>LR738715.1:758833694-758853400 GCA_902687465.1 Secale cereale | reverse complement strand
GAAACATCAAAAAGATTTGCAATGAACATGATGTGCAAATATGATAAAGTGATATCTAGCTTGCCCCCTTTAGTGATGCAAAACATAAATGCAGGGGCACCTTCAAGGTTTAAGTGATGACTAGATACAATCATTTCAGAATAAACGATATCACAATCATGCAAAAGACAATGCTACTTTGGGACAATGCACATTACACTCAGAATGACAATCATGCTCTCAGTAGTTGGTGCTTGAAGTGCTAGAGCTTTTTATTTTGAAACATGGAAGCAATTGTGTCAACGGTAGTAGTACTTCATATGTGTCATGCATAAAACATCCTATAAGTTGCAAGCCTCATGCATCGAATACCAATAGTGCTCGCTCCTTGTCCTAATTAGCTCGGATCCCCATGGGTTATCATTGCATTGCATATGTTTTAACCAAGTGTCACAAAGGGGTACCTCTATGCCACCTGTACAAAGGTCCAAGGAGATAGATGGCATTTGATTTCTCGTTTTTGATAGATCTCAACTTGAGGACATCCATACCGGGACAACATAGAAAATAGATGATGGACTCCTCTTTAATGCATAAGCATATTCTCATGAGAGATTGAGGATTAAGGTCCAAGCTAAAACTTCCACCATGATGCATGGCTTTGGTTGGCGGCCCAATGTTCTTCTCTAACAATATGCATAGTTGTTCAACCCACGGTAAATCACCCTTACTTCAGACAAGACGAACATGCATAGCAACTCACATGATATTCAACAAAAGTGTGACAATTGATGGCGTCCCCAGAAACATGGTTACCGCTCAGCAAGCAACTCATAAGAAATAAGATACATAGGCAACATATTCTTTACCACAATAGTTTTAAGGCTACTTTCCCATGAGCTATGTATTGCATGGTTAATTTTCTTAGTGCAGGTGGAGGTTAGCAAAAGACTGGGAGCGACCAACTAAGAGAGCAATGACGGTCATAATCATGCAGAGCGACAAAGCAATATTGAATCAGGCATGGTAGTTATATCGCTACTCAGAAACAAAAGATCATCAAGGCTTGACAGACTTTCTTTACAGTCTTGAATATGCGTGAGCATACGCCAAGTCAATCAAAATAAATTCTCGAAGGAAGATATTACTAAACCATACCACATCATAGGCAAACAAACCAAGTTGGTACTCCAATAACACATTGGGAACCCCCCAGCTATCTGAGATTAACCATAAGAAAACCTGAACTACTAAGCACCATCATGAAAGTAGCATCTTTATCATAGACACATTAACCCATGCTACGGAAGCAAACTCTCTTAATAAGGTGAGCATGGTAATTAAAGAGAGTTCAAGCAACCAACTAAATAAAAGCTCTTGAAAAGATAAGCATGAATACTAAGAGCAAAGCACGATAGTAGCTAGTTAAAAGACAAAGAACACACACAGCATAGATAGACATGAAAATTCTATGTAATGTTCTAGGTAGAGGTGGAGCGTGTTTCTCTCCCACATAAAGGAATGCTGGGTTCCGACTCGTTATGAAAAACTAAAAAGGAAACTAAAAGCAAGACGCTCCAAGCATAGCGCATAACACATGAAGTGATAAAAATATAGCGGAACGAAAGACGAACTGATAATGTTGATGGAGAAGGGGATGCACGGGGGCATCCCCAAGCTTAGACGCTTGAGTATCCTTGAATATTTCTTGGGGGTGCACGGGCGCATCCCCAAGCTTGAGCGCTTGACACTCCTGAATCTTTTTATCATCTTCCCTCGCACACTTGAAAACTCCCTTCATACACAACTCATCATAATCTGATTAGCGAGGTTAGTACCCTTAATAAAATAATTATACCTTGCTGGAAATAAGGATATTCTTGAAGTTCTACCGTTTCTCAAGATTGCCAAAAGGTTTTTGCAAAGAAAAAGCAAGTTCTTAATTTGCAAAGTGAAGGTAAGGCGAAACAGGACAGAATCTGTGAAAAACAGAACAGCAGGCAGTAATTGACCTGTTCGGGATACTTCTGCAACTCAACTCGAAAAACTCAGAACTGACGCACGAAGGAAAATTATATAGGGAACACTGTCGAAAAAATTCAGACCAAAAAGATGATCTGGTGATTTTATACGAATTTTTCTATCCAAGGACAGAATCTGTTTCCTGAACAGCACCTCACAACTTTTGAACTTTCTAGCAATCAGAGGCTATACTTGGCACAAATATGAAAAGTAAAGATACAATGATGATGCTACAGCAGTAAACAACATCAAGACACAACAAAAGCAAAATTTTTATTCATGTGGGCTGCCTCCCAAAAGCGCTTTCTTTTATGCCTTTAAGCTAGGCATAATGCATAGAGGAATCAATAATCATCATAATAATCAGAGTTATAAATCGTTTCAAATGGTTCCTCGATAAGTTCATTCTTGTTCCTTCTAGTAAAGGGGTACACACCTTTTGCCTTCCCGCGTAAGCGGATTTGTCCCTTACCTATATCAATGAAGCCTTTAACTGCTCGGAGGAAGTCCCTTCCAAGCACTATATTTCCTTGGTTTGGCTCCATGATGAAGAAATCAATCATTGCAATCCCTTAAAGGAATTTAACTGGCACGTCTTTTATTTTTCCCTGGATTTTAGAAATATCCCCATTAGTGTGTTCATGATAAGATGATAGTATATCCATATTAAATTTTAAAGAATCATGAACAGTTTTTGGCATAGTAGAAACCATAGATCCAATATCACAATAAGCAAGGAAGTCTTGATTAGAGATGCTAATCCTAACAAGAGGTTCCCAGTCATTATCTATTTCCAAAATATCTCTCTTATTGGGTTTGGGTTTCTCTACCTTCGTTAAGTCTAGAGCATCCATTCTTTTCCCAATAGTAGCAAGTCTATCTATGATAGTATCAAAGTTATGATCATAAACAAAGTAACTAGATAGACCATGTATAATCTCAAGAGCTCTAGCTTCATCACATTCTAAGAAATCTCCCTCGGCTATAATGTCAAGGGAGTGTTTACACCATTTAAAAAGACCATGGTAAAAATTCCTAAGCACAATTTTTATAGGCATCCAAGGCATAATTCTCCTATGTGCATCAGAAATTCTGTCCCATGCCTTCTTCATATTTTCTCCATCCCCTTGATAGAAATCTAAAACTTCTGATTCCCTCAAAGCTCCAAATCCTAACATGTTTAACTAAACAGATAGGACTACTAACAGGAAGGTAAATAAAATTTTTGTGATTTTTGATAAAAGGAACTAAAGCAATAATGAAAGGTAAACTAACAAGACTAAAAAGCAAAGGTAAAAGATAGCATGCAACTCCCCTATCCTGAAGAGTGGAGTCCCCGGCAACGGCGCCAGAAAATACTCCTTGATGGGCCTCGAACCCCTCGTTGGTTACCCCAAGTGGAAGGTGTAAGCTGCAGTAAGTAAAAGAGTTTTCCCCTAGCAAAGATGCCAAGGATCGAATCCCCAGAGACTCCTAGGTTCAACAAGTAGGTGTCAATTGCTAACGGCGCAATTAGCAATCAACGTGGACCTGCACACAGATACAAATAACTTTGCTCCCAACGAGTACAAAGAGGTTGTCAATCTCTCCGGCCTTGTAGTTCACAAAGGGTTAAAAGCAATATGATAGTAGTGATAGATAGTGTTTTGCAATAGTAAATAAAATAGCGAAAAGTAAATAGTGTATGTGATCAATGATGGTAATATGGACCGAAGTCTCATGATGTTCACTAGTGATGTCTCTCTCCCAAAAGACGATAAAACAGCTATGTGAGGTAAACAAATTACAGCTGGGCAATTGATAGGACCACGAACGCAAACCAATGCTGACTACATTGCAAGAAAAGTTGAGGTTCAAAGCATGGGCGGTACGCCAAAGTAAGTAGACCGAAATCCATCAATATCTACTACTAATCATCCACCTTGAGATATCTATCCAGAACATCTCGCTGGTATTAAGTTGCGAGTCCCACCCATAGTGTAAACTCAATGCAACAGACAACTGCATTAAAAGAACTTTGCGTAAAGTAAACAATCCTTGCACCCGCGGGCACAAGCACCGTTGTTTTCCCCCTTGTGGCAACAGCACATCCCCTAGACTCATGTTTCTGTCACTCAAGCTAGTCATCGAGGGGCATGAACCCACAATCGAGCATAACGTTCCCTCTTGGAGTCACTACCTATTACTCGGCCAAAGCAATAAATAACAACGGAGAACATGCAAGAATTACTTATGAACTAAAATATAAAAGAGGTGAATCAAATATATTTCTCAAGATCAATCTGAACATAATCTCATAATCCATCGGATCCCAGCAAACTCAACATAGCAACAGCATAAGGATTACATAGGTGCCTCGATCATGTAGGGCAGCTCATGAGGACTAATTAGTGAAGCACAAGAACGGGAGGAGAACATCACATAGCTACTGGTCATGGACTCATGGTCCAAGGGAGACTACTCACGAGTCATCTGGGAGGCGTCCATGGTGGTGGAGAAGCTCCCGGTGGTGATCCTCCCCTCCGGCAGGGTGCCGGGAAGAGTTCTCCTGGTGCTCCCGATCTTGGAAGCGGCGGCGGCGGCGGAACAGAGATGGGATCGCGAAAAGAAGTCCTGTTCTGAGGGTTACGGGGAACCCTTTAAATATATGCCAAAGTAGGGCACCGGGGGAGCCTCGGGGGGCCCAGGCGCCCCCCGGCGCGGCCCAGGGGGGGCGCGCCCACAGGGCGCCTGGATCCCCTGTGCCCCCCCCAGGCTGCCCTTCGGACGCAGTGTTGTTTCCGGTTCGCTGATTTTTTATATAATTTTTCTGGATTTTTCTGGGCAGTTCTCGAAACGTGAAAACCTGAAATACAAAAACAGCCGAAAACAGAAACTGGCACTGGGGTGCACTGGATTAGTAAGTTAGTCCAAATATGATCAAAAGTGTATGGAAGTGTATGAATATCATAGCAATATCACCCAAAAGTGGCATGGAGCAAGCAGAAATTATAGATACGTTTTGGACGTATCACATGGTATAATCCATGAGGGGTCGCCTCCCTACTCACCTCAGGCAAATCGGGTGGATGAAAGAAAGAACCAAACTCTATCTGAATTGCTTAACGCCATGTTAGACACATCGGGCCTCTCCAAGGCATGGTGGGGGGAGGCGCTAATGACTGCATGTCATGTCCTAAACCGAGTTCCCACAAAGCGTAAAACCATGACTCCTTTTGAGGAATGGGAAAGGAAAATATTGAAACTCTCCTACCTACGTACTTGGGGTTGTTTGGCGAAAGTCTATATACCAATTTCCAAGAAGCGCAAGCTTGGACCAAAAACCGTTGATTGTGTTCTTCTGAGCTATGCTTTTCATAGCATTGGCTATAGATTTTTGATAATAAAATCTGAGGTATCCTACATGCATGTTGGTACAATTATGGAGTCGAATGATGCAACTTTCTTTGAGGACATATTTCCTATGAAGGGTATGTCGAGTTCATCAAATCAGGAGATACCTACTCCTTCTGGTGAGGAATTTGCTGTAATTCCTGAACCCACCATTGCGATGGAACACATTGAGAATCGTGTTGAGGATGACAATGAAACTCCTGCAAGGAGTAAGAGACAGAGGACTGCAAAGTCCTTTGGTGATGATTTCATTGTGTACCTCGTGGATGACACACCCAGGACTATTTCAGAAGCCTATGCATCTTCTGATGCTAACTACTGAAAGGAAGCTGTCCGCAGCGAGATGGATTCCATCTTAGCTAACGAAACCTGGGAAATCACTGATCGTCCTTATGGGTGCAAACATGTAGGATGTAAGTGGGTGTTCAAGAAAAAGCTTAGACCTGATGGTACGATTGAAAAGTACAAGGCACGGCTTGTAGCTAAGGGTTATACCCATAAAGAAGGTGAAGACTATTTTGATACTTACTCACCTGTGGCTAGACTGACCACTATTCGGGTACTACTATCACTGGCTGCCTCACATGGTCTTCTCGTTCATCAAATGGATGTTAAGACGGCTTTCCTCAATGGAGAGTCACTACTAGGAAAAGTGCTATAGATGAAATGGATACTAATGGCGCACCTGACATGTGGTGCGCCACTAGTATATAGCAGTGGCGCACCATGTGCAGGTGCGCCATTAGTGTGGAATACACTAGTGGCGCACCTGGCACATGGTGCGCCACTAGTAACAATTTTTTTTCCAAACATACTAATGGCGCATCCAGGCATAGTGCGCCATTACTAGCGCTGATGTCTACACACGCTTCTACTCTTGTAGACTATGTTGGGCCTCCAAGCGCAGAGGTTTGTAGGACAACAACAATTTCCCTCAAGTGGATAACCTAAGGTTTATCGAACTCAGGGAAGTAGAGGTTGAAGATGGTCTCTCTCAAGCAACCCTGCAACTAAGATACAAGAAGTCTCTTGTGTCCCCAACACACCTAATACAACTAGGAGTTGTATAGGTGCACTAGTTCGGCGAAGAGATGGTAAAATATGGATGATAGGAGTGGCAAAGCAAAGTAATATAAATCTGTAATAAAAAGTGCAGCAAGCAAACAAGTGGTAAACGTGAGCACAAATGGTATTGCAATGGTGGAAACAAGGCCTAGGGATCATACTTTCACTAGAGGCAACTCCCAACACCATTAACATAATCGAATCACATGATATTTCCCATAAAACATGCAATGGAGATGCACCCGGAGGTCATTCCTTCGTGGTCAAGAGAGGACGAGAATTATGTAGGGCTACAAAAGCACACCTCAAAGTTCGTAGTTCTCAATCTAAGGATTTCCCAATGTCACCGCGGCCATCCAAAGAGAGTCCCACAATCACCACAACATATCTAAAGGATAGTCAAAGACAAGCACCAAGAGACTCTCAATCTTCAATCAACACACAAGAGAGGAAATCACTCATGAAAATATTTTTCTAATCCATGTCCAATAGACCGCTGTCACCTTGGTCTTGGGGATTATACTAGATAAAGACAAGTGAGTACATCAATCCAATACATAGAGGAAGGGGAAATATCATGGGATCACCCTAGATTAACATAGCCTATGATCACAACGAAGATCACATCATGGGAGAGAGAGATAACCACATAGCTACACGTACGAGCCCTCGGCCCCGGAGGAAACTACTCACGCGTGGACATGGTGAGGAGGAGGTTGATGATGGTGTTGATGGAGAGATGCAGCCCCGCGAGGAGGCGGCGGCCACGGAGGCGGCGGCGGCTGGGAGGAGACGGCGGCGGCCCTAGGGGGCAGCGGCTCCTTGGCCCCCCTTCTTCCTTGTGGATGGTGCTGCAATGGTGCTGGTCCTCCCCTCCAAGACGGCGGCTTGGGAGGAGGAAAATTCGTGGCCCTTGGTGACCTAGGTTTTCTCTCTTTATATAGACTCTCGGATTCCCGTCATCAGATTTTGGGCCTCAGTAAAACGGGCTTAACTCGGCCGTCCGGACTCCGATTTGGACGAATTTTATGTCCAGAAGCATCGCCTCGAAATTCCCCACAACTTTTGCAACTAGACTTTTTCCGTTTGACGTCATCTTCGCGCCGGAACATAACCATCTTTAAAAAACGTTCTCAGACAGATTTCAGGAAAGTCAGAGTCCTACTCCAATACAACTCCTTTTGCGTTTTTGTCAATTTCCAAGTAATTCCTACACAATAAAGTGTAAAACAAGAACATTGTGCACTTTTGCAACCATTAGTAGGTTAGTCCAAATATGATCAAAAGTGTATGGGAGTGCATAAATATCATAGCAATATCACACAAAAAAGGCATGGAGCAATCAGAAATTATAGATACGTTTTGGACGTATCAACATCCCCAAGCTTAATTCCTGCTCGTCCTCGAGTAGGTAAATGATAACAAGCATAATTTCTGTGGTGACATGCTATTAACCATATAAGAACTTTTCACAGTCACATGACAAGTGCTTACTGAGACAATGAATCTGTAGTAATTAAGTTGCCTCATGAGAAAATCACAAAGAACTGAAAGTTTTACAATATGATACTGAAACACTCAATAGATTTGTAGTGAGCATGGTGTGCAAATATGACAAAGTGATATCTCGCTTGCCCCCTTTAGTGAAGCAAAACATAAATGCAGGGGCACCTCCAAGGTTTAAGTGATGACTAGATATAATGATTTCAGAATAAACGATATCATAATCATGCAAAAGACAATGGTACTTTGGGACAATGCACATTACACTCAGAATGACAATCATGCTCTAAATAGTTGGTGCTTTAAAGAAGGTGGAGACTCTCGAACCGTGGCTTTTGTTGGCAAGGTTGAAAACCCGTGGTCGGAAACAAAGACAAAACATGTACCAGAGCTCTTGGTTTTAAAAACAGAGTTAATAATTATTTTTTAGATTATGCATATTTCGTCAACGAATGCTAGCAGATAACTCAATCACTTCTCGAGCTGGACAAGTTTCGAGGAACGGCTCCCGAATGAGGACGATCACATCCTCTTAATCTCCTTTGTTTATCACTGCCAAAGTTTTCCGATTTCTCATGAACAAAGCGTGAAGGAGGGTTTGTTTGTTGTATAATTTTTTTAATGAGCCGGGCGCACTCTATGCCAGTTCTTTCTCGTATTATGGGTTTGCACATTAGACATGCAATCCCGGGGTGAAGCTTGTCCAACTTAAAAAGATCATGAATTAACTACTACTTCCTCATGAGCTAAAACAGAGGCACAAATAAGAAATGCTTTTTTGAATAATTTCGAGATGGTACATGAAAGTCTTCGTTAGGAATGGCAGGTAAATACCATGTATAGGAAGGTATGGTGGACTCATATGGCATAACTGGTTTAAAGGATTTTGGATGCACAAGCAGTCAGTCCGCTTAATACAGGCGAAGGTTAGCAAACGACTGGGAGCGACCAACTAAAAGAGAAATGACGGTCATAATCATGCAGAGCGACAAAGCAACATTGAATCAGGCATGGAAGTTATATCGCTACTCAGAAATTAAAGATCATCAAGGCTTGATAGACTTTCTATACAGTCTTAAATATGCGTGAGCATACGCCAAGTCAATCAAATAAATTCCTGGAGGAAAATACCACTAAACCATACCACATCATAGGCAAACAAATCATGTTGGTACTTCAATAACACATTAAGAACCCCCCAGCTATTTGAGACTAACCATAAGAAAACATGAACTACTAAGCACCATTATGCACATAGCATTTTTATCATAGACATATCAACCAGTGCAACAGAAGCCAACTCTCTTAACAAGATAAGCATGATAACTAAAGAGAGTTCCAGCAACCAACTAAACAAAAGCTCTTTAAAAAGTAAAGCATGAAAACTAAGAGCTGAACATGACAGTAGCTATTGAAAGACAAAGAACACACACAGCAAAAATAGACATGAAAATTCTATGTTGTGTTCCAGGTTGAAGTGGAGCGTGTTTCTCTCCCACACAAAGAAAGATGGGTTCCAACTCGTTATGACAACAAGCAAAGCTAAAAAAAACTAAAAAGGAAACTAAAAGTAAGACGCTCCAAGCATAGCACATAACACATGAAGTGATAAAAATATAGTGGAACAAAAGACGAACTGATAATTGTTGATGGAGAAGGGGATGCACGGGGGCATCCCCAAGCTTAGACGCTTGAGTCTTCTTGAATATTTCTCAGGGGTGCACGGGGGCATCCCCAAGCTTGAGCGTTTGACACTCCTGAATCTTTTTATCATCTTCCCTCGCACACTTGAAAACTCCCTTCATACATTACTCATCATAATCTGATTAGCGAGGTTAGTAACCATAATAAAATAATTGCTCCTTGCTGGAAATAAGGATATTCTTGAAGGTCTACTGTTTCTCAAGATTGCCAAAAGGTTTTTGCAAAGAAAAAGCAAGCTCAAGGTTTGCAAAATGAAGAAAAGGCAAAACATGGCAGAATCTGTGAAAAACAGACCAGCAGGTAGTAAATGATTTTTTCGGGGCACTTCTGCAACTCAAATCAAAAAACTCAGAACAGACGCCCGAAAGCCAATTGTATAGAGCACGCTGTCGAAACAATTCAGACCAAAAAGATGATCTGGTGGTTTTATACGAATTTTTCTGTCCAAGGACAGAATCTGTTTCCTGGACATCACGTCACAACTTTTGAACTTTCTTGCAATCAGAGGCTACACTTGGGACAAAGCTGAAAAGTAAAGATACAATGATGATGCTACTATAGTAACAACATCAAGACACAACAAAAGCAAAATAAAATTTTATTCATTGTGGGCTGCCTCACAAAAGCACTTTCTTTTATGCCTTTAAGCTAGGCATAAGACTTTAATGATGCTCTTGTAGGAATAAGAGTTGAAGAACAAAAAAGAGCATCAAGAAGCAAATACAAAACACATTTAAGCCTAACATGCTTCCTATGCATAGGAATATTTCAATAGAATAATTCATTGAAGCACAAAGCAATAAGCATAGGAAGACAAACCAAGTGCAGCTTCAAAACCTTCAACATAAAGAGAGGGAACTTGATATTATTGAAATATCTATAAGCATATGTTCCCTCCTCATAATAATTTTCAGTGGGATCACGAATAAACTCAACAATATAAGCATCACATAAAGCATTGTTACCATGATCCACATGCAAAAAGGTACTCTTACTCTCCACATAAGCATCTTTGGGGAGCCCATGGTTAGGACTTTTTAGCATTAACGTTTTCAGTCTCCCCCAACCTTGAGCTATGCTCTCTCCGTCATGAGACCTAAAGTTATAGATATAGTTCCTGTCTCGATGAATTTCATGAAGAGGATAAAACTTAGTATAAAAGAGAGACACAAGCTCTTGCCAATCAAGCAAGTGCGAGTTATCGAGAAGCTTATACCAATCTAAAGCTTTATCTATAAGTGATACGGTGAACAATTTCCTCATGACAAACTGATACGTCCAAAACATATCTATAATTTCTGCTTGCTCCATGCCACTTTTGGGTGATATTGCTATGATATTCATACACTTCCATACACTTTTGATCATATTTGGACTAACTTACTAATCCAGTGCACCCCAGTGCCAGTTTCTGTTTTCGGCTGTTTTTGTATTTCAGGTTTTCACGTTTCGAGAACTGCCCAGAAAAATCCAGAAAAATTATATAAAAAATCAGCGAACCGGAAACAACACTGCGTCCGAAAGGCAGCCTGGGGGGGCCACAGGGGCTCCAGGCGCCCTGTGGGCGCGCCCCCCTGGGCCGCGCCGAGGGGGCGCCTGGGCCCCCCGAGGCTCCCCCGATGCCCTACTTTGGCATATATTTAAAGGGTTCCCCGTAACCCTCAGAACAGGACTTCTTTTCGCGATCCCATCTCTGTTCCGCCGCCGCCGCCGCTTCCAAGATCGGGAGCACCAGGAGAACTCTTCCCGGCACCCTGCCGGAGGGGAGGATCACCACCGGGAGCTTCTCCACCACCATGGACGCCTCCCGGATGACTCGTGAGTAGTCTCCCTTGGACCATGAGTCCATGACCAGTAGCTATGTGATGTTCTCCTCCCGTTCTTGTGCTTCACTAATTAGTCCTCGTGAGCTGCCCTACATGATCGAGGCACCTATGTAATCCTTATGCTGTTGCTATGTTGAGTTTGCTGGGATCCGATGGATTATGAGATTATGTTCAGATTGATCTTGAGTAATATATTTGATTCACCTCTTTTATATTTTAGTTCATAAGTAATTCTTGCATGTTCTCCGTTGTTATTTATTGCTTTGGCCGAGTAATAGGTAGTGACTCCAAGAGGGAACATTATGCTCGATTGTGGGTTCATGCCCCTCGATGACTAGCTTGAGTGACAGAAACATGAGTCTAGGGGATGTGCTGTTGCCACAAGGGGGAAAGCAACGGTGCTTGTGCCCGCGGGTGCAAGGATTGTTTACTTTACGCAAAGTTATTTTAATGCAGTTGTCTGTTGCATTGAGTTTACACTATGGGTGGGACTCGCAACTTAATACCAGCGAGATGTTCTGGATAGATATCTCAAGGTGGATGATTAGTAGTAAATATTGATGAATTTCGGTCTACTTACTTTGGCGTACCGCCCATGCTTTGAACCTCAACCTTTCTTGCAATGTAGTCAACATTGGTTTGCGTTCGTGGTCCTGTCAATTGCCCAGCTGTAATTTGTTTACCTCACATAGCTGTTTTATCGTCTTTTGGGAGAGAGACATCACTAGTGAACATCATGAGACTCCGGTCCATATTACCATCATTGATCACATACACTATTTACTTTCCACTATTTTATTTACTATTGCAAAATACTATCTATCACTACTATCATATTGCTTTTAACCCTTTGTGAACTACAAGGCCGGAGGGATTGACAACCTCTCTGTACTCGTTGGGAGCAAAGTTATTTGTATCTGTGTGCAGGTCCACGTTGATTGCTAATTGTGCCGTTAGCAGTTGACACCTACCTGTTGAACCTAGGAGTCTCTGGGGATTCGATCCTTGGCATCTTTGCTAGGGGAAAACACTTCTACTTACTGCATCTTACATCTTCCACTTGGGGTAACCAACGAGGGGTTCGAGGCCCATCAAGGAGTATTTTCTGGCGCCGTTGCCGGGGACTCCGCTCTTCGGGATAGGGGAGTTGCATGCTATCTTTTACCTTTGCTTTTTAGTCTTGTTAGTTTACTTTTCATATTTGCTTTAGTTCCTTTTATCGAAAATCACAAAAATAGTTATCTTGCTTACTTGCTATTATGGGTTCCACCGAGAGCACCAAGTTGTGTGACTTCACTAGTCACAACAACGATGACTTTATCAGCACACCTATCACTACACCTGCCACTTCAGCACCTTCATATGAAATTAAACCTGCTTTACTTAACTTAGTCATGAGAGAACAATTCTCCGGTGCTGGAGATGATGCTGCTTTACACTTGAACAACTTTGTTGAACTTTGTGATATGCAAAAGTACCAAGAAATAGATGGTAATATTGTTAAGCTTAAGCTTTTTCCTTTCTCCATGAGAGGAGGAGCTAAAATTTGGTTTCAGTCTTTGCCTAGAAATAGCATAGATTCTTGGGACAAGTGCAAAGATGCTTTTATCGGAAAATACTATCCACCTGCTAAAATTATCCAACTTAGAAGTAACATCATGAATTTTAAACAATTGGATAATGAACACGTTGCCCAAGCTTGGGAACGTATGAAATCTCTTATCAAGAACTGCCCTACTCACGGTTTGACTGCTTGGATGGTTATCCAAACTTTTTATGCAGGCTTGAACTTTACCTCGCGGAACTTGTTAGATTTGGCTGCGGGAGGAACTTTTATGTCAACTACACTTGGTGCTGCCACGAAGCTTCTCGATGAGATGATGACCAACTATTCCCAATGGCACACCGAACGCGCTCCAACAGGTAGGAAGGTAAACTCTGTCGAGGAGATTTCCTCCCTCAATGAAAAAGTTGACTTGATCATGTCTCTACTTTCGAAGCAATCTACTGTTGATCCTCGTGATGTTCCTTTAAATTCTTTGATTGCTCAAGAACAAGTAGATGTGAACTTTATCTCTAGAAATAATTTTAACAACAATGCTTATAGGAGTAACTTTGGTAACAATTCTAGACTGTTCCCCTCTAACTCTTATGGGAACAACAATGCTTATCCTAGTACCAAGAACTCCAATACTGAACTAGAGACCATGCTTAGAGATTTCATCACTACCCAAAAAGCCTTTAATAAGAATGTAGAAGAGAAACTACATAAACTAGATGATCTTTCTTTTAAGGTAGACCACTTAGCCAATGAGGTAAAATTGCTAAAAATTGAAACTTCTCCTAAGGAGAGGGAAGTCATCCCTATTAATGCTACTCAAATACAAATTAATGAAAATATTAGGATGATGGCTAAGCTTAAAGAAAGATGGGCTAGAGAAAGGGAGGAAGAGGAAATAATTAAGAGCCTTCCTACCCACCACACTGTTGCTACTATCCAAGTTATTGAGGATGTTCACACTCTTAGCACCCAATGTACTCCTGGTCCCAATGGACCTATTAATGGTGATGCTATAGAAACTACCAAACAAGTGAACCTTAAGGACACCACTACCACTTTACTTGATGCTCGTGACCTTGATTTTGATAATTGCACTCTTACAGAAGTTATTGATTTCCTTCACAAAATGTCTAGAGATCCCCGCACTAGCACGCTTAACCTTGCCTTCACAGAGCGTATCACTAATGCTCTCATCAAAGCTAGGGAGGA
The DNA here is from genome assembly GCA_902687465.1 of Secale cereale. Taxonomy (NCBI): domain Eukaryota; kingdom Viridiplantae; phylum Streptophyta; class Magnoliopsida; order Poales; family Poaceae; genus Secale; species Secale cereale. Next base: position 758,839,138 of record LR738715.1, on the reverse strand, counting down.
GAAACTTAGAGTAGAAGCCTCCATACCTAGAAAGCTAGAAGATGGTTGGGACCCTATGATAAAAATTTATTTGAATGACTTCTCTTGTTATGCATTATGTGATGTTGGTGCTAGTACCTCTGTTATGCCCAAAAGGATATATGACATGCTTAAATTGAAACCTTATGATTCTTGTTCTTTTGGTGTTCGTCTCGTTGATTCTTCCATAAAGAAACCTTTGGGGAGGATTGACGATGTTCTTATTGTTGTCAATGATAATTATGTGCCCGTTGATTTCACTATTATGCATATTGAATGTGATCCTTCGTGTCCAATTATTTTGGGACGTCCCTTTTTGCGCACCGTTGATGCTGTCATTGACATGAAAGAGGGTAATATAAAATTTCAGTTTCCTCTCAAGAAAGGGATGGAACACTTCCCTCGTAAGAAGGTCAAGTTACCTTTTGAGTCCGTTGTACGGGCTAGCTATTCTTTTACTCTTGATAAAACTTGATCTATGCATTATGCCTAGCTTAAATGCATAAAAGAAAGCGCTTTTGGGAGGCAGCCCACATGAATAATTTTTTTTGCTTTTGTTGTGTCTTGATGTTGTTTACTGCTGTAGCATCATCATTGTATCTTTGCTTTTCATATTTGTGCCAAGTATAGCCTCTGATTGCTAGAAAGTTCAAAAGTTGTGAGGTGCTGTCCAGGAAACAAATTCTGTCCTTGGATAGAAAAATTCGTATAAAATCGCCAGGTCATCTTTTTGGTCTGAATTGTTTCGACAGCGTTCTCTATATAATTTTCTTTCGTGCGTCAGTTCTGAGTTTTTTGATTTGAGTTGCAGAAGTATCCCGAACAGGTCAATTACTGCCTGCTGTTCTGTTTTTCACAAATTCTGTCCTGTTTTGCCTTACCTTCACTTTGCAAATTAAGAACTTGCTTTTTCTTTGCAAAAACCTTTTGGCAATCTTGAGAAACAGTAGAACTTCAAGAATATCCTTATTTCCAGCAAGGTATAATTATTTTATTAAGGGTACTAACCTCGCTAATCAGATTATGATGAGTTGTGTATGAAGGGAGTTTTCAAGTGTGCGAGGGAAGATGATAAAAAGATTCAGGAGTGTCAAGCGCTCAAGCTTGGGGATGCCCCCGTGCACCCCCAAGAAATATTCAAGGAGACTCAAGCGTCTAAGCTTGGGGATGCCCCCGTGCATCCCCTTCTCCATCAACATTATCAGTTCGTCTTCCGTTCCGCTATATTTTATATCACTTCATGTGTTATGTGCTATGCTTGGAGCGTCTTGCTTTTAGTTTTCTTTTTAGTTTTTCATAACGAGTCGGAACCCAGCATTCCTTTATGTGGGAGAGAAACACGCTCCACCTCTACCTGGAACATTACATAGAATTTTCATGTCTATCTATGCTGTGTGTGTTCTTTGCCTTTTAAATAGCTACTATCGTGCTTTGCTCTTAGTATTCATGCTTATCTTTTCAAGAGCTTTTATTTAGTTGGTTGCTTGAAATCTCTTTAATTACCATGCTCACCTTATTAAGAGAATTTGCTTCCGTGGCATGGGTTAATGTGTCTATGATAAAGATGCTACTTTCATGATGGTGCTTAGTAGTTCAGATTTTCTTATGGTTAATCTCGAATAGCTGGGGGGTTCCCAATGTGTTATTGGAGTACCAACTTGGTTTGTTTGCCTATGATGTGGTATGGTTTAGTAATATCTTCCTTCGAGAATTTATTTTGATTGACTTGGCGTATGCTCACGCATATTCAAAACCGTAAAGAAAGTCTGTCAAGCCTTGATGATCTTTTGTTTCTGAGTAGCGATATAACTACCATGCCCGACTCAATATTGCTTTGTCGCTCTGCATGATTATGACCGTCATGGCTCTCTTAGTTGGTCGCTCCCAGTCTTTTGCTAACCTACACCTGCACTAAGCAAATTAACCATGCAATACATATCTCATGGGAAAGTAGCCTAAAAACTATCGTGGTAAAGTATATGTTGCTTATGTATCTTATTTCTTATGAGTTGCTTGCTGAGCGGTAACCATGTTTCTGGGGACGCCATCAACTGTCACACTTTTGTTGAATATCATGTGAGTTGCTATGCATGTTCGTCTTGTCTGAAGTAAGGGTGATTTACCGTGGGTTGAATTAATATGCATATTGTTAGAGAAGAACATTGGGCCGCCAACCAAAGCCATGCATCATGGTGGAAGTTTTAGCTTGGACCTTAATCCTCAATCTCTCATGAGAATATGCTTATGCATTAAAGAGGAGTCCATCATCTATTTTCTATGTTGTCCCGGTATGGATGTCCTCAAGTTGAGATCTATCAAAAACGAGAAATCAAATGCGATCTATCTCCTTGGACCTTTGTACAGGTGGCATAGAGGTACCCCTTTGTGACCATTGGTTAAAACATATGCAATGCAATGATAACCCATGGGGATCCGAGCTAATTAGGACAAGGAGCGAGCACTATTGGTATTCGATGCATGAGGCTTGCAACTTATAGGATGTTTTATGCATGACACATATGAAGTACTACTACCGTTGACACAATTACTTCCATGTTTCAAAATAAAAAGCTCTAGCACTTCAAGCACCAACTACTGAGAGCATGATTGTCATTCTGAGTGTAATGTGCATTGTCCCAAAGTAGCATTGTCTTTTGCATGATTGTGATATCGTTTATTCTGAAATGATTGTATCTAGTCATCACTTAAACCTTGAAGGTGCCCCTGCATTTATGTTTTGCATCACTAAAGGGGGCAAGCTAGATATCACTTTATCATATTTGCACATCATGTTCATTGCAAATCTTTTTGATATTTCAGTTTCATGTTGTAAAACTTTCAGTCATTTGTGATTTTCTCTTGAGACAACTTAATTACTTTAGAATCATTGTCTCAGTAAGCTTTTGTCATATGACTATGAAAAAGTCCTATATGATTAACAACATGTCACCACAGAAATTATTCTTGTTATCATTTACCTACTCGAGGACGAGCAGGAATTAAGCTTGGGGATGTTGATACGTCCAAAACGTATCTATAATTTCTGCTTGCTCCATGCCACTTTTGGGTGATATTGCTATGATATTCATACACTTCCATACACTTTTGATCATATTTGGACTAACTTACTAATCCAGTGCACCCCAGTGCCAGTTTCTGTTTTCGGCTGTTTTTGTATTTCAGGTTTTCACGTTTCGAGAACTGCCCAGAAAAATCCAGAAAAATTATATAAAAAATCAGCGAACCGGAAACAACACTGCGTCCGAAGGGCAGCCTGGGGGGACACAGGGGCTCCAGGCGCCCTGTGGGCGCGCCCCCCCTGGGCCGCGCCGGGGGGGCGCCTGGGCCCCCCGAGGCTCCCCCGGTGCCCTACTTTGGCATATATTTAAAGGGTTCCCCGTAACCCTCAGAACAGGACTTCTTTTTGCGATCCCATCTCTGTTCCGCCGCCGCCGCCGCTTCCAAGATCGGGAGCACCAGGCGAACTCTTCCCGGCACCCTGCCGGAGGGGAGGATCACCACCGGGAGCTTCTCCACCACCATGGACGCCTCCCGGATGACTCGTGAGTAGTGTCCCTTGGACCATGAGTCCATGACCAGTAGCTATGTGATGTTCTCCTCCCGTTCTTGTGCTTCACTAATTAGTCCTCGTGAGCTGCCCTACATGATCGAGGCACCTATGTAATCCTTATGTTGTTGCTATGTTGAGTTTGCTTGGATCCGATGGATTATGAGATTATGTTCAGATTGATCTTGAGTAATATATTTGATTCACCTCTTTTATATTTTAGTTCATAAGTAATTCTTGCATGTTCTCCGTTGTTATTTATTGCTTTGGCCGAGTAATAGGTAGTGATTCCAAGAGGGAACGTTATGCTCGATTGTGGGTTCATGCCCCTCGATGACTAGCTTGAGTGACAGAAACATGAGTCTAGGGGATGTGCTGTTGCCACAAGGGGGAAAACAACGGTGCTTGTGCCCGCGGGTGCAAGGATTGTTTAGTTTACGCAGAGTTCTTTTAATGCAGTTGTCTGTTGCATTGAGTTTACACTATGGGTGGGACTCGCAACTTAATACCAGCGAGATGTTCTGGATAGATATCTCAAGGTGGATGATTAGTAGGAGATGCAGATGGATTTCGGTCTACTTACTTTGGCGTACCGCCCATGCTTTGAACATCAACCTTTCTTGCAATGTAGTCAGCATTGGTTTGCGTTCGTGGTCCTGTCAATTGCCCAGCTGTAATTTGTTTACCTCACATAGCTATTTTATCGTCTTTTGGGAGAGAGACATCACTAGTGAACATCATGAGACTCCGGTTCATATTACCATCATTGATCACATACACTATTTACTTTCCGCTATTTTATTTACTATTGCAAAACACTATCTATCACCACTATCATATTGCTTTTAACCCTTTGTGAACTACAAGGCCGGAGGGATTGACAACCTCTCTGTACTCGTTGGGAGCAAAGTTATTTGTATCTGTGTGCAGGTCCACGTTGATTGCTAATTGCGCCGTTAGCAGTTGACACCTACCTGTTGAACCTAGGAGTCTCTGGGGATTCGATCCTTGGCATCTTTGCTAGGGGAAAACACTTCTACTTACTGCATCTTACACCTTCCACTTGGGGTAACCAACGAGGGGTTCGAGGCCCATCAAGGAGTATTTTCTGGCGCCATTGCCGGGGACTCCACTCTTCAGGATAGGGGAGTTGCATGCTATCTTTTACCTTTGCTTTTTAGTCTTGTTAGTTTACCTTTCATTATTGCTTTAGTTCCTTTTTATCGAAAATCACAAAAATAGTTATCTTGTTCTTTAGTTATCATTATGTCGGGTCCTTTTGTCTTTGACGAGGCAAAAATTCTCACCTTTAAACAAAGAGGTGGGGAAAGTTTGAAAGATGCTTGGTATAGAATTAATGATTCACAAAAAAGAGCCACCAAGAAGCAACCTACTACTATCTTACTTAGAAATTTTTATGTTGGAATTACTTCTTGGAATAGGTTTATTCTAGATACTGCCATCAATGGAAATTTCCTAGAGGCCCCAGTTTGGGAGTCTCTTAGTATTATTGAAAATATTGTTGGGAGTCCCCCTGTTGTTAGCATTCGAGAGGACATCACCCTAGCTCACATTATGAAAAAACTTGAAAAAATAGAGCTAGAGATGCCAAGCACTAATAAGATGAATGAATTGGATCGGAAGATCCAAGGGAATTTGAATAGACTTGATAGCTCCATGCATAAAATTTTCAAAATTTTGGAGACCGTCAAATCCCATGATTCTGACTCTTCTAGGATGGACAAGATTGAGGGAATATTTGATACCTTAGGAACTACTTTCTCCTCGATCAAAACCGAAAAGGTAGAAACTCCGGCAAAGAGGGAGCCTAAGTTCGTTCACGTTCCAAAGGCTCCCC
>LR738715.1:758706164-758832272 GCA_902687465.1 Secale cereale | reverse complement strand
TATCTTATTTCTTATAAGTTGCTTGCTGAGCGGTAACCATGTTTCTGGGGACGCCATCAACTGTCACACTTTTGTTGAATATCATGTGAGTTGCTATGCATGTTCGTCTTGTCTGAAGTAAGGGTGATTTACCGTGGGTTGAATTAATATGCATATTGTTAGAGAAGAACATTGGGCCGCCAACCAAAGCCATGCATCATGGTGGAAGTTTTAGCTTGGACCTTAATCCTCAATCTCTCATGAGAATATGCTTATGCATTAAAGAGGAGTCCATCATCTATTTTCTATGTTGTCCCGGTATGGATGTCCTCAAGTTGAGATCTATCAAAAACGAGAAATCAAATGCGATCTATCTCCTTGGACCTTTGTACAGGTGGCATAGAGGTACCCCTTTGTGACACTTGGTTAAAACATATGCAATGCAATGATAACCCATGGGGATCCGAGCTAATTAGGACAAGGAGCGAGCACTATTAGTATTCGATGCATGCGGCTTGCAAATTATAGGATGTTTTATGCATGACACATATGAAGTACTACTACCGTTGACACAATTGCTTCCATGTTTCAAAATAAAAAGCTCTAGCACTTCAAGCACCAACTACTGAGAGCATGATTGTCATTCTGAGTGTAATGTGCATTGTCCCAAAGTAGCATTGTCTTTTGCATGATTGTGATATCGTTTATTCTGAAATGATTGTATCTAGTCATCACTTAAACCTTGAAGGTGCCCCTGCATTTATGGTTTGCATCACTAAAGGGGGAAAGCTAGATATCAGTTTATCATATTTGCACATCATGTTCATTGCAAATCTTTTTGATGTTTCAGTTTCATGTTGTAAAACTTTCAGTCATTTGTGATTTTCTCTTGAGGCAACTTAATTACTTTAGAATCATTGTCTCAGTAAGCTTTTGTCATATGACTATGAAAAAGTCCTATATGGTTAATAGCATGTCACCATAGAAATTATTCTTGTTATCATTTACCTACTCGAGGACTAGCAGGAATTAAGCTTGGGGATGTTGATACGTCCAAAACATATCTATAATTTCTGCTTGCTCCATGCCACTTTTGGGTGATATTGCTATGATATTCATACACTTCCATACACTTTTGATCATATTTGGACTAACTTACTAATCCAGTGCACCCCAGTGCCAGTTTCTGTTTTCAGCTGTTTTTGTATTTCAGGTTTTCACGTTTCGAGAACTGCCCAGAAAAATCCAGAAAAATTATATAAAAAATCAGCGATACGGAAACAATACTGCGTCCGAAGGGCAGCCTGGGGGGGGGGGGCACAGGGGCTCCAGGCGCCCTGTGGGCGCCCCCCCCCTGGGCCGCGCCGGGGGGGCGCCTCGGCCCCCCGAGAGTCCCCCGGTGCCCTACTTTGGCATATATTTAAAGGGTTCCCCGAAACCCTCAGAACAGCACTTCTTTTCGCGATCCCATCTCTGTTCCGCCGCCGCCGCCGCTTCCAAGATAGGGAGCACCAGGAGAACTCTTCCCGGCACCCTGCCGGAGGGGAGGATCACCACCGGGAGCTTCTCCACCACCATGGACGCCTCCCGGATGACTCATGAGTAGTCTCCCTTGGACCATGAGTCCATGACCAGTAGCTATGTGATGTTCTCCTCCCATTCTTGTGCTTCACTAATTAGTCCTCGTGAGCTGCCCTACATGATCGAGGCACCTATGTAATCCTTATGTTGTTGCTATGTTGAGTTTGCTGGGATCCGATGGATTATGAGATTATGTTCAGATTGATCTTGAGTAATATATTTGATTCACCTCTTTTATATTTTAGTTCATAAGTAATTCTTGCATGTTCTCCGTTGTTATTTATTGCTTTGGCCAAGTAGTAGGTAGTGACTCCAAGAGGGAATGTTATGCTCGATTGTGGGTTCATGCCCCTCGATGACTAGCTTGAGTGACAGAAACATGAGTCTAGGGGATGTGCTGTTGCCACAAGGGGGAAAACAATGGTGCTTGTGCCCGCGGGTGCAAGGATTGTTTACTTTACGCAAAGTTCTTTTAATGCAGTTGTCTGTTGCATTGAGTTTACACTATGGGTGGGACTTGCAACTTAATACCAGCGAGATCTTCTGGATAGATATCTCAAGGTGGATGATTAGTAGTAGATGCAGATGGATTTCGGTCTACTTACTTTGGCGTACCGCCCATGCTTTGAACCTCAACCTTTCTTGCAATGTAGTCAGCATTGGTTTGCGTTCGTGGTCCTGTCAATTGCCCAGCTGTAATTTGTTTACCTCACATAGCTATTTTATCGTCTTTTGGGAGAGAGACATCACTAGTGAACATCATGAGACTCCGGTCCATATTACCATCATTGATCACATACACTATTTACTTTCCGCTATTTTATTTACTATTGCAAAATACTATCTTTCACCACTATCATATTGCTTTTAACCCTTTGTGAACTACAAGGCCGGAGGGATTGACAACCTCTCTGTACTCGTTGGGAGCAAAGTTATTTGTATCTGTGTGCAGGTCCACGTTGATTGCTAATTGCGCCGTTAGCAGTTGACACCTACCTGTTGAACCTAGGAGTCTCTGGGGATTCGATCCTTGGCATCTTTGCTAGGGGAAAACACTTCTACTTACTGCATCTTACACCTTCCACTTGGGGTAACCAACGAGGGGTTCGAGGCCCATCAAGGAGTATTTTCTGGCGCCATTGCCGGGGACTCCACTCTTCAGGATAGGGGAGTTGCATGCTATCTTTTACCTTTGCTTTTTAGTCTTGTTAGTTTACCTTTCATTATTGCTTTAGTTCCTTTTTATCGAAAATCACAAAAATAGTTATCTTGTTCTTTAGTTATCATTATGTCGGGTCCTTTTGTCTTTGACGAGGCAAAAATTCTCACCTTTAAACAAAGAGGTGGGGAAAGTTTGAAAGATGCTTGGTATAGAATTAATGATTCACAAAAAAGAGCCACCAAGAAGCAACCTACTACTATCTTACTTAGAAATTTTTATGTTGGAATTACTTCTTGGAATAGGTTTATTCTAGATACTGCCATCAATGGAAATTTCCTAGAGGCCCCAGTTTGGGAGTCTCTTAGTATTATTGAAAATATTGTTGGGAGTCCCCCTGTTGTTAGCATTCGAGAGGACATCACCCTAGCTCACATTATGAAAAAACTTGAAAAAATAGAGCTAGAGATGCCAAGCACTAATAAGATGAATGAATTGGATCGGAAGATCCAAGGGAATTTGAATAGACTTGATAGCTCCATGCATAAAATTTTCAAAATTTTGGAGACCGTCAAATCCCATGATTCTGACTCTTCTAGGATGGACAAGATTGAGGGAATATTTGATACCTTAGGAACTACTTTCTCCTCGATCAAAACCGAAAAGGTAGAAACTCCGGCAAAGAGGGAGCCTAAGTTCGTTCACGTTCCAAAGGCTCCCCATTCTAAAAGCAATCCACCTATTGCCAAAGGGGTTGAAACTGTAAAGACTTTGGAAGAAACACCTATCGTTGATGAATTTATAAATGAATCTTCCCTTGACTTTTATCCTTTTTGCCTTCTACCTAGAAGTATCTCTATGAGGCCTTTATTTGAGAGTCCTCTTAAGACTAGTTGTATTATTGAAGAGCTTTTTTATGATCTTGATGATGGTTCAATTGATACAACTTGATCTATGCATTATGCCTAGCTTAAAGGCATAAAAGAAAGCGCTTTTGGGAGGCAGCCCACATGAATAAAATTTTTGCTTTTGTTGTGTCTTGATGTTGTTTACTGCTGTAGCATCATCATTGTATCTTTGCTTTTCATATTTGTGCCAAGTATAGCCTCTCATTGCTAGAAAGTTCAAAAGTTGTGAGGTGCTGTCCAGGAAACAAATTCTCTCCTTGGATAGAAAAATTCGTATAAAATCACCAGATCATCTTTTTGGTCTGAATTTTTCCGACAGCGTTCTCTATATAATTGTCTTTCGTGCGTCAGTTCTGAGTTTTTTGATTTGAGTTGCAGAAGTATCCCGAACAGGTCAATTACTGCCTGCTGTTCTGTTTTTCACAGATTCTGTCCTGTTTTGCCTTACCTTCACTTTGCAAATTGAGAACTTGCTTTTTCTTTGCAAAATTTTTTTGGCAATCTTGAGAAACAGTAGAACTTCAAGAATATCCTTATTTCCAGCAAGGTATAATTATTTTATTAAGGGTACTAACCTCGCTAATCAGATTATGATGAGTTATGTATGAAGGGAGTTTTCAAGTGTGCGAGGGAAGATGATAAAAAGATTCAGGAGTGTCAAGCGCTCAAGCTTGGGGATGCCCCCGTGCACCCCCAAGAAATATTCAAGGAGACTCAAGCGTCTAAGCTTGGGGATGCCCCTGTGCATCCCCTTCTCCATCAACATTATCAGTTCATCTTTCGTTTCGCTATATTTTTATCACTTCATGTGTTATGTGCTATGCTTGGAGCGTCTTGCTTTTAGTTTTCTTTTTAGTTTTTCATAACGAGTCGGAACCCAGCATTCCTTTATGTGGGAGAGAAACACGCTCCACCTCTACCTAGAACATTACATAGAATTTTCATGTCTATCTATGCTGTGTGTGTTCTTTGTCTTTTAATAGCTACTATCGTGCGTTGCTCTTTATATTCATGCTTATCTCTTCAAGAGCTTTTATTTAGTTGGTTGCTTGAACTCTCTTTAATTACCATGCTCACCTTATTAAGAGAGTTTGCTTCCGTTGCATGGGTTAATGTGTCTATGATAAAGATGCTACTTTCATGATGGTGCTTAGTAGTCAGGTTTTCTTTTGGTTAATCTCGAATAGCTGGGGGGTTCCCAATGTGTTATTGGAGTACCAACTTGGTTTGTTTGCCTATGATGTGGTATGGTCTAGTAATATCTTCCTTCGAGAATTTATTTTGATTGACTTGGCGTATGCTCACGCATATTCAAGACTGTAAAGAAAGTCTGTCAAGCCTTGATGATCTTTTGTTTCTGAGCAGCGATATGACTACCATGCCTGATTCAATATTGCTTTGTCGCTCTGCATGATTATGACCGTCATTGCTCTCTTAGTTGGTCGCTCCCAGTCTTTTGCTAACCTCCACCTGCATTAAGCAAATTAACCATGCAATACATAGCTCATGGGAAAGTAGCCTAAAAACTATTGTGGTAAAGAATATGTTGCCTATGTATCTTATTTCTTATAAGTTGCTTGCTGAGCGGTAACCATGTTTCTGGGGACGCCATCAACTGTCACACTTTTGTTGAATATCATGTGAGTTGCTATGCATGTTCGTCTTGTCTGAAGTAAGGGTGATTTACCGTGGGTTGAATTAATATGCATATTGTTAGAGAAGAACATTGGGCCGCCAACCAAAGCCATGCATCATGGTGGAAGTTTTAGCTTGGACCTTAATCCTCAATCTCTCATGAGAATATGCTTATGCATTAAAGAGGAGTCCATCATCTATTTTCTATGTTGTCCCGGTATGGATGTCCTCAAGTTGAGATCTATCAAAAACGAGAAATCAAATGCGATCTATCTCCTTGGACCTTTGTACAGGTGGCATAGAGGTACCCCTTTGTGACACTTGGTTGAAACATATGCAATGCAATGATAACCCATGGAAATCCGAGCTAATTAGGACAAGGAGCGAGCACTATTGGTATTCGATGCATGAGGCTTGCAACTTATACGATGTCTTATACATGACACATATGATGTACTACTACCGTTGACACAATTGCTTCCATATTTTCAAAATAAAAAGCTCTTAACCTTTCTTTTACTTTTATGTTGAAGCACCAACTACTGAGAGCATGATTGTCATTCTGAGTGTAATGTGCATTGTCCCAAAGTAGCATTGTCTTTTGCATGATTGTGATATCGTTTATTCTGAAATCATTGTATCTAGTCATCACTTAAACCTTGAAGGTGCCCCTGCATTTATGTTTTGCATCACTAAAGGGGGCAAGCTAGATATCACTTTATCATATTTGCACATCATGTTCATTGCAAATCTTTTTGATGTTTCAGTTTCATGTTGTAAAACTTTCAGTCATTTGTGATTTTCTCTTGAGGCAACTTAATTACTATAGAATCATTGTCTCAGTAAGCTGTTGTCATATGACTATGAAAAAGTCCTATATGGTTAATAGCATGTCACCACAGAAATTATTCTTGTTATCATTTACCTACTCGAGGACGAGCAGGAATTAAGCTTGGGGATGTTGATACGTCCAAAACGTATCTATAATTTCTGCTTGCTCCATGCCACTTTCGGGTGATATTGCTATGATATTCATACACTTCCATACACTTTTGATCATATTTGGACTAACTTACTAATCCAGTGCACCCCAGTGCCAGTTTCTGTTTTCGGCTGTTTTTGTATTTCAGGTTTTCACGTTTCGAGAACTGCCCAGAAAAATCCAGAAAAATTATATAAAAAATCAGCGAACCGGAAACAACACTGCGTCCGAAGGGCAGCCTGGGGGGGGCACAGGGGATCCAGGCGCCCTGTGGGCGCGCCCCCCCTGGGCCGCGCCGGGGGGCGCCTGGGCCCCCCGAGGCTCCCCCGGTGCCCTACTTTGGCATATATTTAAAGGGTTCCCCGTAACCCTCAGAACAGGACTTCTTTTCGCGATCCCATCTCTGTTCCGCCGCCGCCGCCGCTTCCAAGATCGGGAGCACCAGGAGAACTCTTCCCGGCACCCTGCCGGAGGGGAGGATCACCACCGGGAGCTTCTCCACCACCATGGACGCCTCCCGGATGACTCGTGAGTAGTATCCCTTGGACCATGAGTCCATGACCAGTAGCTATGTGATGTTCTCCTCCCGTTCTTGTGCTTCACTAATTAGTCCTCGTGAGCTGCCCTACATGATCGAGGCACCTATGTAATCCTTGTGTTGTTGCTATGTTGAGTTTGCTGGGATCCGATGGATTATGAGATTATGTTCAGATTGATCTTGAGTAATATATTTGATTCACCTCTTTTATGTTTTAGTTCATAAGTAATTCTTGCATGTTCTCCGTTGTTATTTATTGCTTTGGCCAAGTAGTAGGTAGTGACTCCAAGAGGGAACGTTATGCTCGATTGTGGGTTCATGCCCCTCGATGACTAGCTTGAGTGACAGAAACATGAGTCTAGGGGATGTGCTGTTGCCACAAGGGGGAAAACAATGGTGCTTGTGCCCGCGGGTGCAAGGATTGTTTACTTTACGCAAAGTTCTTTTAATGCAGTTGTCTGTTGCATTGAGTTTACACTATGGGTGGGACTTGCAACTTAATACCAGCGAGATCTTCTGGATAGATATCTCAAGGTGGATGATTAGTAGTAGATGCAGATGGATTTCGGTCTACTTACTTTGGCGTACCGCCCATGCTTTGAACCTCAACCTTTCTTGCAATGTAGTCAGCATTGGTTTGCGTTCGTGGTCCTGTCAATTGCCCAGCTGTCGTGGAATTAACACGGCAGATGTCCGGTTTAGCGGACTTGATGATGGAACCATCGCACGGGTTAGCTTGAAAGGGTTCATGGCGCACAAGGGACACAGAAGATTTTATACTAGTTCGGCCCCTTTGAGAAGGTAAAAGCCTACGTCTAGTTGGTTTGGTATTGCTTGGGCGTCGGTTTACAGGGAGCGGGATCGCTTGCCTGCGTCCCGACGTATCGATTGTTGCTTGTCCTTGAACCGGTGCCGGGTCGTCCCTTTATATAGAGGTGACGCCTGGCCCGGTTTACAGAATCCCGAGGCCGGCTCATAATTGTGTCCGCCTCGGTCTCTGCTCTTCCTTTCTTATCTCTCAAGTTACATCTCCTTGATGGATTACAAACCGTATTTCTATACATGGGCCTTGGAATCTTACGGGCCGTAATCTCTACTAAAATAATAAACCAAGTACGATATAGCTAAGCCGGTTTACAATATCCGGTTTATACCTATTAACCGTATCCCTGACATTAGGCCCCAGAATGATTTGAACTTGTTCATATCAGTCTCCATTGTCTTCCGCAACTTCTCTTCTGTCTTCATTTTTTCCTGTAAACCGGCTCTGACGTCATCTTCCGAAATCATTAAAGTCTGACAATGACATCAGCTCCGCATTTATCGCCGCGAGCTGTACTGTAGCTTATTTTTAATGGTTATCCCGAGAATCGAGGCATCACGGGATCTTTATTCGATTTCTGTCTCCTCGGTTTTCGCGCCTGCCGTTTCAGACCTGACCTTTGGCTATAAATACCGCCCTGCTCCATTCATTATCTTCTCTCGCGTCTTCTTCCTCCTTGCTTCTCCTGACCCACAAGAACTCCATTGCTGCCTGAGCTCGAGAACACCGCCGACGACCACCGGATCTTCTGTCCTCGACCGGCCGCTGCATCAACCTGAGCCTTGACCAGATTTTCTGCGCCGCCGATTCTCACTGTCCCTGGTATGTTCTTCCTCCTCACTGTAGATCCTATCATATTCGTCATTGCTTCGCCCGTGTTCTTCCGCCATTAGGGCTCCCGATGAAGCTCCGTTCCTTTGTAGATACTTATACCATAGGAATCTCGTAACCCTTTAAGCCTTAGTCTGTAGATCTCACTTAGCACCAGATTGGATCTTGCTGTAATGACTCTGCTGCCTTATCCGTTCCGCCATTAGGGTTCTTCGCAAGCTTTATGCTGTTCATTCTCTGAGACCTGCAACTTCGTAATATTTTTACCTTTCTGATCTTGCCGTAAATGTGTCTGGTATTTTAGATTTTGCTGCTTGTATTTCTGTTGCTGCCTGCTTTAGGTCTCCTTTTTATGCACATCCTGTAAACTCATCTGCTCTGAATTGGTCCTCTGTAGATTTCCCGTGTAATTTTCGTTTCTTTATCTCATTATGCTCAGATCTATTCTTCCTTAGCAACGCATTGAAAATCTGTTTTTCCCTTCAATAGATCTGCTAAGTATGCTCCGGTTTAGATCACCATATCATAAACCGGAAATGATGTAGACTGATGCAATGACGTAGTTATTCCTCTTCAACTGCCATTTTTAAACCGGAAATGATACATCTTGTATTTATGATTGCCGGTTTAACTTTGCCAGATAGTTCTTACCTCCCTTCCTTGCACAATATATATATATAGGTCCCAGATCATTTGTATGTTCATAATTTGTTCTGTACCTTCTCTTCTTCAGCACTTTGTTCAAATGACTGCCAAGCAGTATGTTTCGTGCGACTGGGTTCGTTCAGTTGTGACTGAAGAAGACTTAGTCAAGCTGTCGAGTATTGGTACGTTAGGTCCTCGGGCCGAGTTGAAATGGCGCGCTCCGGGTAATGAATGCCCTCCTGCTCCCAGGTCCGGAGAGGTCATAGTATTTATGGATCATATCTCCAGGGGTTTCTCTCCCCCCGGTTCAAAATTTTTCCGGGACGTCCTTACCACCTTCCAACTGCATCCACAAGACATCGGACCAAATTCCGTTTCCAATATTTGTGACTTTCAAGTTTTTTCTGAAGTGTATCTGCAAGAAGAACCTTCAGTTGATCTATTCCGGGATTTCTTCCATGCGAACCGGCGCACTGAATTCACTAGCGGGCCTCACCAAGAACTTGGTGGTATCAGTATCCAGAAAAGGAGGGATGCAGTTTTCCCGCACGCCTCTTTACACACTCACCCCAAGGACTGGAACAAGTCATGGTTTTATTGCATAGACACATCTCCTGAAGGTGAAAATCCGTTGCCGGGTTATCGTGAGACTCGTATCCCGGCAAATCATCCTCTGCCGCAACGGTTAAGTGCTACTGAACGGATCCAATTTTCACCTCAACTTTCCAAGCTGAGAGCTTTCATGGCTAATGGACTGCTTGGAACCGATTTCCTTCGCTGCTGGTTATCATGGAGCATTCTCCCCTTAAGCCGGCGCTCTGATTTGATGTGTAATTATTCCGGTAAACCGGAAGATCCTCAGAGGTTTACTAAAGAGGAACTTTCTGAATCGGAGGTGATAGAGTCGGCCAAAAAGATCGTCAACCCCGCCTTAACAGACTGCTCCAAGGTTGGCTTGGCCCCATACTTTAAGAGGAACACACAGCCTGATGTAAGTTTTCCTTAACCCGTACTTTATAAACCATCCTTCGTTGAACCGTCCTTTACTTGCTTTTGCTTTTCATTCAGGCTGATAACCCCTTCTGAAGAAGGAAACTTCAGGACAAACCTGTAAAACAGACTCGCCGGAAAACTCCTGCAAATAAGAAAAGGAAGGCAGTCGTTGACGCCGGTTCTCCTTCTGAAGATGATGATCCGGACTCCGAGGTATGCTTTACTCCGGTTTACATTTGCCTTTATATACTTGTCCATATCTCTAATGATGCCCTTTTCACAGGATCCACTCGAAGGCGATAACCCGGTGGAGATTGAGGTAACCCTTATTTCTTCCGATTCAGAACCCCCTCCTCAAAAGATCCGTCGGACTGTTAGAAAGTATCAATTTTCTCATCCTTATGCTAAGTTGGATCCCAATTTTGATTTGAAGAAACAACAGCACGAAGCCTTGCGTCGGACCACTCGCCATAGCGGTTTGGCAGTGGAATCCTCTGGGATTTCGCTAACTCCGGCTCGAAAGCGCCGCGCTGAGGTGATGCTCTCTCCAACTCTTCTTCACCCCAAGGCCGGTCTTATCAGGAAACCCCTTAAACCGACTGACCCTGATTATCAGGAAACTCCGCTGTCTTCATCTGGCGAATCAACTGCGACACAGCTTCCACCCTTGAAGACTGCCCCAGGGTAATTCGCTTTACTTTTTCCGGTTTATAACCTTCCTTTTCTTTATAATGCTGACTTATCTTTGCCTGTTTTCCAGCAAACCGAAACCCAGCAAAAGAGCTAAGGGTAAGAAGCCTGCTGCTGACCCTTCTACTGATGAACCAGTGGTTGAACCGTCAGCAACTGTCCCTCCTGAAAATACCCCTGTCACTCCGGTTCAAGAACCTGTCCTTGATATTCCTGCCACCGATGCTGCCCAAGATCCACCAAGTCCGGCCCGGGTTAGCTCTCCTCAAGCTAATCCGGGATCTCCTGATCCGGCCCAAGCTGAAGTCACACCTCCCCATGCACCTACTTCCCCTGACGTTGTGGTTACTGGTGCTGCTTATGTTGCACCAGCCAAACCCACCGTTTTAGCAAAGCATACTGCTAAATCGGAGAAAGTAACTCAGGAAAAGGGGAAATGGAGCACAGACTTATCCAATCTTTCAAGCATGAGTGCTCAAGACCTTTATTCCGGATATTTGAGCCGGCTCCACAGTAGCCGGGATTTTGAAGCCAGCTTAGTAAATATGATGAGAGAAAAATACGAAGTAAGTGCTCCTGTTCTGACTTTGTTTTATTTTGACGCATCTTTATCTTCTAACAGCCCCCAAGTTCCGGTTTATCTTCTTCATTGAAGGTAATCCGGAACTTTATAGTTTTCAACTGCTGATCCGTACATTAGCCCCCAAGTATCAAGTAGATAACTTGGTTATGTAGTTGATACTTGTAGAAATTGTCTCTGATGTTTAGCTTCAACTGCCATTAGCCCCCAAGTGTCAAGTGTACAACTTTGTTGTGTGCTTGAGACTTGCATTTTCAATTTGTATTTGCCGGATTACTTCAACTGCCATTAGTCCCCAAGTGTCAAGTAGACAACTTTGTTGTGTGCTTGAGACTTTGTAATTCTAATCCTTACTTGTGAACTTTGTCTGTAGGCTGAGCTGAACCGGAATGCTGTAGAAAACAGTGAACTTCGAAGCCGGCTTATAGATACGGAGGCAGCCGCTTCAAAGGCGAAAAAAGATCTTCAAGTGAGTTTGAAAACTGCTGAAGACTTGAAAAAGTTCTTTGATGAAGAACGGACTGCTTTTGAAGTCCAGAGGAAGGATCTTGAAAAACGTGTTCAAGATGCCGAAGGAGCTCTTAACCCGGTTACCGAAGAATTGGCCGGGTTAAAACACCAAGTTAATTTGATGATTTCTGCTATCTTTGGTAAGCATAACCTTAACTTTCGTCTGTTATCTTTGCAACCTATGACCTGCACCGGTTTAACTTTTCTTGTTGTATGTAGGACGCCGCGTCTCCCATCTTGGGGATGACGTACGGAAGAAACTGAAGGCTTGCTATACTTTGGTGGAACAATTATATTCTGGAGCGCAAAGGATCATCAGTGCTACCTCCTTCGGTAAACCGGCTCCTTCAACCATCAAAGCTACTTTGAACAGCTTGTCGATTCTACCAACTCGTCTTGAAGAGGTGAAGAAATCAGCTGCTCGAGGAGGTGCTCTTCTGGCCTTGACAAGAGCTAAGGCTTGGGTTCCAGACATTGATCCGGCAGAAGTGCTAACCGGGTTTCCTGACACAAAGGAAGATGGTTCAGCCTTTGGTGAGAAAGATCTGTATGTTCTGACGAAGGAAATGCGTCCACTCTCTAGCAAGATAGCGGTGGAAGCTGATTTATCCCGATACCACCCTGCGTACAACCTTCAAAACGAGCGTGTGGAACGTCCGGTCTATGATGTTGCAAACTTAACTCCGCCGGTTCGTCCTCACACTTATGCTCCTGATATTGAACCTACCGAGTTGATCAACGATGAAGTGTATTTCCGTGCTTTGGCCAAGATTGATTGGCGTGCACCAGATTTCCCGTCGCTTCATGAGGAGGAAGACGTTCCAGAACCAGATGGTGGTCAGTCATCCCGGCAGGGAGGAACGGAATCTTGAATGTTATTGCTGTAATCACAATTGCTATTTCTTAAACAATGCTTCCAACTGTTTGGCTTTCATGCCTTGTAATAGGCTTTAGCTGAAATTTAATGCACTGTGATCCGGCTTTTGGTCTTTATAAAGTATTCTTTCACTGACTTGTTGATTGATGCGGATCTCTTGCCCTGTTCACAAGAAAGATGAAAAATATGCCCTAGTGGTATGACCACCGGACGGATTAACTTGCTTTCTTGGTATGATAAACAAGCATACCTTTGATAAATAACTTAGATACTTTAATTGCCTGCAGCCAAAACACCTTAAACCGGCAAGATGTTTAAAATTACCTTAATAAGTACTTGGAACTCTTCAGTCCTAACTTGTCCATGAATTTTTCTTTTCTTTGTTCAGCAATTCGTAACTTGTATCTGACCCCGTGCTGCCGATTGTCAGCTCATAATGGTACCAGGCCGGTTTAATAAACACCGGTCATTATAACTGATCCTGTACTGCCAATTTGTTGGCTCGTCAGGAAGGTCGATCCGGGTTATGATGCACGCCGGTTTAATTCTCGTTGGTGTTCATGACCCAGACTTATGATGTTATAAATAAGTGGTCAACTTCTGGAGCTGTTCCACTCGGTTTAAAAGGTTATAGAACACAAGAAACACCAAGAAACACACAATTTTTGTAAATCAAACTATGTAATCAAGGCTTTTTCAAAGAGCTGCCAGGCTCAAAAACTGTTCAAAGAACCGAGCCATCATTTGAACGCGGATTGATACCGACTGCGGATTGATACCGACTGCGGATTGATACCGACTGCGGATTGATACCGACTGCGGATTGATACCGACTGCGGATTGATACCGACTGCGGATTGATACCGACTGCGGATTGATACCGACTGCGGATTGATACCGACTGCGGATTGATACCGACTCCGGATTGATACCGACTGCGGATTGATACCGACTCCGGATTGATACCGACTGCGGATTGATACCGACTCCGGATTGATACCGACTGCGGATTGATACCGACTGCGGATTGATACTGACTTGTTCGGGGAACCCAAAATTTCATCATATAACCATTCAAGAGGTGTGTGGGCGATACCACTGTCCTCAGGGGCCTTTGACATTCCTCCTAACCCGGCCGGGGTTTTTTCCTTTTTTATGAGGTTTTTCTTTTCTTGAACCGGATAAGAGCTCATATTCCGGTGAGTTCTACCGCTCCTTCACACACCCTGCAAAGGTTAATTTCTAAAAACCAGCCAACATTGAAATACGATTCTTTGATAACAAACTGATATGGACATTTGCCGCAAATTTGATGTATGTGGAAAAAAGGGCTGAGCCCCCGGTTTACCGAGGGTGCCGGTTTATTTATTATTTCATAATATATACATAGGATACATGGGAGCCTATGGCTCAAGTGTAATACGGCCGTAGATGAGCAATGTTCCATGGCCTTTTCGTCTCCTCTTCTGATGTCCGTGAATCTTTGTGCTCTCGAATGTCCACCAAATAGTATGACCCGTTGCGTAAATTTTTGCTGATTACAAAGGGCCCTTCCCACGGCGGGGATAGCTTGTGCATGTCCGTTTGATCTTGGATAAGCCGGAGCACCAAGTCACCCTCCTGGAATGTCCTGGTTCTGATCCGGCGGCTGTGATATCTGCGCAGGTCTTGCTGATAAATCGCCGACCGTGCTGCAGCTATGTCACGCTCTTCATCCAACCGATCCAAACTATCCTGCCTTGACTCTTCGTTGATGGCTTCTACATAGGCCGCCACCCTTGGGGAATCATGGCGTATGTCACTTGGAAGAACTGCTTCTGCACCGTAAACCATGAAGAAAGGTGTATAACCTGTAGACCGGTTTGGTGTAGTGTTAATACTCCAAAGGACAGACGGTAACTCTTCAACCCAACACCCTGGGGTTCTCTGTAAAGGTGTCATAAGCCGGGGTTTGATTCCTCGCAAAATCTCCTGATTTGCCCTTTCTGCCTGACCGTTGGATTGGGGGTGAGCCACAGAAGATACGTCCAAACGGATATGCTCTCGTTGACAGAACTCTTCCATCTCACCCTGAGATAAATTGGTGCCATTATCTGTGATGATGCTGTGTGGAAAACCAAACCGGAATATTACTTTTTTGATGAACTTAACCGCTGTGGCCGCATCACACTTGCTTATAGGCTCCGCTTCAACCCACTTCGTAAACTTGTCCACTGCCACTAGTAGATGAGTTTTCTGATCTTGGGATCTCTTGAAAGGACCAACCATATCAAGCCCCCAAGTTGCAAAAGGCCAAGTTATTGGTATCATCCGGAGTTCTTGTGCTGGAACAAGGGCACGTCTTGAGAACTTCTGACAAGCATCACACTTGCGGACCAAGTCTGCCGCATCTGCATGTGCCGTTAACCAATAAAAGCCATGCCGGAAAGCTTTAGCCACCAATGATTTTGACCCGGCATGATGACCACAATCCCCTTCATGAATCTCCCTTAAAATCTCACAACCTTCCTCAGCGGAAACACACCGTTGAAATACTCCAGAGGTGCTACGATGATGTAGCTCTCCGTTGGCAACTGTCATAGACTTGGAACGCCGGATTATCTGCCGTGCTTCATCTTCGTCCTCTGGCAATTCTCCCCGGCTTAGATATACCAAATAAGGTAACGTCCAACCCGGAATAACATGGGTTGCTGCAACCAACTGTGCCTCTGGGTCTGGAATAGCTAGATCGTCCTCTGAAGGTACTTGAACCGAGGGATTGTGCAACTCATCCAAAAAGGTGTTTGGTGGTACCGGTTTACGTTGCGAGGCTAGCCGGCTTAAAGCGTCAGCTGCTTCGTTCTTCCGCCGGTCTATATGCTCCACCTGATATCCTTTAAAATAACCTGCGACCGCTTCAACCTCTCGTCGATAAGCCGCCATGAGGGGATCCCTTGAATCCCACTTGCCCGAAACCTGCTGTGCCACTAGGTCTGAATCACCCAGGCACTTAACCCGGCTCAGATTCATCTCTTTTGCCAATCTCAAACCGTGAAGCAGTGCCTCATATTCTGCTGCATTGTTAGTACAAGGAAATAACAAACGGAGTACATAACAAAATTTATCACCTCTGGGGGAAGTTAAGACAACTCCGGCCCCCGATCCCTCCAACTGTTTTGAACCGTCGAAGTGGATCGTCCAATAAGTAAGATCCGGCTTCTCCTCAGGAGTTTGCAATTCTGTCCAGTCGTTGATGAAGTCGACCAGTGCCTGAGATTTTATAGCAGTTCGTGGTACATACTTCAACTCATGTGGACTGAGCTCAATGGCCCACTTAGCTATCCTGCCTGTTGCTTCTCTATTCTGGATTATATCTCCCAACGGAGCTGAACTAACCATAGTTATTGGATGCCCTTGGAAATAATGCTTCAATTTCCGGTTTGCCATAAACACCCCATACACCAATTTCTGCCAATGAGGGTATCTTTGCTTGGACTCGATGAGTACTTCACTCACATAGTAAACCGGGCGCTGAACCGGATGTTCTTTCCCTGCTTCCTTGCGCTCAACCACAATCGCTACGCTGACTGCCCGTGTGTTTGCAGCAACATATAATAGCAAAGGCTCCTTGTCAATAGGGGCGGCTAAAACCGGCGGCTTCGCTAGTTGCTGTTTCAGATTCTCAAACGCTGTATTCGCTTCATCGCTCCAAATAAACCGGTCCGTTTTCTTCAACATTTGATAAAGCGGGATCGCCTTTTCTCCTAAGCGACTGACAAACCGGCTTAACGCCGTGATCCGGCCGGCTATGCGCTGAACATCATTAATGCAAGCCGGTTTTGATAAAGATGTGATGGCCTTGATCTTCTCCGGGTTGGCTTCTATTCCCCTGTTCGAGACCAGGAATCCCAAAAGCTTACCGGCCGGGACACCAAAAGCACATTTCTCCGGGTTAAGCATCATCCTGTAAGCCCGAAGATTATCAAAGGTTTCCCTGAGGTCTTCTATCATTGTTCTTTCCTCCTTTGACTTAACCACAATGTCATCCACATATGCATGTACGTTCCTTCCTATCTGCCCTTTCAAACAATTCTGAACACAACGCTGATAGGTTGCCTGCGCACACTTGAGCCCAAAAGGCATAGACACATAGCAAAAAGCACCAAAAGGGGTTATGAACGCTGTCTTCTCTTGGTCTTCAACTGCCATTTTGATCTGGTGATAACCTGAGTACGCATCCAGAAAACTCAACCGCTCACACCCTGCTGTAGCATCAATAATCTGATCAATGCGAGGTAGAGCAAAAGGATCAGTTGGGCAAGCTTTATTGAGGTCTGTGTAGTCCACACACATCCTCCACTTCCCATTCTTCTTTAGAACGAGCACCGGATTGGCCAACCATTCCGGATGAAAAACTTCCACTATGAACCCTGCTGCCAAAAGCCTGGCCACTTCTTCTCCTATAGCCTTGCGCCTTTCTTCGTTAAAGCGGCGCAGATACTGTTTTACCGGTTTAAACTTCGGATCGATATTCAACTTTTGCTCAGCGAGTTCCCTCGGTATACCTGGCATGTCAGAAGGTTTCCATGCAAAGATATCCCGGTTCTCACGGATGAACTCGATGAGCGCGCTTTCCTATTTGGGGTCAAGGTTAGCGCTGATAGTGAACTGCTTGGACGAATCTCCTGGCACAAAATCAACTTGCTTGGTCTCCTCTGCCGATTTAAACTTCAAAGCCGGATCATGCTCGGTGGTGGGCTTCTTCAGCGGAGTCATATCTGCCGGATCAACATTATCCTTATAAAATTTTAACTCTTCCGTGGCACATACCGCTTCTGCATAGGCTGCATCACCCTCTTCACATTCCACTGCTATCTTACGACTGCCATGCACCGTAATTGTGCCTTTATGACCCGGCATCTTGAGCTGCAGATAAACATAACATGGCCTAGCCATAAATTTAGCATAAACCGTCCTCCCAAACAAAGCATGATACGGGCTTCTGATTTTAACAACTTCGAAAGTGATCATCTCCGATCTGGAATCATGCTCATCCCCAAAGGTAACCTCTAAGTCAATCTTACCAACTGGATAAGCTGACTTACCTGGGACCACCCCGTGAAACACTGTGTTTGATGTCCTCAACTGTTTATCTGTCAGACCCATACGGCGAAAGGTCTCGTAATATAATATATTGATACTGCTACCTCCATCCATGAGTACTTTAGTAAACCGGTATCCTCCCACCTGAGGTGCCACCACCAAGGCTAAATGTCCCGGATTATCTACCCGTAACGGGTGGTCTTCTCTGCTCCAAACAATGGGCTGCTCCGACCATCGTAGAAACTGCGGTGTCGCCGGTTCTACCGCATTAACGGCCCGCTTTAAAACCTTCTGGTCTCTCTTGCATAAACTCGTGGTAAAGACGTGATACTGACCGCTGCTCAACTCCTTCGGATTACTCTGGTATCCGGATTGCTGTTGCTGTTGTGGACGCTGCTGCTGCTGATTTCCTTGGTTACTGTGACTCCCCTGGCCCTGCTGCTGATTATTCTGATTGTTGTAACCACCTTGATGATACGATTGATTCCCCTGACCATGATAACCACCGTGATACTGATTCCCTTGACCATTGTAGTTTCCTTGAGTACCCTGGCCACCCGGCCGGGGTTGATAACCACCGCTGTTCCCTTGATAACCGCTGTTGCCCCTATATCCTGAACCGGAGTTGTTCCCTTGGTAACCCGGACCATAAAACCCGGGCCCCGAACCGCCATTTGGGGGCCGGCTAAGGGGATTAAAACGGCCGTTCCCTGGGCCCATGCACTCTCTTCCAGTGTGCTTTGCAGGCCCCCTTGCTCCGCTATGCCTTAGACAGGGCTGATCCGGATCCTGCTCCCAACCCGGGTTTCCTCCCCCGATTTGGCGAGTGGGACCTTGCTGGTTGACCCGAAAACCACCTTGAACCTGTGTATTAGCCACAAAATCGGAGCTATTCTCTGCCTTCCGTTTGCCCAGAAAGCTTGAAGTAATCGGATTAACCGGCGCCGGTTTACCAGACTTGCTGGCCTTTCCTGTTTTATCTCCTTCTGACTCTGGATACTTGGTATTATCTGAGTCCCCGTACTTCACCAGGGCGCTCATCAAAGTCCCCATGTCATTGCATTCCCGTTTGAGCCGTCCGAGTTTTAATTTCAAAGATTCAAACCGGCAATTGTTCTCCAATGTTACAATCGCTGTGCTCGGGTTAATGCCGTTTGAGGAGTGCAAGATCTCTGCCACTCTGCGTACCCACGCTGCTGTAGACTCCTGTTCTCCTTGCACACATGCTGCTAAATCTATCACCGACATAGGTTGCTTGCACGTATCCTTGAAGTTTTTGATGAACTGACTGCGCAGCTCTCCCCATGATCCGATAGAATTCGGAGGTAGTGCCTTTAGCCAAGTCCGGGCCGTGCCCTCAAGCATCATAGTGAAATATTTGGCACAAGCCGATTCATCCACGTCCAGCATCTCCATGGCCATCTCGTAACTCTCCACCCAAGCTTCGGGTGGTAAATCGGCTGTGTAATTAGGCACTTTGCGAGGTCCTTTGAAATCCTTGGGCAACTTAACGCTCCGCAGGGCAGGGACAAGACATTGTATCCCAAAACCGCTCGCTGTAGCTCCTGTCCCTGTATTGCCTGTGTGAACCGGCGTCGACTGACGAACTTCGTCCCTGGCCTCCGATCTAGGCCGGTTTCGGTCCGGGGCTGGCATCTCTGCCCTTGCCGGATTATCTTGCCTGTGTTGATGTCTCCTACGTTCACTGCTAGACACTTCGGGCTCCTCCCAATGTCTAGAGTAACTTCGGTTGGGACGTGGTGTTGAATGTAACCTTTCCCTGCTATGAGAGTACGCTTGATGCTGTATTAACGCCGTATTAAGCAGCTTCTGGGCCCTGCGCGCCTCTATCGCCACCGGAGATGTTCCTTCCGCAGGTAAAGCGGCCAACCGTGCGGCCGCAGCAGCAATATTATCCACAGGGTTTGAGTAGTGTCCCGGAGGGACGGGCACATAAGGCACCGATGTAATCCGTCGCTCCCGTTCGGCGGCGGGCTGTAGAACCGGCTCCTCCTGAACCGGCGGGCTCCTCCGGTTTAAGGCCGGATTGTTACTGGCCCCCGCTCCAGGGGTTCTAAACAAATTCGCAGATTCGTAACCCGGCGGTAGGCGGGATCGATACTTTCTCCCCCTGACTGCTTCCACCGAAGCTTGCTCCATCCTCAAGTGAAAAGCTTGATCATCCAACTCTGCCTGTCTGATAGCTAACATCTCTCCTTCTGCCTTTAAATCCTCTTTCAATTGATTGATCCGGGCCGTCAACTGAAGAAGCACTGCATCATGTTGCGCCTTGTCTGCTGGAGCCACGACCTCTACTGCCTTAGCTGCGAGCTCCTCGATCAAGGTGGATAGAACTTCCGTAAGGGGGGGGGGTTTGAACCGCTTCCCCCTGCACCGGCTTCCGCTGTTGTTCCGTTCACCGGGGGTTGTGAACCGGCCATGAAGACCGCCACCCGGTTTGGCGGGTCGAAGGGGTCCGGAATACTGTTTCCATCGGACTCGCCCTCAGACCGGCCGTCCCGCAACTGATACAGAGATTCAGTTTCCCCGGATGAAGACTCGTCATCTGAGTAGACGACTGTTGCCCCATCAGATTCCGAACCGTCCTCGGTTCGACCTCCGTTAACTGCTCCAACAAACACATGCCTCATGGCAGGCTGGATCCGGGGCGATCTCGCCCGCTGAGCCGGCTCGACGATGCTGGGGAGGGTGTCCGGCTCAGGTCCCGGTTCGCCAATTTTGCCGATGAAGACTTGGATGCTGCCGAAGGGGACCCGGTACCCGTATTCGATTGAATCGGCCTCCGGTCCCCAACCCGCGTCGTCGATGTAGATCCGGCCGCGACGACTCTTGGTCATCCGGCCGACCGCGTAACCCTTTAACCCTTCGAAGCCGCCTTTCAAGAACTCGAAACCATCGTGCGCGAGCCCCACGGTGGGCGCCAACTGTCGTGGAATTAACACGGCAGATGTCCGGTTTAGCGGACTTGATGATGGAACCATCGCACGGGTTAGCTTGAAAGGGTTCATGGCGCACAAGGGACACAGAAGATTTTATACTAGTTCGGCCCCTTTGAGAAGGTAAAAGCCTACGTCTAGTTGGTTTGGTATTGCTTGGGCGTCGGTTTACAGGGAGCGGGATCGCTTGCCTGCGTCCCGACGTATCGATTGTTGCTTGTCCTTGAACCGGTGCCGGGTCGTCCCTTTATATAGAGGTGACGCCTGGCCCGGTTTACAGAATCCCGAGGCCGGCTCATAATTGTGTCCGCCTCGGTCTCTGCTCTTCCTTTCTTATCTCTCAAGTTACATCTCCTTGATGGATTACAAACCGTATTTCTATACATGGGCCTTGGAATCTTACGGGCCGTAATCTCTACTAAAATAATAAACCAAGTACGATATAGCTAAGCCGGTTTACAATATCCGGTTTATACCTATTAACCGTATCCCTGACACCAGCTGTAATTTGTTTACCTCACATAGCTATTTTATCGTCTTTTGGGAGAGAGACATCACTAGTGAACATCATGAGACTCCGGTCCATATTACCATCATTGATCACATACACTATTTACTTTCCGCTATTTTATTTACTATTGCAAAACACTATCTATCACTACTATCATATTGCTTTTAACCCTTTGTGAACTACAAGGCCGGAGAGATTGACAACCTCTCTGTACTCGTTGGGAGCAAAGTTATTTGTATCTGTGTGCAGGTCCATGTTGATTTCTAATTGCGCCGTTAGCAGTTGACACCTACCTGTTGAACCTAGGAGTCTCTGGGGATTCGATCCTTGGCATCTTTGCTAGGGGAAAACACTTCTACTTACTGCATATTACACCTTCCACTTGGGGTAACCAACGAGGGGTTCGAGGCCCATCAGCGGCCCCTCCGTCAATTGCACGCCCGCCGTTGGCGGTGCCTCGACATTAGCCGAGCTCGACACCATCATCACGGTAACTAATTAAGCCTCTCGGCCGAGGACTTCATCTCCTTTCCTTTGACTGGGCATCCCTGACGCCCTACATGTTTTCGCAGGGCGCCGCCGACGTTCCGTGCACTCTCCTGCACTTCGTGAATGAGTTGGTCGATGTCGCCAAGGGCAAAATCGTTCAACCGGGTAACCCCGTGTTCCACGATAATCCGATGCCACCCACCGTGTATAGGGTTCAACTGGTTCGGGCGCTGCCAGGCTGCTACGAGTAGTTACCTCCGATTCGACCCGTCGGGGCCGACGAAGATGATGTGATGACCCTCAGCGCCTGCCTAAGCTGGCCCCTGCTTTGGCCGAAGAGCCAGATTTGTTTGGGGGCAGGAGACACCACCCCAAAGACAACACCGCCAGTCGTGTCGGCGCCAAGCCATAGCAAGACCGCCGCAATGCTGTCGGACATCCCTATGGCACTGGATCCGAACATGCATATGGCACAGGATCGGAATGACGGCGACGACAACGACGACGATACATTTGCCAACGTCGATAAGCACTTTGCCGACCATGGGTACGATGGCGAATTCATGGGGCCTCCTTCTCAAGAACCCAACCCTACAAAAGACGTGCACGATCTAGCTGGTACCGCGGAGAAACCAAGTTGCAACAGGCGTCGTCTGGCGTTCAGTTCTAAGGAGATGCCTCCAGCTGCCGACTTCACCGAGCCTCAGATAGCCGAGGTGTGAAATATGATCAGCCCCAACACACTCAAGAAGGCGGTCTGTGAGCAGAACTTGGTCCCATTACAGGAGAAGAAGAAGGCACGGAAAATAAAGAGTAACAAGGGTGCGAGCCAGCCGGCACCGAGTACGATCCGTGCTCAGGACGGGCCACCTTCACCTAAGGATATAATGAGGAGGGTGCATGTGGCGGGTAGGCCAATGCTACCGACTAATATGCTCAATGCTGCAACCGGTGCTATGCGGAGTCTGCTTGACAGTGTTCTTTCTTTGGAGAAGCGGCGTCTCAGAGAGAAGGATGTGGCATACCCGGTTTTCGCGGCCCAAGGGCTTTGTGGATAACTCCATCGGGGGTACGATCGTCTTGCGGTTTGATGACATCTTCGCTATGTTTAACCGTCATCCGCTGCACTACACCTTCATTCGGCTATTTTTCTGAGTATGGAGATGCGGATCATTAGAGACAAGAAACCGGACATCGTGATAGTCGACCCCTTCTACATGCGTGCCAAGATCTTGGGCAGCGCTGGGGACCGGAAAGTCGCGATTTCTTACCTCGAAGGCGTCATTCTGGCAAACCGAGATAAGGATAACTTCCTCGTGCCTTACTTTCCCGAGTAAGTCGTCCCCTCAACCGCCCCGTAACATATGATTTCTTAGATTTCAATCGTTTTTCTTTTAACATTCCGTGTTTTGTGCAGTGACACACATTGCACACTCATCCTCCTAAGCCCGAAATATTCCATGGCCACGTATTTCGACTCGGACCGTCAGTCGAAGGTAGACTACACAAATATCAAGAAAGTTCTTGATGATGTTCTCCCCGGGTATGCCAAATCTAGAGGCACGTTCACCAGGACAGTTCGTAAGTACGGCAAGCACGTGTTCGCCCACAATACGACGTTCTGCTGCGTCAAGCAGCCGCCTGGCGGTCGGAAGGGTGCCTACTACGCCATCCATCACATGCGGGCGATCGTACGGGACCATCATCATCTTCTGCTACCAGATAAACTCAAAGATTGGGCCGCGAGCGTGTCGGCAATCCAGGACGCGGACATCAGACAAGAATTCTTTCGCATCCAGTCGGAGTTTGCGGAAATCGTCCATCAAGATGTCCTTCGTACCTCGGGGCAGTTCTACCTCAGAAATCAACCGTCCAATAGTGATATAGACACAAGGCTACAAATGCAGGCTGACAACGCCCGCGATTTCATGACTCCGACGATAGACGGCGACTTCATCCACGCTCCAGTCCCTTGAGTCGAGTCGAAAGTAGTGATGCTGTGTCTAGTTCTGAAACATCGATTGGCTCATGTTGTTTAAACTTTAATGAACTTGTAGTATGTCTCTTTGGTTTCGACAGTCGTTGAACTTAGATGTAATCGATGCTATTAATGTCTTGCTTTTCTCTTCCGATTGTTTTGTTGCATACTTATATATTGCTTATGTATTGTTTGTGAAATGGTACTAACGTTTCGTTTGGCTAGTGCATAGCGATGCCGTCGTATGTCGTGTACAAGGGTAAGGTTCCCGGAGTCTACGATGACTGGGAGGAGTGTCGGAGACAGGTTCACCGTTTCAGCGATAACAGTTACAAAGGGTACACCACTAGGGCGGAGGCGGAATCTAGATATGCGCGTTATCTAGCGGGAGAGGGGAGGGAGCGTTGGAGGAACCGGATGAAGACGAGTTTCATCGCGATGATGCTCATCGTGATGATTGCAGCTCTCTTCTATGTGATGGTAGTTTAGATAATCGATATCGACTTGTAATGTGAAGACAAACTCGCTACTCGCGGTCTCGAGACTTGTAATATGATGTTCTATCTTTGTTCGGCCTTTTGAATTCGGAGACTAATATGATGAATTGTATTTGGAGACTAATATGATGAATTGTATTTAGAGACTAATCTTCTATTGTATTCGATGAATCTGTTGTTGGTGTGTGCTGCTGTCTATATTCTGTCCAATAATACATTTTGTAACCTGTGCAAAAATCCAAAAAGTAAAAAAAATATAAAAAACCTAATATTCATACTAATGGCGCATCACACCACAGTGCTCCATTAGTATGCCAAAGGATACTAATGGCGCATCACCCCACAGTGCGCTATTAGTATGCCAAAGTTACTAATGGCGCATCACACAAGAGTGCGCCATTAGTATGCCAAAGCACCTGGGTATATATGCCCCCCTGGGAGGCATACTAATGTCGCATCGTGGGCTATACTAATGGCGCACCAGTGGTGCGCCATTAGTATACCAGATACTAATGGCGCACCTCTGGTGCGCCATTAGTAAAAAAATACTAGTGGCGTGGTACTAGTGGCGCATCAGTAGTGCGCCATTAGTAGGCAAAACTGATGCGCCACTAGTAGGCTTTTTCCTAGTAGTGAGTTGAAGGAGGAAATTTACATGGATCAGCCCGATGGTTTTGTAGTACCTGGTCAGGAAGGAAAGGTGTGCAAGTTATTAAAGTCTTTATATGGCCTTAAACAAGCTCCTAAGGAGTGGCATGAGAAGTTCGAAAGAACATTAACTGCTACAGGCTTTGTAGTAAATAATGGTGACAAGTGTGTGTACTATCTCCATGGTGGGGCGAAGGAGTTATTCTTTGCCTGTATGTCGATGACATACTGATCTTTGGAACCAAACTTGATTTAATCAAGGAGGTTAAGGATTTCTTATCTCGTTGTTAGATGAAGGATCTGATGTTATCTTAAACATCAAGTTATTGAGAGATGATAATGGTGGGATTACACTGCTTCAGTCTCACTATGTGGAAAAGGCCTTGAGTCGCTTTGGGTATAGCGACTGCCAGCCTTCTCCAACTCCATATGATGCTAGTGTGTTGCTTCGGAAGAATCGATGGATTGCTAGAGATCAACTGAGATACTCTCATATTATTGGCTCGCTTATGTATTTGGCGAGTGCCACGAGGCCTGACATCTCTTTTGTTGTGAGTAAGCGGAGTCGGTTTGTGTCAAAACCGGGAGATGATCATTGGCGTGCGCTTGAGAGAGTTATGCGATATTTGAAAGGCACTGCGAGCTATGGGATTCACTGCACCGGGTATCCAAGGGTACTGGAGGGTTATAGTGACTCAAACTGGATATCTGATGTTGATGAGGTCAACTATGGAAGCAGAACTCACAGCATTAGACACTGCCACTGTTGAAGCAGAGTGGCTTCGTGAACTCTTGATGGACTTACCTATGGTTGAAAAGCCAATACCCCCAATCCTAATGAACTGTGATAATCAAACTGTGATCGTTAAGATAAATAGTTTTAAAGATAATATGAAGTCCTCAAGGCATGTGAAGAGGAGATTGAAATCTGTCAGAAAATTGAAGTACTCCGGAGTTATTACGTTGGATTAAATCCAAACGTCGAAAAACTTGGCAGATCCCTTCACAAAGGGTTTATCACGTAATGTGATAGATAATGCATCGATGGAGATGGGTTTGAGACCCACCGCATGAGTTGTCCACAGTGGTAACCCACTCTATATGATCGGAGATCCCGTGAAGTAGAAGTGGGAGACAAGCTATTGGTCAGCTGGGAGGAGAGTATCCTTGTATTAGTTATCCCACTCCCTGAAGATGCAATACTCTCCTGATCTGCATGGCAGGTTGATACTTATCTTAATGTGTTCCAAGTGGCTTATTCGGGTAGGCAGAGATGTTGGCATGCAGAGCATCTCCTGAGGAACACACCTATATGAATTTGACTGTTAACATCGCAGTCTGTGAGAATTGGGTGTTCTCTAATAAATTCATGAAAGGCCCTGGAGTATGACGTATACGCTTCACCCGCGGGGAAGCCTTGCGGCAGCCCAGTATCGGTTTAGAATTTGTGTGAAACTAGTCTCGCAGAAAACTTGTAGTTCAAGGCATAGTTTACTATTCAAGTTGTGATCTAGTGTGGCATAAATCTCTGAGTGGAAGTTCAACTTTATAGTCTCCACTGAGAACCGGTATATAAACAATATTTTGGAATGAAATGATGAGATGTGCCAATGAGACTTTGTGGGGGATTGTTGGAATTTTGCTAGTAGGCCTTTGGCCCAAAGCCTAACTAAAATTCTGAAATTCTTTTGGTCCATTCATTCACACATGTGAGTGGAGTGAGTGGCACTAAAGTTTAGTCCAACCACGAAAGTTGAGAGAGAGTTGCACCTCTTTATAAGGTTAGCTCTTCTACCACTTGTATGAGCATGAGAAGATGAGACCTACACACGCGCTCCTCCTCTTTTCTCGCCTCGCCACGCCATGCCTCGTCACGACGCGCCGCGGGTTACGGGAATGAGCCGAGCCGAGGACAGAGCTATGCACGTTGTCTTTGGATCGTGGGGCTGTTACTTGGACGTGGGGTATTCTCCACGATCTACCCGGCCCGCATTATATAGCCAGGCGGACGTCTACCCTAGCCGCTGCCACAACATATGGTTTCGCACCATCGTTCCAGATCATTGCGCCGCCACACAAGTCTTCTCCGTCCCCCCTTCTGGCGTGCACTGCGAGAAGGGACAGCAGGCCTCCGGAACCCCACCTCTTGTGATCCTGTACGGGAGAGGGGCGATCAGGTTTTTGGGGAGCGCACTCGCGCGACTGCTGGTAGCGACAAGGTCGCCAACGACGACTTCTTCCTCGACTTCGGCAACCTCTTCCTCAACGACATGGGCGACAACATCAACGCCGGTGGTGCTGCTCCCGTTGCACCGCATGTGATTCTGTCCTTCTTGTTCGAGATCGTGGTAGAATTCATGCTTCTAGTATGTGCCCTAGACTTAATCGATTCATCTGCTATGCTAGTTAGCATGTTTAGTACAATCTGTGTTACTACTGTCATGATTTATTTCCTGTTTATTCGGATTAAATATCATAGTAATTTGCTCATATTTCCAACAGGAACTGCACCACAGGTCACCAAGGGAATCAGGACACAATTTACCCAGGCTCGCCCCCCTTTAGTCATGGATAATGTCCCTACTCATGTCTTGATTGATATATATGTCGAAAACAGTACCAACTAGGTTACAAAGAGAGGGTCCGACAAGTTGGTCGGAAACTCGGGGGCTACAATGGTCAATCTAGGCAAGATGCACCAAATCGCTAGGGTTTCTAACTATAATGTGATAGCTTGTGTAGAATTTGGTCTTCTTGCAATTGCAAGGCCCTTGCTCCCTTATATTGGGGTGGAGGCGGTGGTGGTATACTTAGAGTTCCCGGATGCATGTTTCTTCTTCTTTTTCTCCAAGTAGGATTAGATTGGCTTGTCATGCTTGAATACGGATACCTGCAAGTATAAACTAGAGTCCAGGCCAGACATGAAGTCACGGTTGGTTGAACCCGTATGGATCCTTAAGTTTTTTTTACCGATCGTTCTTGGTAAATCTAATGAAACTACTGTAATATTAATAGACACCTATAGACTTGATCAACTTAAAGAAGATTTTTCTAAGAAGATTTTTTTAGGACAAAGCTGGAATTTCAATTAATTTGGAACAGCGTGATCTAGAAAGTATACATTTTGGAGCAACTAATGCATGTAGTCGTCGCTAGGTGGTTCGCTGATATGGTTGTAATTTTTATTACCTTCATTGTTCTTTGTACTGTTATGATTGAAGATAAATAGATTGGAAGTTTCTCGAAAGAAAATGCATGATGTAATGAGATTGTGTATCAGTGTATGTATATATGTTCTTTGTTTTTGAAAACAAAAGATGCACAAGCGACATATTCATGTCCTGTCAAATCATAGCGGACACATACATGCATGTTGATGCGGTCAATCAGCCTGCTACACTGACCACAGCTACGTACGTGCGTACAGCTAGCTTGAACAGATAACTCCTTGACCTGATGCTCACTGTCCATACACCTGCGATTTATTGCTGGGTTAATCTAAGTGGAAAAAAATGGAGCTTTGAGAGTTCAGACAGGTGCAGGCGACTAATTAAGAAGGTAGCGATTTCGGGGAAAAAGAAATATTAGTAAGAAGCTTGCGACTTACTTCCTCCGTCCTTAGTATATTTTCGACTTTATTGAAAAGTCATATATTTTTATGTTTAACCGTATTTATACAGTAATACATCAACATATATGCCATCAAATTAGTACAGTTAGATTCATAATAAAATATATTTTCATCATATATCTATTTGGTTTCACAAATATTGATATATTTTCGTACAAGCTCGGTCAAGTTTAAGATGGTTTGATCATCTAACAAAATTGAGAGTATACTCTTTAAAAAACGAGGAAGTAACGTAGAAAAGAAATACTCTTTCTGTCCCATAATATAATAGCGCATCACTAGTGGCAGAAAAACTCTTATATTATGAGACGAATAAATTAATAATGTGGCCTGCCGTGGACGGTGATGAACGGTACGCAAAAATTGCACCGCGTGTAACATACGTTAATTCTGTGCGTGCATGTTCATGTTTTTTTTTTTCGTAATACCGTGCACGTTCATGTGTAAAGCAAAACCATGCATGTGTTGAACGAACAACCACAAGTCGACTGACCGTATGGCCTATGCACGTGCCACCCATAGTACATACTCCCTTCGTCCGAAAATACTTGTCATCAAAATGGATAAAAAGAGATGTATCTAGAACTAAAATATATCTAGATACATCCCCCTTTATCCATTTTGATGACAAGTATTTCCGGACGGAGGGAGTACTGCGTCTGTGAGTCAGCTGCAGTATCCATCGACTGACCGTACGTAATATACGTATGTACTCATTCTGTAAACTAATAGTATAAGAATGTTTAGATCACTACTTTAATGATCTAAACGCTCTTATATTATACTAGAACTTGTCATATACTACTATACTAATCCTTGTCCTTGGCGCATATATGCATGCTAATTAACGACATTATTCGCACGCTACTTCTTTAAACATAATATAAACACCGACGTTTATACATACACATACTCTCGTCTTTATGAATACTCGTATGCATACCTTATCTTTATGAGCATTCCATATCTTTATAAGCATCGCGTGAGAATGAGCGACACATTTTCTTGGATTTCTTGTTGAACACAACATCTTCTTGAAATTGACACACTCAACAAAGGCACATTCATAGCCGACGGAGACGTCACCTCTCACTGAACAATGAAAGGGCATGTCTCTTTCTAAGTGGTTTTGGTGATTGATGAAATTGCGTTTGTGGACTAATCGTGTGTGTTAAGTATTTCAGAGATGAATCCAGGGGCACGAGACGATCATCTACCCTCGGAGTTTTTAGCTCAAGACGTGTCGTCTTCTTAGGCTTGTGTTTTGGTGGACTTGAGTCGTAGGAGACAACGTACTATCAAGGAGGGGGGTCCGCATTGGAAAGGCCAGGGTGGAATAATCACGTACACTCTTTTTCGGCACCCTCATCGTCTCTCCATTCCTTGGGGAGTTTCTCTTCTTTCTGTTGGGCTCAGTAGTACCGCTTATACCCTCCAAGCGGTAGTACCGCTGCACAAGCACAGTAGTACCGCTTGGGTGTATACGCGACAGTACCGTCGCACCTAGTCATTACCTCCGCATCGATTCGAGGCGAGTATTTCTCGTGTCGGGTTCTACGGTAGTAGCAGCGGTAGTACCGCTGCCACCACCTCGCACTACCGCTCCTCCCCTCCGTGCCTCGTCCCTAACACATGGCGGTAGTACCGCTGGGGGTCGCGGTAGTACCGCTCTGCACAACGATAGTACCGCTCTGTGCGGGCAGATAAGGGGGTAACGGTTCACTTTTCTCCACTAGTATATAAAGGGTTCTTCTTCCTCTAGAGAACTGTAGCGACCATGATCCGAATGGACCGAAGTCTCAGTGTTACAGTGTCATCGCTGGATCGGTAATGCTGACACACACAGTACTTGAAGGATTTATAACAGAGTGGCAATCACACACTTATTACATCGAATGTCTCAAACCAGAACTTATTACAAAAGTCTATGGCTTAAGGCCATCTAACAAAATAACAGTAGAAGGCTTGGACGATAAGTGAGTCCACAACCTCCAATGGCATAGCTGAGTGCATGACAAACGACCTAGCACGTCTTACTCCTCGTCTGAAAAGTCTGCAACGTAACATGTTGCAGCCCAAAATGGGTCAGCACATCGAATATGCTGGCAAGATAACACAGTAGATGCAAGTAACAGAATAAAGGCTAACACTATATGCATATTTGGCTGGTGGAGGCTCTAATGTTAAAGTTTTTGCATAAAGCCATTTTTCCCTACAACAAAGGAATAACTTTTATTTTAACTATCATGGTAGTTGAAACATCATTGAGAAGGTACCTCCAACTCAATCCCAATTAAAGTAATCATTAACCCAACAAATTAATTTTAGAGTGATGAGATCAATCAATAATTCAAGTACCAGATACTCAAGATTGTCCATAACCGGGGACACGGCTAATCATGATCAGTTTGTACACTCTGCAGAGGTTTCTGCACTTTTCCCCACAAGACTCGATCTCCTCCGTTGGATTTCTCGCACTGCATGGTGTTTGAGAAACGGATGACCGAGACACAGTCTTTCAGAAGCATTTACTCTTTACCCCGGGTGGACCCATACACCTACTTTCCCCAACATCTGCTAGTCCACCACTGAAATAGCTCACACAACTTACTCATACTATGCCAGAGCCCATAATGGCATTGTGGCTGCACACGAAAGTTTCTAGCATGAATAGTTTTATGATCCCTTTGAGCCTGGGTGGCATTCCATAGGACAATCACATGGAACCCCGGGATTTCCTAGGACAACACAGGATTCTCCAGGTGCCCTGCAACCAATCCACCCAGATGTGTATTCAAGTAGCCACCTTAAGTTGAACCTTTAACAACTCACATCTGTCATGGATTTCACTCAAACCCAAACCACGTCTACGAGCATAGCATGGCAACCTAAGCATAACCTAGAAGTAACTCCCAAGGGTTTGAAAATAAAGCAGGTAATAGGTTCTACCTCAATCTACTTCCCAGACCCACAAGTTAAGAGATCCTACTCATGCAATGTGTGAGGGTTTGATCTAATGCATAAAAACTGGGTAATAAACGGTTATGATCAAAGTGTTACTTGCCTTGCTGATGATTCACAAAACCTAGAGACTCGTAGTAGCACGCTTCGCAATCCGGGTGTTCTATCACAAGCAAACAATAGCATACATAAGCAATCAAGCAAAGATGCACAAACGGAACTCCAAAAGAAGATCTAACCAGAAAGTTCAACTTAAGGAGTCCGGTTTGCAAAAAGAATCAAATCAAACGGGGCAACGAAACTCAAACTGCGAAAGAAACAAGATCCGTTTACTAGATTGTTCTAAGGTCAAATTTTACAGTAGAAAAACCTTGTTCAAGTTGGTTAAATGGAAAGAGGGCGTCGAGACGAAGATCTGGGATTTTGAATCACCTGATTCCGACTCTCGAGCGAAAAGAAAAACGAAAAACAAGTTCAGGGCAGAAATCACGATAGAAAATAATCGCGGATAAAAGCCCCAAAAAAGAAAACTGACGAACAGGCTAATGAAAGAACGTTCACTATCTGTAACTAACGGGCGAACAATGTTCGTTAAAACGAACGTATGGACGAACGTCCGCAAACTAACTAAACCAGAAAAAAAACGAACCGATCTAAAGAAAAAAAACGGATCTAGGGTTTCTAAAAGAAAACCGCTCGATTTAAAACAAAACCGGCGGCGGCGAGATGGCGGCGGCTACCTCGGCTCCGGCGGCGGCGAGGCGGCGGCGGGGCGGCGGGCTTGCGCGTCGCGGGCTGGCAGCGGTGGTGGGGTGGCATCTAGGGGGGCGGCAGTATTTAAAGGGGCAGGGGGCGGCTGCTTGGGGGAGGGGGCAGTGAACCCGGGCGGCGGTGGGACTCCGGCCAGTGTCTCGGTCGGACAAGGCGTGGGCGAGGCGGTGGCTCAGCGGGCCGGCTGGGCCTTCGGCCCAGTTCGGTCCGAAACCGATTTTTTTTAAATAACCTAACGCCGAAAAACACAAAAATAAAATACTAAACGAGCTCCAAAAATTCCGAAATAAATTTTCACCGCCCTCTAATAATATCTAGGACGAAGTGAACATTTTTCCCGGACCTAAATGCAATTTTGAAAAACATGCATTTTTCCCTATGCCAATAAATTGCAAATAAATCTGAAAAAAAACAAAAGTGATTTTAATATTTTTCCTCCAATATTTCTTTTATTTTGGAGAAGTCATATTATCTCCGCTCATATATTTTATTATGAAATATTTTTAGGAGGGAAAAATAATTAAAACTCACTTGATCCTCATACCGGTATTTGAGAAAACTCAAATACGAAAACGGTAGAATTCCCAACTCTCTTCGTAGGTCCTTGAGTTGCTTAGAATTTTCGGGGATCGCCACACACAAAATGCAATGAAATATGCAATGCAATATGATCTATGTATAACATTCCAAATTGAAAATTTGGGATGTTACAAACCTACCCCCTTAAAATGAATCTCGCCCTTGAGATTTGGCTTGGCTAGAGAACAGGTGTGGGTGGTCTATGCGTAGATTATCTTCTCGTTCCCAGGTGGCTTTTTCCTCGGTGAGGTGACTCCACTGAACTTTGCAGAACTTGATAACCTTACTGCGGGTGACTCTACTCGAAAACTCGAGGATTTTGACGGGTTTCTCCTCGTAAGTTAGATCACTATCCAACTGAACTGCTTCCTGGGGTACTGTGTCTCTTAAAGGAATATCGGCCATCTCTGCATGAGACTTCTTAAGCTGGGAAACATGAAACACATCGTGCACTCCTGACAATCCTTCGGCTAACTCCAATTTATAGGCAACCTCTCCCATGCGTTCCAAAACACGGTAAGGTCCCACAAATCTCGGGGCTAACTTTCCCTTAACTCCGAAATGTTTAACTCCTCGCAGAGGCGATACTCTTAGGTACGCTCTGTCTCCAATTTCATAGGCTACTTCCTTATGCTTCGAGTCTGCATAACTCTTATGTCTGGACTGAGCTACCTTCAGTCTATCTCGAATTAGCTTAACCTTCTCTTCTGATTCTTTGATCAGGTCTGGTCCAAATAACTGACGGTCTCCAACTTCATCCCACATCAACGGCGTTCGGCATCTCCGTCCGTACAATGCTTCGAACGGTGCCATCTTCAAACTGGTCTGGTAACTGTTGTTGTACGAGAACTCCGCGTAGGGCAAGTTGTCATCCCAACTAGATCCATAATCTAACGTACAAGCTCTCAACATGTCTTCCAGAATCTGATTGACTCTCTCGGTCTGTCCATCTGTCTGCGGATGAAAAGCTGTACTAAATTCCAGCCTCGTTCCCAAAGTCTTGTGTAACTGATGCCAAAACTTTGAGGTGAACTGTGTTCCTCTATCTGATACAATGGTCCTCGGAACTCCATGCAGACATACGATCCTGGTCATGTATATCTTGGCCAACTTCGCACTGGTATACGTGGTTTTCATGGGGATAAAGTGGGCTACTTTGGTCAAGCGATCCACTACTACCCAGATTGAGTCATATCCTGATTTGGTTCTGGGAAATCCGTAGATAAAGTCCATGCCAAGTTTATCCCACTTCCATTCGGGTATCAGCATAGGCTGTAGCAATCCTGTTGGATTCTGATGCTCTGCCTTCACTCTATGGCATACCTCACACACTGCTACATAGTCGGCAATATCCTTCTTCATTCCTGTCCACCAGAAATGTTCCTTCAAATCCAAATACATCTTGGTGTTTCCGGGGTGTATCGAGTATGGGGAATCATGTGCTTCCTGCAGTATCAACTTCCTGATCTCCGGGTTGTTGGGCACATAGATTCGATCCTCAAACCACAAGGTGTTGTGTTCATCTTCACGAAATCCCTTGGATTTTCCTTCACTCATCCTCTCCTTTATCTCGGCAATCTCTTTGTCATCCTTTTGGGCTTCTCGTATCTTTCCCAACAATGTTGACTGAACCTCCAATGTTGCAACAAAACATCTAGGGACTATCTCCAAACGAAGCTCCCCGAGATCTTCTGCTAACTCCCTTGGCAATCCTCCCTTCACTAGAGTATTTGCATAACTCTTCCGGCTCAAAGCGTCTGCAACGACATTGGCCTTTTCGGGGTGATAGTGCAGCTTCATATCGTTATCCTTTATAAGCTCCAACCATCTCCTCTGTCTGAGGTTCAGCTCCTTCTGAGTGAAAATGTACTTCAAACTCTTGTGATCCGTATACACATCACAACGATTTCCAATAAGGAAATGTCTCCAAGTTTTGAGTGCATGAACAACTGCGGCTAGCTCCGAATCGTGTGTCGCATAATTCAACTCGTGCGGTCGTAGTTGATGATATGCATAAGAAACAACTCTTCCGTCCTGCATGAGTACTCCTCCAAGTCCTAAACGTGAAGCATCGCAGTATACTTGGAACTCCTTGAGTATATCTGGCAAAATCAGCACTGGGGCTGTCTTCAACCATTTCTTCAACTCCTGGAAACTTTCTTCGCACTCTTCTGTCCAATGGAACTTTGTCTCTTTCTTCAACAATATTGTCTCTTGGAGAAATTTTCTATGAATCTCTGGTAATATCATGCGAGTCCAAGAAAACTGCGGATTTCTCCGACTGAAGTGGGTGCCAACCATTCAGTGACTACTTGCACTTTGACGGGGTCCACTGCTATACTTTCTCCTGATATAACATGCCCTAAGAATCCAACTTCCTTCAACCAAAACTCGCATTTGCTAAACTTGGCATATAACTGATGTTCTCTGAGCTTCTCTAGTACCATACGCAAATGCTCCACGTGTTCCTCTTCGTTCTTCGAGTACACCAAAATATCATCAATGAATACCACGACAAACTTATCCAAGAACTCCATGAACACCTTATTCATCATACTCATGAAATAGGCAGGGGCGTTAGTCAATCCAAATGACATAACCGTATACTCATATAGCCCATACCTTGTGGTGAAGGCTGTCTTAGGTATATCCTTCTCTCAGATCTTCAACTGGTGGTATCCAGATCGTAGATCGAACTTGGAGAATACTCTAGCTCCTTGAAGTTGGTCGAACAGATCATTGATCATCGGTAGCAGGTACTTATTCTTAATAGTCACTTCATTCAGTGCTCGATAATCAACGACCATTCTTAAGGATCCATCCTTCTTCTCGACCAAAAGCACTAGGGCTCCCCAAGGTGATGAACTCCGGCGAATAAATCCTTTCTCCAATAACTCCTTAATCTGTTTCTTGATCTCCTCCAGATCATTTGGCGGCATCCGATACGGTCTCTTCGATATTGGTCCGGTGCCAGGCAGTAGCTCAATCAAAAACTCAATATCCCTATCCGGCGGCATGCTAGGTAACTCCTCTGGAAAAACATCCGGGTAATCCTTTACTATAGGTACTTCCTCCTGAACAACACCCGTGAGAGAATGTACTTGTGTTCTTATAGGCGAATGCCTAGATACATACTTGATCCTTTTTCCCTCCGGGGTGGTAAGCAAAATAGACTTACTGGCACAATCGATGTTCCCTCCATACATCGATAGCCAATCCATACCTAGTATCACATCCAGACCTTGTGACTCCAAAACTATTAGGTCTGAGGGGAAAACATGTCGTCCAATGGTCAATGGCATCTGAAAACATCCTTCATTTGCCATATATTCCGCTCCGGGTGAACTTACTAACATGGAGGTCATAAGGACTCTGGTGGGCAACTTATGTCTATTTACGAATCCCCTTGAAATGTATGAATGCAATGCACCAGTATCGAAAAGAACTATTACGGTAAATGACTTAACCAAAAACTTACCGATAACCGCATCTGGTTGCTCTTTAACCTCCTCCACGGTCACGTGGTTCACTTGTCCTTTATTGAACGGGTTGGGCTTCTTCCCGGCGCTTCCATTGCCGTTCCCATTCTTAGCTTCAGGGCACTCCGTGGCATAGTGTCCATTCTTCCCGCACTTGAAACAGGTAACATGGCTCAAATCCCTCTTGGCGGGTGTGGATGGAGTAGAGCGGTTCTGATTATTATTCGCTCCATTCCCATTCCCATTCTTGGAGCCATTTTGGTTGTGAGAACTTCCTCCATTATGGGTGTGGCTTCCATGGTTATGGGTGTATCCTCCCGAATTCGGGGTGAATCAGGGCTTCTGCTGGGTTCCAGAATTGTTCCTTCCTTGTCCATACTTCCTCTTGCGGCTCTCAATCTACTGTTGCTTCCCTTCAATCATAAGAGACTTATATACCAACTCCTAGTAGTTGTTGAAGGTTGCCACCATCAACTGTACACTCATCTCATCATTCGGCCCTTCCATAAACCTTTCCTCCTTTGCGGCATCTGTGGCCACATCATCTGGGGCATAACGAGATAGGGTACTAAACTCATCTACGTACTGAGCCACAGTACGATTTCCTTGGCTCAAATTGTGAAACTCCCGCTTCTTCATGCTCATAGCTCCAGTTGAGACATGGGCAGTGCGAAAAGCTTGCTGAAACTGATCCCAAGTGACATTGGCTACAGGGAAAGTGGCTGTGTAATTCTCCCGCCATGCTGCTGCTGGTCCTGACAACTGATGTGCGGCAGATCGCACCTTCTCAGCATCCGTGCAATTGGCAGTGGTCAAGTCCCTTCCAATCTTGCGCAGCCAGTCATCGGCAACTATTGGTTCAATGCTGCTAGCAAACACCGGTGGTTGCAACCTTAAGAAACGTGTCAGGTTGTCCACCGGTGGTGGCGGTGGAGGGTTGTTGTTATTGTTCTGGATGTTCTGAGTGTTCTGGACAAGAAGTTGCATCAAAGTGTTCTGCTGCTGGATCAACTGAGTGAGCTCAGGGGGAAACTGAAATTCTGGCTCACGTCTCGGAGGCATCTGATGGGTGTAGAGGGAAGAGATTAGAATAGAAATGAGGTCTAAGGGGAAATCACTACCCATATGCACATGAGACAAACACGATCATATCACACCAATCAATTTCAAACAAGGGCTTACAAAGATCTAACTAACGTTACAAAAGTGCTCTAAATTCTACTTTATGGAGGAAAAGCTACTAGTCATAGGGTGGTCATCTAGAAATTTTGATCGGTGGAAGATTCCATGATGTCTGCTCCAGCTTCATCTTCACAGTCTTCGTCATCACTATCATCGGGGTCTGAGTCTGTGTCGTGAATGATGATGTAGTCTTCAAAACGAATCTCCTTGGGTTCTTCTTCTTCTCCTTCTTCTGGTGCTGGATCTCCCATGAATACTCCTAGCTTCCTTGTCAAATCACCGTTCTTCTCCACAAGTATCATCATCCCCTCCTCGTATCCGTCACGTGTAGACTTGAGTTCCTCTTCTAGCTCCAACTTCCTGGTTAGTGCCTTCTTCAAATCTATCATCCCTACGCACATCTGGTGCTCTTGTTGACGAATGTGTTGGTTTAACTCCTGAATGAATGCTGCAATGGACATGTCCTTCCGGGTACTGATCATGTCCCATCGCTCATCTCGGCGTCCACAAATCTGGTAGATAGTGTCCTTCAGCTCCTGCTTGTAGACTTCTCCAATCCGTCCCATAGTAATGTGGGCTGCCATACTTTTGCCTAGGCTCCAGGTTGGTGCATCAAAAGAAAACTCTATTGGTTTAGTGGATGGTGCGAATGTCCTCCCGGGAATTTGAACTTGAATACTCCATCGCTCCTCTTCTGGTAAAGTGGCGGTGTAGGTCCCGGCGAAACTTGGTATTCCAATGTTCAGGTACCTAGTGACTTCCTTCAAGTGTCGTCCAAAAGGTGTGTCTTCGTCTGGTTGAGTGAACTTGTTCCTTGGTTCCACCATCCTAAAAGAGTAGAAAATGGAGAGGAGTCAGAAATGAGTAGAGAAGAGTGACCTAGGGTTTATCTTAATGGTCGTGTCCTACAGTCAGCGTGTGCTCTG
Source organism: Secale cereale (assembly GCA_902687465.1). NCBI lineage: Eukaryota > Viridiplantae > Streptophyta > Magnoliopsida > Poales > Poaceae > Secale > Secale cereale. The sequence goes on along the minus strand of LR738715.1, from coordinate 758,793,850 downwards.
ATACCATCTTGTACCGACCACGATCCGAATGGACTGAAGTCTCTGTGTTACAGTGTCATCCCTGGATTGATAATGTTGACACACACAGTACTTCAAGGATTTATAACAGAGTGGCAATCACACACTTATTACATCGAATGTCTCAAACGAGAACTTATTACAAAAGTCTATGGCTTAAGGCCATCTAACAAAATAACAACGGAAGGCTTGGAAGATAAGTGAGTCCATCAACTCCGACGGCATAGCTGAGTGCATGACAAACGACTTAGCACGTCTTACTCCTCGTCTGAAAAGTCTGCAATGTAACATGTTGCCGCCCGAAACGGGTCAGCACATGGAATATGCTGGCAAGATAACACAGTAGATGCAAGTAACAGAATAAAGGCTAACACTATATGCATATTTGGCTGGTGGAGGCTCTAAGGTTAAAGTTTTTGCATAAAGCCAATTTTTCCCTACAACAAAGGAATAACTTTTATTTTAACTATCATGATAGTTGAAACATCATTGAGAAGGTACCTCCAACTCAACCCCAATTAAAATAATCATTAACCCAAGAAATTAATTTTAGAGTGATGAGATCAACCAATAATTCAAGTACCACATACTCAAGATTGTCCATAACCGGGGACACGGCTAATCATGATCAGTTTGTACACTCTGCATAGGTTTGTGCACTTTTCCCCACAAGACTCGATCTCCTCCGTTGGATTTCTCACACTGCATGGTGTTTGAGAAACGGATGACCGAGACACAGTCTTTCAGAAGCATTTACTCTTTACCCCGGGTGGACCCGTACACCTACTTTCCCCTACATCTGCTAGTCCACCACTAAAAGAGCTCACACAACTTACTCATACTATGCCAGAGCCCATAATGGCATTGTGGATGTGCATGGAAGTTTCTAGCATGAATAGTTTTATGACCCCTTTGAGCATGGGTGGCATTCCATAGGACAATCACACGGAACCCCGGGATTTCCTAGGACAACACTCGATTCTCCAGGTGCCCTGCAACCAATCCACCCAGATGTGTATTTAAGTAGCCACCTTAAGTTGAACCGTTAACAACTCACATCTGTCATGGATTTCATTCAAACCCAAACCACATCTACGAGCATAGCATGGCTACCTAAGCATAGCGTAGAAGTAACTCCCAAGGGTTTGAAAATAAAGCAGGTAATAGGTTCTACCTCAATCTACTTCCCAGACTCGTAGTAGCACGATTCGCAGTCCGGGCGTTCTATCGCAAGCAAACAATAGCATAGATAAGCAATCAAGCAAAGATGCACAAACAGAACTCCAAAAGAAGACCTAACCAGAAAGTTCAACTTAAGAACTCTGGTTTGCAAAAAGAACCAAATCAAACGGGGCAACAAAACTAAAACTGCGAAAGAAACAAGATTCGTTTACTAGATTGTTCTAAGGTAAAATTTTACAGTAGCAAAACCTTGTTCAAGCTGGTTAAATGGAAAGAGGGCGTCGAGACGAAGATCTGGGATTTTGAATCACCTGATTCCGACTCTCAGCGAAAAGAAAAACGAAAAACAAGATCAGGGCAGAAATCGCAATAGAAAATAATCGCGGATAAAAGCCCCGAAAAAGAAAACTGACGAACAGGATAACGAACGAACGTTCGCTGTCTATAACTAACGGGCGAACAACGTTCGTTAAAACGAACGTACGGACGAACATCCGCAAACTAACTAAACCATAAAAAATGAACCGATCTAAAGAAAAAAACGGATCTAGGGTTTCTAAAAGAAAACCGCTCGGTTTAAAAGAAAACCGGCGGCGGCTACCTCGGCTCTGGAGGCGGCGAGACGACGACGGGGCTGCGCGGCGCGGGCGAAGGGCTGGCGCGGCGCGGCGGCGAGCTGGCGGCGGCGGCGGGCTGGCGGCGGTGGTGGGGTGGCGTCTAGGGGGTAGCAGCGGTATTTAAAGGGGCAGGGGGCTGCTTGGGGGAGGGGGCAGCAAACCCGGGCGGCGGCGGGATTCTTGCCGGTGTCCCGGTCGGACACGGCACGGGCGAGGCGGTGGCTCAGCGGGCCGGCTGGGCCTTCGGCCCAGTTCGGTCCGAAACCGAACTTTAAAAAAAAAATAACCTGACGCCGAAAAACACGAAAATAAAATACTAAACGAGCTCCAAAAATTCCAAAATAAATTTTCACCGTCCTCTAATAATATCTAGGACAAAGTGAACATTTTTTCCAGACCAAAATGCAATTTTGAAAAATGCGCATTTTTCCCTATGCAAATAAAATCGCAAATAAATCCGAAAAAAACCAAAAGTGATTTTAATATTTTTCCTCCAATATTTCTTTTATTTTGGAGAAGTCATATTATCTCCGCTCGTATATTTTATTACGAAATATTTTTAGGAGGGAAAATTAATTAAAACTCACTTGATCCTCGTACCGGTATTTGAGAAAACTCAAATACGAAAATGGTAGAATTCCCAACTCTCTCCGTAGGTCCTTGAGTTGCTTAGAATTTTCGGAGATCGCCACACACAAAATGCAATGAAATATACAATGCAATATGATCTATGTATAACATTCCAAATTGAAAATTTGGGATGTTCCAAGAACTCACCTCTTCTTCCCCAAGCTCCATTGTTGCTCCAAAAGCTTATTTTCGCCTGATCTCTCTCCCTAACCAATCAAACTTGTTGATTTCCCAGGGATTGGTTGAGGCCCAGATCTACATTTCACCAAGAGAAATTTAATTCGCCCCACTAATCCCTTGCGGATCTTGTTACTCTTGGGTGTTTGAGCACCATATACGGTTGAGGTCACCTCGGAGCCATATCCATTGTGGTGAAGCTCCATGGTTTTGTTGGGAGCCTCCAATTCAGTTGTGGAGAGAGCCCCAACCTTGTTTGTAAAGATTCGGTCACCGCCTTCAAGGGCACCAATAGTGGAATCACGACATCTCGCATTGTGTGAGGGCGTGAGGAGAATACGATGGCCCTAGTGGCTTCTTGGGGAGCATTGTGCCTCCACACCTCTCCAACGGAGACGTACTTCCCCTCAAAGGGAAGGAACTTAGGTAACACATCCTCGTCTTCACCGGCTCCACTTTTGGTTATCTTTAGCCTTTACTTGTGCAAGCTTTATCGTGTTAGTATCTTGTGCTCGCTTGCGTGATTATCTTTGTTGCATTATGTAGGTTGCTCACCTAGTTGCATATCTAGACAACCTATATTATTGCTAAGTTTAATTTGGTCAAGGAAAGCTAAAAATTGTTAGTTGCCTATTCACCCTCCCTCCAGTCAACCACATCGATCCTTTCAATTGGTATCAGAGCTTCGTCTCTTTATTAAGGACTTTACCGTCCAAAGAGTATGGGTGACAATGTAGTCGAGACAGAGGGACACTCTGGTGGAACTCCATCCTTGCCTACGTCCGATGGGGGAACCTCGATCTCTCGTGAGGATTTCAATGTGGCTTTGGACACATTGAAAGACTCATTCACGACTGAGGTCAAAGGCATGTTCAAAGAATTTCTTGAGGGGCTTAAATTATCCACCACACCATTGGAAGTAGTTCGTCTCGCTACCAACATGTCGGATGCTATTCCCGACAAGGGAGAAGCTAGTAGTGAGCAAGTCCCGGTGACCAAGAATGGGAGTGGATTTTTTGCCCACTCCGCTCCTCCCATCAATTATGGAGGACCCGTTCCTACTCCGCATTTAAATTCGGTTGGTCCTCCTCCTAAGTTTGTGAAAAATTCTGATTTTGCTACTTGGAAGTTTCGTTTTAAACGTCATTTAAATCATTGTTCTACTAATCTTTGGAGAATCATTGAGCAAGGTTTCTACCCGCATAATCCTTACAACTTAACTCTAAGAGAAGCTGTGTATCATCAATTCAATGAGTCCATTCTTTGCATTCTTCAAGAGGCTATCCCTCCCGAAGATATTGCACATGTTCGACCCTTCTCCGTGGCCAAGGAAGCATGGGAGCATGTTGGTTCCTTGTACAAGGGAAGCATAAGCATTCAACGCTCAAATTATGAAGTTGTGCAAGATGAAGCCAATGAGTTTGCCTTGATCAAAGATGAAGATCCCCGTGAACTTTATCGGAGATTAACCACTCTTGCGGTCTCACTTCAAGATCATGGGAGCAAGGATACAGATGACAATTGGATCAAGCGCAAGTTTCTCAAGGCCATGATGCCTTATCACAAGGCCATGTCCTCCGTTATCCGCCAACGACCGGACTTCCACACTTTGTCCTCAAGTGAAGTGTTGGATGAGTTCGTTGCCATGAGGATCTTGGATAAGACCACCCACAATGCGGTGTTGCGAGCTCAACGATCAAAGAAGCCCAACCTTGATTTGAAGTCCAAGGCTTGTGTGGAAGATGCGGATGAAGAGGATGAAGATGAGAGTTACCCCGAGGACACCAAATATGCTTATCATGAGCACATGGCTCTAGCGTCACGACAATTTTGGGGCAACAAAAGAATTCTAGGCCCAACTACAATAAGAACAACTCAAGTGGCCTCAAGGGCAAGCAACGAGTGAGGACATTCTACAACTGTGGCAATGTGAGTCACTTTGTTGTAGATTGCCCATATGAGAAAAGAGAAGACAATGGAGGCAAGCTTATCGGAAAGGACAAGGTGAGAAGAACCTCAGCGGCCTTTTGAGCAATCAAAAGGAAGTTGCGGCAAAGGAAGGAATTGGGTTTGCTCCCAAGCCCAAGAAGAAGAAGAACGACAAGACCAAGCAACCCCCTCCTCTCAAGCAAACCTTTGTAAACGAGGGAGAGAGTACTCCTAAGAAGAAGATGAACATTGTGAACAGTGGTGGAGTCAAGAAAAAAACTACCACTCCTTCCGACAAAGCCGGTGACTTTAACCCTTCTTATGTTCTATGCCGTGCTAGTGATGGACATGTTTTTGCTAAATTTGTTGGTTCTTCTTATGAGTACATTGAATGGTCTATTTGGGTTCCTAAGACCCTTGTCACTAACCTCAAAGGACCCATTACAAAATAGGTACCTAAATCCAAGCATTTATCTCTTGTAGGAGTTTGCTTTCGGTGGGGAATCATGGTTGCTCGATAGTGGAGCCACAAATCATATGACCGGAAGCAAAGACTTGGTGGTGGACATGCACCAAGGTTCATCTATGGCCACCAATGTCGAATGGGGTGATGCTTCATCTTCTAAGGTATTGGGGCTTGGCAAGGTTGTCGTTTCTCATGATCTCACGATCGAGAAAGTCATGCTTGTTGAGTCTCTTGCATACAATTTACTTTCCGTTTGTCAACCTGCACTCATGGGCTTTGCCACATTCTTTGATATCGATACCGTGGCCCTCTTGTGGAGCAAGACTCTTAAAGTAGCCTTTGTTGGGCATGTCGAGAACAGTCTCTATGTGGTTAACTTCTCGAAGCGACCCACTAAGACCGCGACTTGCCTAATGGCTAAAGTTGATGTGGGATGGCTTTGGCATCGCCGGTTAGCCCACGTCAATATGATATCTTTGCAAAGTCTTCTCAAGGGGGACCATGTTCGTGAGCTAACAAATGTTAGTTTTGCCAAAGATCGTGCTTCAAGTGCTTGTATTGAAGGAAATTTACATGAGAAGGCTCACCCTCCCACGACTATCATCTACTCAAAAAGACCGTTAGAGCTCCTCCACATGGATCTCCTTGAGCCTCCATACTTTGATAGTCTTGGGGTAGAAAGTATTGCTTGGTGATTGTAGATGATTATTCAAGATACACTTGGGTACATTTCTTCAAGAGGAAGAGTGAGACCCAACAAACCGTCATCAACTTTGCAAATGAAGCTCAACAACAACATGATGCAAAGATCTTGATGATTCGAAGTGACAACGGCACCGAGTTCAAGAATTACACCTTGGATGAGTTTCTTAGTGAAGAAGGGATTAAGCATCAGTATGTCACACCGTATACCCCTCAACAAAATGGTGTGGCGGAGAGAAAGAACCGGACTTTGATGGACGCGGCAAGGACCATGATGGCAGAGTTCAAGTCTCCGTACAACTTTTGGGCCAAAACCATCAACACCACTTGTCATGCATCCAATCGGCTCTATCTCCGCCAAGGCTTGAACAAGACTCCATATGAGATACTTACCGGTAACAAGCCCAATCTCAAGTACTTCCGGGTGTTTGGTTGTAAGTGTTTCATACTCAAGAAAGGTGTTCGTTTGTCTAAATTTGAAGCTAGAGCTCATGAGGGCATATTTGTTGGTTATGCTACAAACTCTCATGCTTACCGTGTCCTCAACAATTCCAATGGACTCATTGAGGAGACGTGTAACATGGAGTTTGATGAAAATAGCTGCTCCCAAGTGGAGCAAAGTGGTACTTGTGATGTAGGTGATGAAATTCCTCCTCAAGCCATAAGAAGAATGGGTGTTGGACATATCCTACCCATTGAGGAACCCCTTGTGGCCGAAGGAGAAGGACAATGTTCCACTCAAGTGGAACCATCACCAACCCAAGACCCACACGCTTCCGAAGAATAAAGTGAAGGCCCTCCACCCGATGAACAAGGCCAAGTGCAAGATAAACCACAAGAGGGTGGTGATCCACCAAGTGATGCACAAGACCAATTTCCCTCTCCCGAGCATGTTCAAGATCAATCTCATGACGACGCTCAAGATGATCAACTCATAGCTCCTCAATTATCTCTTGAAGAGCAATTGGAGTGTCGTGCTGCCAAAGTTGCTTCCAGGCTCGTTTCTAGAGAGCATCACATGGAGAATATTCTTGGAAGCATCACAAAGGGGGTAAGCACTCGTAGACAATTAGCAAACTATTATGCTCATCAAGCTTTTGTCTCTTGTGTTGAACCTTAAAAGGTCTATGAGGCGCTCGAAGCCCCCGATTAGCTCAATGCCATGCATGAAGAACTCCATAACTTCGAGCGCAACAAGGTGTGGCGTCTGGTGCCAAGGGCGAAGGAGAACCATAATGTCATTGGAACCATGTGGATCTTTAAGAACAAGCAATATTCTCACGGAATTGTCATCTGCAACAAGGCTCATTTGATGGCTCAAGACTACTCCCAAGTCGAGGGTATCGACTACGATGAAACCTTTGCCCGTGTTACTCGCCTTGAATCTATTCGTTTGTTGCTTGCCTATGCTTCTCATCATCACTTTAAATTGCAACAAATGGATGTGAAAAGTGCTTTTCTAAATGGTCCTCTTAATGAGTTGGTGTATGTCAAACAACCCCCGGGCTTTTATGATCCTAAGTTCCGCAATCATGTGTATCAACTTGATAAGGCGCTCTATGGCCTTAAAGAAGCCCCACGTGTGTGGTGTGAGCATCTTACCGAGTTGTTGAAAGATCGTGGGTTTGAAATTGGGAGAATCGACCCCACTTTTTTTACTAAGAAGTTCAAAGGGGAGTTGTTTGTATGCTAACTATACGTTGATGATATTATCTTTGGTTCACCTAACAAAGCTTTCAATAATGTGTTTGCCGCACTCATGACTGCGGAGTTTGAGATGTCCATGATGGGTGAGTTAAAGTTCTTCCTTGGGTTTGAGATCAAACAAAGAAGAAATGGAATCTTCATCAAACAAGCCAAATACACTCAAGACATGCTCAAGAGGTTCAATCTAAGTGATGTCAAGCCGGCTACTACTCCAATGCCTACCAAGTGGCAACTTGACATTGATCCCAATGGTAAAGCGGTGGATCAAAAGGTATATCGTTCTATGATTGGATCCTTACTTTACCTTTGTGCATCTAGACCGGATATCATGTTGAGTGTGGGAATGTGTGCATGGTTTCAACCCTCGCCTAAGGAAAGTCACTTTGTGGCAGTCAAGCGAACCTTTCGATATTTGGCTCATACCCCAAACTTTGGCTTATGGTACCCAAGAGGAGTAAACTTCAACCTTGTAGGGTTCTCGGATTCGGATTGGGTGGGAGACAAAGTGGATAGGAAGTCAACTTCCGGAGGTTGCCAATTTCTTGGTTGCTCTTTGGTGAGTTGGTCTTCCAAAAAGCAAAGTTGTGTATCTCTCTCTTCCACTGAAGCCGAGTATGTGGCGGCCGGCAGTTGTTGTGCTCAACTTCTATGGATGAGGCAAATTTAAAGGATTACGGTGTCACTTCTGACAAAGTGCCTCTTTGGTGTGACAATGAATGTGCCATTAAGATTTCTCTCAACCTGGTGCAACACTTCAAGACGAAGCATATTGAGATTCGGTATCACTTCATCCGGGAGCATATTCGGCGAGGGAAAATTGACCTTCACTATGTCAACACCCATGATAACCTTGCAGATATCTTCACGAAGCCTTTGGATGAAGCAAGATTTCGTGAGTTAAGGCATGAGCTAAATATCATAGATTTGAGCAATGGGGATTGAAGTTGTGCACACCTCCCATACACACCGTGTTATCTTGTCTAGATGTAGGCATGGATATAGGGGGAGTGTTGTTCTCTCAATGAACTTCCCTCCCCTCGTTATGTGTAAATCGATCAAATCTTTCACATTCACCATTACTGATGGTATATATGTGCTTCAAAGATGAGTAGTGGTCATGGGTCCAAGGTTAAAATCTTCGCGGTGCCATACCGCTTCACTCAAACATAGGTGGCCTCAGCCACCGCCATCTCTTTCGAGAGGTGTGTGTTTGTTGTCGTGTTTTTCTCTTTGTTTGTGTGGTTGTGGTTGTGGTTGTGGTGTTCCCTCGGATTTCCTGTATTTTCTTCCCTAAGTTGCTGATAACCCTCAACCGTAAGGGATCGAGATAGTCTTCGCGGGTAAGAATAACCCAATTTATTGATTCGACACACGGGGAGCCAAAGAGTATTTATAAGCTTTAACAGTTGAGTTGTCAATTCAACCGCACCTGAAATATACTAACTTGCAACAAAAGATAAGCGGTAACAGCGATATGATAGTGATGATAGTAATAGTAAAAGTAAACAGCAAAAGTAAATAGCGGTAGTAAATGGCAGAAGTAGCAACTAGTGACAAGTAAGGTTTAAAATACTGTAGGCTAGGGAGATGGATGGTTGGGCGTTGCATGGATGAGATAGTTTCTAACTCGGGGCACGGCACACGGAAAAGTAATGATCATCTAGGCAAATATCAAACATTAGGCATGTATCCCGTAGGTAGTTGTACGTGCTTGCAATAAGAACTTGCACAACATCTTTTGTCCTACCATCCCGCTACGAATGGGGCCAAAAGGAACTAATGGATATTAAGGTGCTCCTGTCAAAGAGCACCAGAACAAAGCAATGAACTCAATGGATACATGTAATCCTCAAATTACGGGCCATCCCCTTTGGTGTCCCAAGCTGTCACTTTTGGGATCGCCGGTTCCGAACCGTAACAGGTGCATACAACTCATAGATAGGATCAAGAACACAAATATATTCATGCAAACACATATGGTTCAGATCTGAAATCATGGCACTCGGGCCCTAAGTGTCAAGCATTAAGAATAACAAGTTGTAGCAAAGATGATAAACACCATACTAGATGATAGGCAACATGCCCCCATCAATCTGACGAACTATTACATGATCTAACTCATCCAATCCCTACCATCCCCTTCGCCTGCAGCAAGGGAATTACTCACACATGAAGGGGGAAGTCATGGAGGGATGATGGAGTGGTGATAATGATGACGATGGCGACGATCTCCCCTCTCCGGAGGCCAAATCAGCCTCCAGATTAGCCCTCCCGAAGAAGAACAGAGGGTGGCGGCGGCTCCGCGACGAAAAACATCCAAAGAACTTCCGATCTGAGATTTCTCCGTCGGGAGGAAAAATACGGGCTAAAGTAGGGCACCAGGGGGTGTGGGGCCCACCCAGGCGCCCCCCGGCGCGGCCCAGGGGGGCGCGCCCACAGGGCGCCTGGGCACCCCCTGGCCCCCCTCTGGCCCCACTTCTGGCATTTTGTTTCTTCGGGTGCGTGGATTTTTCGTGATTTTTCGTGGATTTTTCTGAGATGCTTAAAAATCCGTTTTCCTGCACACAAATAAACCATACAGGCAGCTCTGCTGAAAATAGCGTCAGTCCGGGTTAGTTTAGTCCAAATCATGCAAGAATGAGGTCAAAACAATATCAAAAGTGTTTGGAAAAGTAGATACGTTTGAGACGTATCAACTCCCCCAAGCTTAGCATATTGCTTGTCCTCAAGCAATTCAGTTCAACGAACTGGACGCGACAAAGAAAACTTTGACAAACTCTTTTGCTTCATTAGATGTATGTAAGCATGTACTACGAAAAGAGTTCAGCAAGTATTAAAACAGTACTTATGAGAACAATGCAAGGAGCAATCCTCCTTCCGAGTGACCAGTCACAAATAATTAAGAGTAAACAATATATTACCGAAAATCAAGACAAGATCACATTGCACATAGCTTGAGCATATTAAGGTGGTATCTCGCTAGCCTCCATGAGTGAAGCAAAACATAAATGCAGAGACTCCTCCAGAGTTTTAAAGGAGACTAGAACTAAGAATTTCAGAATAAATCATATCACAAGTATGCAGAAGACAATGTAATACTTTGGGACAATGCACATTACACTCAGAATGACAATTATGCTCTCCTAGTTAGTGCTTTGAAGAAAGAAGGTGAGACTCTCGAACCGTGGCTTTTATTGGCAAAGTTGAAAACCCGTGATCGGAAACAAAAACTAAACATGTACCAGAGCTCTTGGTTTTAAAAACAGAAGTAAATATGTTTTGAGAGGTGCATTTTTCGTCAACGAATGCTAGCAGATAACTCAATCACTTTTTAAGCTAGACAAGTCTCGAGGAACGGCTCCCGCATGAGGACGATCACATCCTCTTAATCTCCTTTGTTTATCACTGCCAAAGTTTTCTGATTTCTCATGAACAAAGCGTGAAGGAGGGTTTGTTTGTTATATTATCTTTTTGAGCCGGGCGCACTCAATGCCAGTTCCTTTTCATATTAGGGGTTTGCACATTATGCATGCTATCCAGGGGTGAAACTTGTCCAACTTAAAGAGATCATGAATTAACTACTACTTCCTCATGAGCTAAAACATAGGCACAAAAAGGGAAATGCTTTTGATTAATTTCGAGATGGTACATGAAAGTCTTCGTTAGGGATGGCAGGTAAATACCATGTATAGGAAGGTATAGTGGACTCATATGGCATAACAGGTTTAAAGGTTTTGGATGCACAAGCAGTCATTCCGCTTAGTACGGGTGGAGGTTTAGCAAAAGACTGGGAAGCGACCAACTAGAGAGCAATAACGGTCATAATCATGCAGAGCGACAAAGCAACATTGAATCGGGCATGAAAGTGATATAACTATTCTAAAACTCAAAGATCATCAAGGCAAAGTAGACTTTTAGTCTTAAACATGTGTAAGCATGTGCCAAGTCAATCCAAAAATTCTCTAAAGGGAAATACCACCTTAGTATACCAGACTATGAACAGTGCAATGCATGTAGATCATTTCAATAACACATTATATACTCTAGTTATTCGAGACTAGCCACAAGGAAAGCATGAACCACTGGAATAGCATTGTAAACATAGCACTATGTCGCTACAAGCTGGTCTCTAGATCATAAGTACAGGCATATGTACAAAAGTAGAAACAATAAGAGTTCATACCGGTCTTCCTTGTTGCTTCCTTTCAGTCGATCTTCATCATTACTGCTTGTCACTTGCACGATCGAACGTAGGAAATATAATCAAATGCCATCACGGACTCGAGCTGATCTCTGAAAACAAAGCAAACTAAAGAGAGAAAGGAAATATTTTTGTTTTTTTTTTCAAAAGTTGAAAACAAAGCAAAAGAAAGAGAAAATCTTTTTGTTGTTTTTGCGAATAGAGGAATAAAGAAGAACGGGTAAAAACTTCGAAAAGATCAAAGTGAATAAAACGGATAATACAATGGAAAAGTGAGAAGGGCACATACTCCCCCAAGTTTAGGCTTTTAGCCTAAGTTGGTAGCAGCTACTGCCCCCAGGAGCCTCCTGCTCCGGGGGTATGGTGGTGAGACCAAGGGTCGTAGAAGGATGATGGCGCGTACACTGAACTCCTCGGAGTCTCCCACGAGGAAGGTTCCGAGCACCAAACAGAGGAAGACCCTTCACCAAAATCGGTGGCGGTCTCATCCTGAAAATGTGGTATCTCACCGTGCCTCTCCTCGTCGGGCACAACCCCCTCCATGGGGTTATGGAACTGATGCTGGACCATGAACTCGTCGAACTGGACAACATCAAAGGACCATCCGTTCCTGCGAGAAAAATCAAACAAAAGAGGTGCAGGTAGACGGATCTCGCGTTCTGCGGTAGTTCCGAAACGCAAGATATAAACAAGGTTATCAAGCTCAGAACCCATGGTAACAAACTTGTGCCTTTTCATAGCAGCAAGATCAAAGCTTAAATAAGTAAAAGGAGTATCATCAGGATGTGGGGTGCCTCCAAGATGCTCTAAGATAAGCGTGGCATAAATGCCACCATATAAGTCCCCCTTGTTACCGTTCATAGCAAGGCGTCGAGCAATTAAGGTACCAATATTATAATCAGACCTCCCTGAGAGGGCTGCTGCCAGGATAGCAATATCCGGAGCAGAAATGATGCTCGTGTTGTCACGAGCTAACACCCCTCTAGCAATATAATATGCAAAATACCTGAGGTGAGGAAACAAGATACTGGAGATCTTCGACCGATGAATATCCCTCGTACCCATGCTGCAGAGAGAGTTGATGACGGTTTTCAGCTCGGAGGGCTGAGTAGCCATCCTTGCCGTCCTCCCAACGTTCGGCACACCTATTACTTCACAAAAATTTCCCAAAGTCATGGTGATAAGATCATTATAAATTTTAAACTCAATAGCACCTGATTCAGGATTATATCTAAAACTGTTAATGAAAATGGAGGTGAGTTTTTGATACTGAGTAACACGGCTGGTGACGAGCCGTGTCAAACCTGCATTAGCACAAAGATTATAAAACTCATCCTTGATTCCCGCAGCTTCCATGAATTCGTCACATGGATATGTCATCGCACGTGCTGGACTTGTATCTTCCAACAACTCCAGGGGCACATGATCTTCATTATAGCTCACCCTAGCAGTCGATGGTGAAGCTGCGGCTCTAGTGAGTCGATCGGAGTGTGCGGGCCTCCTCTTCTCAAGCCATCCTTTTGCCCTTCCTAACAAACTCATTTCTGAAATTTTTTACGATTTACAAAAACGAGGATTAAAACAAAGTGAGCTAAGGCAAACTACTCAACTCACTTGCCCAAGGCACAAACTTGCATCAAAACTTGGAAAACAACTTTCTACACATGCATGCAAGCTCATCTCTACAGCACCAAGAACTACTAAATACTCACAAATGAGGCCACCAATCAAAAATCTAATTGGAGGGGTGGAGGAGTCACATACCAGGGAGTATTTGCTCAAAATTTCAGCTCAAATGATGGGCTGTAGAGAGAGATCGAAGAATCGCCCCCAAGAACAGCAAGAACAGCAAGAACAAGACCAGAACTCGAGTTTCTGGAAAAAGAGAGAGAGAGGGGAAGAAGAAGTACCTGGAGGGGGGTCCCGTGGGCCCCAGGCGCCCTGTGGGCGCGGCGAGGGCCTGGGCCGCGCCAGCTGGCCGCCTGGGCCACTGGTGGCCCCCCTGGCTGGCCCCAGGACTTTCCGGGTCTTTCCCGTTGTGGAAATTTTTAATATAATTTTTTGGGAATTTTTCTGAAAACTTCACTGTTGAAAATTTTTCGAAGTTCAAAAAGCTGCGAAACTCTCTGAAAACTTGAAGTAGTTAGTAGTATTGTGAAGCTTCAAAAACATAGATACTTGGTACAGCAAGTAGGACAATACTAAAAACAAATGAAAACATAGAAAGCTCAACTTTTTATCCATATAAAACACGTTTACTAGTAAGGTTGATCAAGTCTTACCAACAAACAAGCGATATATAGAGCAAAAAGTATCACCTCCTACAAAGTAATCACTGAACTTTTACCTTGATGGACATTGTCCCTACCATGATAGTTTTGTATTTGTGAGGCACATGTAGTGGACAGTCCCATTCTCCAATTTTCACGGTCTCGATATTCTCTATAGAGTTGAGGGCATGCCTCCTGTCGGTCTTCTTCGAAAAATATACCGTGTGTTCTTTATCATTCACATGAAAGGTAACCTTCCCTTTGTTGCAATCAATAATAGCACCTGCGGTGTTAAGGAAAGGTCTACCAAGAATAATGGACATGCTCCCATCCTCGGGCATGTCAAGCACAACAAAATCAGTAAGAATTAAACAATTAGCAACTTCAACTGGAACATCCTCACAAATACCTATCGGAATAGCGGTTGACTTGTCAGCCATCTGAAGGGAGATATCTGTAGGAATTAGTTTCTCTAAACAGAGCCTCTCGTAAAGAGAGAGAGGCATAACACTCCCTCCCGCTCCAAGGTCACATAAAGCAGTTTTGACATAATTATTCTTTATGGAGCAAGGAATGGTGGGTATACCTGGATCACCGAGCTTCTCAGGAATCTTTCCACTGAAAGAATAGTTAGCAAGCATAGTAGATATTGCATCATTAGGAATTTTTCTTTTGTTAGTGACAATATCTTTCATATATTTTGAATAAGGAAGTAACTTAATAGCATCAGTCAAAGGAATTTGAAGAAAAAGAGGTTTAATCCATTCACAAAACTTATTGTAATGCTCTTCTTCTTTAGATTTGATGGACTTACCTGGAAAGGGCATGGGTTTCTGTACCCATGGTTCTTTCTCCTTCCCATGTTTTCTTGCGATGAAGTCTTCTTTAGTGTACCTCTTACGTTTGTCAGGTGCTTCTTCCTCTCGAACTTCAGGCGGATCATTCTTCTCATTATCATTACCTTCAGGTTCAGCACCGTCTTCAGTCTCAGCATCGGAGATAGATACACTGTTGGGATCAATAGTTGGCTCTTCATCTGCAATAGGATCATTAGAATTGTCAGTCTCTTTATGTTTCTTTTTCTTATTTGGAGAGACAACAATTTCTTCTTCCTGCATTTGAGAATCTTGCTCGATTCTCTTCGGATGTCCCTTTGGATAAAGAGGATCTTGAGTACTAGTTCCTCCTCGGGTCTTAATCCCAAAAGCCTGCAATTTATCTTGTTTGGCATTGTTAGCAAGCAAATCTCTTTGCACATTAGAAATTTGATCAAGCTGAGTTTGAACCATATGAAAATGCTTCACAAGACATTGAACATCATTAACTGTTCTATCTAAAACACCAAGCAATTTTTTGATAGCAAGGGAATTATCATGCAACTGACTTTCTATCCTCTCATTAAAATGATTCTGTTTCATAATAAAATTATCAAACTCATATAAACATTGATCAGGAGGTTTACCATGAGGGATGTCACTTGCGTTGAAATATAAAAGAGAGTGTACCTCTACTATAGGAGGGTGAGTGGTAGGCTCACACAGCTTCTCAATAGGGGGTAGATTCTTCACGTCTTCAGCTTTAATACCTTTCTCTTTAATAGATTTCTTTGCTTCTCGCATGTCCTCGGGGCTCAGAACAAACATGCCCCTCTTCTTTGTTGGTGGAGGTGGTTCAGGGAAGGACCAATCTTCATGGTTTTTGGCAATCCTGCCCATTAAATCTTCCGCGTCGTCCGGTGTTCTTTTCCTGAAAACACAACCAGCACAACTGTCCAAATAGGACCTAGATTCATCAGTTAAACCAGCATAGAATATATCAATTAATTCATTCTTAGGAACTCCATGTCCTGGTCTAGCCTGAATCAAACCGCAGTACCTCCCCCAAGCTTTAGGGAGGGACTCATCCTGCAACTGTTTAAAATTATAAATTCTTTGTAAAGCAGCATGTTGCATATGAGCAGGAAAGTACTTATCAACAAAAGAGTGAGCTAAGTCCTGAGGACTCTTAATAGAACCGCATGGGAGTGAATCATACCATGCTTTTGCACCTTCCTTCAACGAGAAAGGAAGAAGCTTGGTCACATAAAAGTAGTGTATCTTCTCATCTGTGGTAAACAGGCTACCTAGTTCACCAAGTTTAGTTAGGTGTGCAATAGCATCATCATTTTCTCTGCCATAAAAGGGGTCAGCTTCAACCATAGGTATAAGTGAAAGATCAACAGAGAAATCAAAATCAGGATCATCAATGCATATAGGAGATGTAGCAAACTCAGGATTAGGAACGGTTTTGTTTTTCAAAGAGTGTTTTTCAAATATTTTCTTAATAGTTTCAGGGTCAGAGCCGGCAAACTTTGTAAGTTCCCCGCATAAATCTTCATCAAGTATATAATAATCATCATCAAGGAGCCTCTCCTGAAGTTTACTCAATTCAGGAAAATCATAAGTTTCACCAATAGGGTAGCGAGTAACAGGAAGTTCAATTCCATATTTTTCAGCAGCAGCAGTAATTTGTTTCTCAAGAGCATAACCAAGCGAACTAATATCATCATCAAAAGTAGTAGAAGCATCATCAAGTGTATCAGACATAGTAACAGATTCAGTAGGAGCAACATGTGGTGGTGGTGAGGCGAACTTACTCATAACAGAAGGTGAATCAAGTGTAGCACTAGTGCTCAGAGCAGTACCTCTTCTTGTAGTGGATCGTAAGATCGGAACCTTGGGGTCTCCTTTCTTAACCATAGCGAATAAAGTGCAGCAGGTAGGATACCTCAAGTAGACTTGTAAATATTGCTATGCTCACCGGCAACGGCGCCAGAAAACGGTACTTGATAACCCTCAACCGTAAGGGATCGAGATAGTCTTCGCGGGTAAGAATAACCCAATTTATTGATTCAACACACGGGGAGCCAAAGAGTATTTATAAGCTTTAACAGTTGAGTTGTCAATTCAACCGCACCTGAAATATACTAACTTGCAACAAAAGATAAGCGGTAACAGCGATATGATAGTGATGATAGTAATAGTAAAAGTAAACAGCAAAAGTAAATAGCGGTAGTAAATGGCAGAAGTAGCAACTAGTGACAAGCAAGGTTTAAAATACTGTAGGCTAGGGAGATGGATGGTTGGGCGTTGCATGGGTGAGATAGTTTCTAACTCGGGGCACGGCACACGGAAAAGTAATGATCATCTAGGCAAATATCAAACATTAGGCATGTACCCCGTAGGTAGTTGTACGTGCTTGCAATAAGAACTTGCACAACATCTTTTGTCCTACCATCCCGCTACGAACGGGGCCAAAAGGAACTAATGGATATTAAGGTGCTCCTGTCAAAGAGCACCGGAACAAAGCAATGAACTCAATGGATACATGTAATCCTCAAATTACGGGCCATCCCCTTTGGTGTCCCAAGCTGTCACTTTTGGGATCGCCGGTTCCGAACCGTAACAGGTGCATACAACTCATAGATAGGATCAAGAACACAAATATATTCATGCAAACACATATGGTTCAGATCTGAAATCATGGCACTTGGGCCCTAAGTGTCAAGCATTAAGAATAACAAGTTGTAGCAAAGATGATAAACACCATACTAGATGATAGGCAACATGCCCCCATCAATCTGACGAACTATTACATGATCTAACTCATCCAATCCCTACCATCCCCTTCGCCTGCAGCAAGGGAATTACTCACACATGAAGGGGGAAGTCATGGAGGGATGATGGAGTGGTGATGATGATGACGATGGCGACGATCTCCCCTCTCCGGAGGCCAAATCAACCTCCAGATTAGCCCTCCCGAAGAAGAACAGAGGGTGGCGGCGGCTCCGCGACGAAAAACATCCAAAGAACTTCCGATCTGAGATTTCTCCGTCGGGAGGAAAAATACGGGCTAAAGTAGGGCACCAGGGGGTGTGGGGCCCACCCAGGCGCCCCCCGGCGCGGCCCAGGGGGGCGCGCCCACAGGGCGCCTGGGCACCCCCTGGCCCCCCTCTGGCCCCACTTCTGGCATTTTGTTTCTTCGGGTGCGTGGATTTTTCATGATTTTTCGTGGATTTTTCTGAGATGCTTAAAAATCCGTTTTCCTGCACCCAAATAAACCATACAGGCATCTCTGCTGAAAACAGCATCAGTCCGGGTTAGTTTAGTCCAAATCATGCAAGAATGAGGTCAAAACAATATCAAAAGTGTTTGGAAAAGTAGATACGTTTGAGACGTATCAGTTGCGTGTTTTCTCGCTAAAAGGTTCTTGTGAGCAAAAAGTGTTGGAAATATGCCCTAGAGGCAATAATAAAAGTATTATTATTATATTTCCTTGTTCGTGATAATCGTCTGTTATTCATGCTTGAATTGTATTGTACGGAAACAGCGATACATGTGTGAATACATAGACCAAAATGAGTCCCTGGTAGGCCTCTAGTTACCAGCTCGTTGATCAACAGATGGTCACGGTTTCCTGACCATGGACATGGGATGTCGGTGATAATGGGATCACATCATTAGGAGAAGATGTGATGGACAAGACCCAATCCTGAGCATAGCACGAGATCGTATAGTTCGTAATGCATAAGCTTTTCGGTGTCAAGTATTTATTCCTTAGACCATGAGGTTGTACAACTCCTGGATGCCGTAGGAATACTTTGGGTGTGCCAAATGTCACAACGTAACTGGGTGGCTATAAAGGTACGTATCGGGTATCTCCGAAAGTGTCTGTTGAGTTGGTACGAACCGAGACTGGGATGTTGTCACTCCGTGTGACGGAGAGGTACCTCTGGGCCCACTCGGTAAGACATCATCATAATGAGCTCAATGTGACTAAGTAGTTAGTCACGGGATGATGGATTACGGATCGAGTAAAGAGACTTGCCATGACGAGATTGAACAAGGTATCGGGAATACCTACGATCGAATCTCGGGCAAGTACCGTACCGATGGACAAAGGGAATAACATACGGGATTAAGTGAATCCTTGACACGGTGGTTCATCAGATGAAGATCATCGATGAACACGTGGGAACCAACATGGGTATCCAGATCCCGCTGTTGGTTATTGACCGGAGAGTCGTCTCGGTCATGTCTACGTGTCTCCCGAACCCGTAGGGTCTACACACTTAAGGTTCGGTAACGCTAGGGTCGTAGAGATAAATGCACGTGGAAACCTGAAAGTTGTTCGGAGTCCCGGATGAAATCCCGGACGTCACGAGGAGTTCCGGAATGGTCCGGAGGTAAAGATTGATATATAGGAAGTCCAGTTTCGGCCATCGGGTGATCTCCGGGGGTCACCGGGAGCGTCCCGGGACCACCGGAGGGGCCCCGGGGGTCCACCGGGTGGGGCCACCCATCCCGGTGGGGCCCCTAGGCCGCAAGGGGAAGTGTCCAGCCCTAATGGGCTGGCGCACCACTAGGGGCCCACCTCCCCATGCGCCTAGGGTTAAAACCCTAGGGGGGAGGGGGCGCCCCACTAGCCTTGGGGGGCAAGGAACCCCCTCTGGCCGGCGCCCCCCTGCAGATTGGATCTGCAGGGGCCTTGGCGCACCCCCTGCCCCCCTATATATTTGTGGGAGGGGAGAGGGCAGCCGCACCCAAGCCCTAGCGCCTCTCCCCCTCCCGTCACACCTCCATACTCCAACGCAGGGCGCCCGGCGAAGCCCTGCTGCGATCTCCACTGCATCCGTCAACACGCCGTCGTGCTGCCGGATCTCTGACGACTTCTCCTCCCCCCTTGCTGGATCAAGAAGGAGGTGACGTTGCTGTGCCGGACATGTGTTGAACGCGGAGGTGCCGTCCGTTCGGCGCTAGATCATCGGTGACGAAGAACGCGAAGAGTACGACTACTTCATCCACGCTTCTTCGAAAGCTTCCGCACGCGATCTACATAACGGTATGTAGATGCACTCTTACTTGCTTGATGCTAGATGTCTCCTTAGTTGGATCTTGGTGAAAGCGTAGAAATTTTTTGAATTCTGCTACGTTCCCCAACAGTGGCATCTGAGCTAGGTTTTATGCGTAGCATCTTGCACGAGTAGAACACAAAGCAGTTGTGGGCGTTTGAGTTTGTTCAACTTTCTTACAGTTACTAGTCAATCTTGATTCGGCGGTATTGTGGGATGAAGCGGCCCGGACCGACTTTACACGTATGCTTATGTGAGACTGGTTCCACCGACAGACATGCACTAGTTGCATAAGGTGGCTGGCGGGTGTCTGTCTCTCCTACTTTAGTCGGATCGGATTCGATGAAAAGGGTCCTTATGAAGGGTAAATAGAAATTGACAAATCACGTTGTGGTTTTGGCGTAGGTAAGAAACGTTCTTGCTAGAAATCCTATAGAAGCCACGTAAAACTTGCAACAACAATTAGAGGACGTCTAACTTGTTTTTGCAGCATGTGCTATGTGACGTGGTATGGCCAAAAACGAAGATGTGATGAATGATATATGTGATGTATGAGATTGATCATGTTTTTGTAATAGGGAATCACGACTTGCATGTCGATGAACTTGACAACCGGCAGGAGCCATAGGAGTTGTCTTAATTATTGTATGACCTGCGTGTCACTGAATAACGCCATGTAATTACTTTACTTCATTGCTAAACGTTAGCTATAGTAGTAAAAGTAATAGTTGGCGTGACGACTTCTTCAAGACACGATGATGAAGATCATGATGATGAAGATCATGGTGTCGAGCCGGTGACAAGATGATCATGGTGCCCCGAAGATGGAGATCCAAGGAGCAAGATGATATTGGCCATATCATGTCACTTTAATTGATTGCATGTGATGTTTATCATGTTTATGCATCTTGTTTACTTGGAATGACGGTAGTAAATAAGATGATCTCTCACTATAAATCTCATGAATTGTGTTCCCCCTAACTGTGTACCGTTGCTAAAGCTCGTTGCTCCGAAGCACCACGTGATGATCGGGTGTGATAGGTTCTAACGTTCGCATACAACGGGTGTAAGACAGATTTACACACGCGATACACTTAGGGTTCACTTGACGAGCATAGCATGTACATACATGGCCTCGGAACACGGAAGACCGAAAGGTCGAACACGAGTCGTATAGAAGATACGATCAACATGAAGATGTTCACCGTTGATGACTAGTCCGTCTCACGTGATGATCGGACACGGGCTAGTCGATTTGGATCGTGTATCACTTAGATGACTAGAGAGATGTCATTCTGAGTGGGAGTTCATTAAAATTTGATTAAGATGAACTTAATTATCATGAACTTAGTCTAAATTCTTTACAATATCTCTTGTAGATCAAATGGCCCACGCTCCAGTTTCCCTCAACTTCAACGCGTTCCTAGAGAAAACCAAGCTGAAATACGATGGTAGCAACTATACGGATTGGGTCCGTAACCTGAGGATTATCCTCATAGCTGCCAAGAGATCATATGTCCTAGAAGCACCGCTAGGTGATGCACCTGCTCCCGATGCGGCCCAAGACGTTTTGAACGTCTGGCAGTCGCGTAGTGATGATTACTCCCTGGTTCAGTGCGGCATGCTTTACAGTTTAGAATCGGGGCTCCAAAAACGTTTTGAGCACCACGGAGCATATGAGATGTTCGAAGAGCTGAAAATGGTTTTCCAAGCTCATGCCCGAGTCGAGAGATATGATGTCTCCGACGCATTCTACAGCTGTAAGATGGAGGAGAACAGTTCTGTCAGTGAGCACATCCTCAAGATTTCAGGATTGCGCAACCGCTTGTGTCAGCTGGGAATGAATCTCCTAGATGAAGTGGTCGTTGACAGAATCCTCCAGTCGCTCCCACCAAGTTTCAAGAGCTTTGTGTTGAACTTCAATATGCAGGGGATGGAGAAGTCCATTCCCGAGGTGTATTCGATGCTGAAATCAGCGGAGGTGGACATCAAGAAAGAACATCAAGTGTTGATGGTCAATAAAACCACTAAGTTCAAGAAAGGCAAGGGTAAGAAGAACTTCAAGAAGGACGGCAAGGGAGTTGCCGCGCCTGGCAAGCCTGTTGCCGGGAAGAAGCCAAAGTATGGACCCAAGCCTGAGACAGAGTGCTTTTATTGCAAGGGAACGGGTCACTGGAAGCGGAACTGCCCCAAATATTTAGCAGACAAGAAGGCCGGCAACGTCAAAGGTATATATGATATACATGTTATTGATGTGTACCTTACAAGCACTCGTAGTAGCTCCTGGGTATTCGATACCGGTGCAGTTGCTCACATTTGTAACTCAAAACAGGAGCTGCGGAATAAACGGAGACTAGCGAAGGATGAGGTGACGATGCGCGTCGGGAATGGTTCCAAGGTCGATGTGATCGCCGTCGGCACGCTACCTCTACATCTACCCTCGGGATTAGTTTTAAACCTCGATAATTGTTATTTAGTACCAGCTTTGAGCATGAACATTGTTTCTGGATCTCGTCTTATGCGAGATGGCTACTCTTTCAAATCGGAGAATAATGGTTGTTCTATTTATTTGAGAGATATGTTTTATGGTCATGCCCCGCTGGTCAATGGTTTATTTTTGATGAATCTCGAACGTAGTGATACACATATTCATAGTGTAGATGCCAAAAGATGTAAAGTTGATAATGATAGTCCCACATACTTGTGGCATTGCCGCCTTGGTCATATTGGTGTCAAACGTATGAAGAGGCTCCATTCAGATGGACTTCTAGAGTCTCTCGATTGTGAATCATTTGACACGTGCGAACCATGCCTCTTGGGCAAGATGACCAAGACTCCGTTCTCCGGAACAATGGAGCGAGCAACCAACTTGTTGGAAATCATACATACCGATATGTGCGGTCCAATGAGTGTTGAGGCTCGCGGAGGCTATAGTTATGTTCTCACCCTCACGGATGACTTGAGTAGATACGGGTATATCTATTTGATGAAACACAAGTCTGAGACCTTTGAAAAGTTCAAGGAATTTCAGAATGAGGTTGAGAATCAACGTGACAGAAAAATAAAGTGCTTGCGATCGGATCGTGGGGGTGAATATTTAAGTCATGAATTTGGCACACACCTTAGGAGCTGTGGAATTGTTTCACAATTGACACCGCCCGGAACACCTCAACGTAACGGTGTGTCCGAACGTCGAAATCGTACTCTGTTGGACATGGTGCGATCTATGATGTCCCTCACCGATTTACCGCTATCTTTTTGGGGTTATGCTTTAGAGACTGCCGCATTCACTTTAAATAGGGCTCCGTCGAAATCCGTTGAGACGACTCCGTATGAACTTTGGTTTGGCAAGAAACCGAAGCTGTCGTTTCTAAAAGTTTGGGGTTGCGATGCTTATGTCAAGAAACTTCAACCTGAAAAGCCCGAACCCAAATCGGAAAAATGCGTCTTCATAGGATACCCAAAGGAAACAATTGGGTACACCTTCTACCACAGATCCGAAGGCAAAGTCTTTGTTGCCAAGAATGGATGCTTTCTGGAGAAAGAGTTTCTCTCGAAAGAAGTGAGTGGGAGGAAAGTAGAACTTGATGAGGTGACAGTCACCCCTCCTGTACCGGAAAGTAGCGCAGCGCAGGAAACTGTTCCTGAGGTGCCTGCACCGACA
Organism: Secale cereale; assembly: GCA_902687465.1. Taxonomy (NCBI): domain Eukaryota; kingdom Viridiplantae; phylum Streptophyta; class Magnoliopsida; order Poales; family Poaceae; genus Secale; species Secale cereale. The sequence goes on along the minus strand of LR738715.1, from coordinate 758,770,397 downwards.
AGGGAGGAAGTCAATGATGATGATCATGAAGAAACAGATCAAGTTACTACTGAACTTCGAAGGTCCACTAGGGCACGTTCCGCACCAGAGTGGTACGGCAACCCTGTACTGGAAATCATGTTGTTAGACAACGGTGAACCTTCGAACTATGAAGAAGCGATGGCGGGCACGGATTCCGATAAATGGCTTGGAGCCATGAAATCCGAGATAGAATCCATGTATGAAAACAAAGTATGGACTTTGGTGGACTTGCCTGATGATAGGCACGCCATAGAAAACAAATGGATATTTAAGAAGAAGACAGACGCGGATGGTAATGTAACCATCTATAAGGCTCGGCTTGTCGCTAAGGGTTATCGAGAAGTTCAAGGGATTGACTACGACGAGACTTTCTCTCCCGTAGCGATGCTGAAGTCAGTCAGAATCATGTTAGCTATTGCCGCATTCTATGATTATGAGATATGGCAAATGGACGTCAAAACAGCATTCCTTAATGGCTTCCTTAAGGAAGAATTGTATATGATGCAACCGGAAGGTTTTGTCGATCCAGAGAACGCTAACAAGGTATGCAAGCTCCAACGCTTGATTTACGGGCTGGTGCAAGCATCTCGGAGTTGGAATATTCACTTTGATGAAGTGATCAAAGCGTTTGGCTTTATACAGACTTATGGAAAAGCCTGTATTTACAAGAAAGTGAGTGGGAGCTCTGTGGCATTTCTCATATTATATGTGGATGACATATTGCTGATGGGAAATGATATAGAATTCTTGGAAAATGTAAAGGCCTACTTGAATAAAAGTTTTTCAATGAAGGACCTTGGAGAAGCTGCTTACATATTAGGCATCAAAATCTATAGAGATAGATCAAGACTTCTCATTGGTCTTTCACAAAGTACATACCTTGACAAGATATTGAAGAAGTTCAATATGGATCAGTCAAAGAAAGGATTCTTGCCTGTTTTGCAAGGTATGAGATTGAGCAAGGCTCAGTCGCCGACCACGGCAGAAGATAGAGAAAAGATGAGTGTCATTCCCTATGCCTCGGCCATAGGTTCTATCATGTATGCCATGCTGTGTACCAGACCTGATGTGAACCTTGCCATAAGTTTGGTAGGGAGGTACCAGAGTGATCCCGGTACGGAACACTGGACAGCGGTCAAGAACATCCTGAAGTACCTGAAAAGGACTAAGGATATGTTTCTCGTTTATGGAGGTGACGAAGAGCTCATCGTAAAGGGTTACGTCGATGCTAGCTTCGACACAGATCTGGATGACTCTAAGTCACAAACCGGATACGTGTATATTTTGAACGGAGGGGCAGTCAGCTGGTGCAGTTGCAAGCAAAGCGTCGTGGCAGCATCTACATGTGAAGCGGAGTACATAGCTGCTTCCGAAGCAGCGCAGGAAGGAGTCTGGATGAAGGAGTTCATCACCGACCTAGGAGTCATACCAAGCGCGTCAAGCCCGATGACTCTCTTCTGTGACAACACTGGTGCTATTGCTATTACCAAGGAGCCCAGGTTTCACAAGAAGACCAAGCACATCAAGCGCCGTTTCAACTCCATCCGGAATTATGTTCAGGATGGAGATATAGATATTTCTAAAGTGCATACGGATCTGAATGTCGCAGACCCGTTGACTAAACCTCTTTCACGGGCAAAACATGATCAACACCAGAACTCTATGGGTGTTCGATTCATCACAATGTAACTAGATTATTGACTCTAGTGCAAGTGGGAGACTGTTGGAAATATGCCCTAGAGGCAATAATAAAAGTATTATTATTATATTTCCTTGTTCGTGATAATCGTCTGTTATTCATGCTTGAATTGTATTGTACGGAAACAGCGATACATGTGTGAATACATAGACCAAAATGAGTCCCTGGTAGGCCTCTAGTTACCAGCTTGTTGATCAACAGATGGTCACGGTTTCCTGACCATGGACATGGGATGTCGGTGATAACGGGATCACATCATTAGGAGAATGATGTGATGGACAAGACCCAATCCTGAGCATAGCACGAGATCGTATAGTTCGTAATGCATAAGCTTTTCGGTGTCAAGTATTTATTCCTTAGACCATGAGGTTGTACAACTCCCGGATGCCGTAGGAATACTTTGGGTGTGCCAAACGTCACAACGTAACTGGGTGGCTATAAAGGTACGCATCGGGTATCTCTGAAAGTGTCTGTTGAGTTGGTACGAACCGAGACTGGGATGTTGTCACTCCGTGTGACGGAGAGGTACCTCTGGGCCCACTCGGTAAGACATCATCATAATGAGCTCAATGTGACTAAGTAGTTAGTCACGGGATGATGGATTACGGATCGAGTAAAGAGACTTGCCATGACGAGATTGAACAAGGTATCGGGAATACCGACGATCAAATCTCGGGCAAGTACCGTACCGATGGACAAAGGGAATAACATACGGGATTAAGTGAATCCTTGACACGGTGGTTCATCCGATGAAGATCATCAAGGAACACGTGGGAACCAACATGGGTATCCAGATCCCGCTGTTGGTTATTGACCGGAGAGTCGTCTCGGTCATGTCTACGTGTCTCCCGAACCCGTAGGGTCTACACACTTAAGGTTCGGTAACGCTAGGGTCGTAGAGATAAATGCACGTGGAAACCCGAAAGTTGTTCGGAGTCCCGGATGAGATCCCGGACGTCACGAGGAGTTCCGGAATGGTCCGGAGGTAAAGATTGATATATAGGAAGTCCAGTTTCAGCCATCGGGTGATCTCCGGGGGTCACCGGGAGCGTCCCGGGACCACCGGAGGGGCCCCGGGGGTCCACCGGGTGGGGCCACCCATCCCGGTGGGGCCCCTAGGCTGCAAGGGGAAGTGTCTAGCCCTAATGGGCTGGCGCACCACTAGGGGCCCAGTTCCCCATGCGCCTAGGGTTGAAACCCTAGGGGGAGGGGGCGCCCCACTAGCCTTGGGGAGCAAGGAACCCCCTCTGGCCGCCGCCCCCCTGCAGATTGGATCTGCAGGGGCCCTGGCGCACCCCCTGGCCCCCTATATATATGTGGGAGGGGAGAGGGTAGCCGCACCCAAGCCCTGGCGCCTCTCCCCCTCCCGTCACACCTCCATACTCCAACGCAGGGCGCCCGACGAAGCCCTGCTGCGATCTCCACTGCATCCGTCATCACGCCGTCATGCTGCCGGATCTCTGACGACTTCTCCTCCCCCCTTGCTGGATCAAGAAGGAGGTGACGTTGCTGTACCGGACGTGTGTTGAACGCGGAGGTGCCGTCCGTTCGGCGCTAGATCATCGGTGACGAAGAACGCGAAGAGTACGACTACTTCATCCACGCTTCTTCGAAAGCTTCCGCACGCGATCTACATAACGGTATTTAGATGCACTCTTACTTGCTCGTTGCTAGATGTCTCCTTAGTTGGATCTTGGTGAAAGCGTAGAATTTTTTTGAATTCTGCTACGTTCCCCAACAAAAAGTTAGTCTAGAGACTCATTTTTCTGAGTTGGGCGGTACTACCGCTGGAGCGCACGGTACTACCGCTTAGCAACCTAAGCGGTACTACCACCCGCTCGAAGCGGTACTAACGCTGGAGGGCGAGACTGCGGGGTTAAGTGGGGGTCAGGAAGTTTTCTTTCCCATACCGACACCCATTCACCTGAAGGAAATATGCCCTAGAGGCAATAATAAAGTTGTTATTTATATTTCCTTATATCATGATAAAAGTCTTTTATTCATGCTAGAATTGTATTAACCGGAAACTTAGTACATGTGTGGATACATAGACAAAACAGTATGTCCCTAGTATGCCTCTACTAGACTAGCTCATTGATCAAAGATGGCTATGTTTCCTAGCCATAGACATGAGTTGTCATTTGATCAACGGGATCACATCATTAGGAGAATGATGTGATGGACTAGACCCATCCGTTAGCATAGCACTATGATCGTTTAGTTTTACTGCTATTGCTTTCTTCATGACTTATACATGTTCCTATGACTATGAGATTATGCAACTCCCGAATACCTTAGGAACACCTTGTGCGCTATCAAACGTCACAACGTAACTGGGTGATCATAAAGATGCTCTACAGGTGTCTCCGAAAGTATTCGTGGTGTTGGCATAGATCAAGATTAGGATTTGTCACTCCGAGTGTCGGAGAGGTATCTCTGGGCCCTCTCGGTAACACACATCATAATAAGCCTTGCAAGCAAATAGACTAATGAGTTAGTCACGAGATGATGTGTTACGGAACGAGTAAAGAGACTTGCCGGTAACGAGATTGAACTAGGTATAGAGATACCGACGATCAAATCTCGGGCAAGTAACATACCGATGACAAAAGGAACAACGTATGTTGTTATGCGGTTTGACCGATAAAGATCTTCGTAGAATATGTAGGAGCCAATATGAACATCCAGGTTCCGCTATTGGTTATTGACCGGAGATGAGTCTCGGTCATGTCTACATAGTTCTCGAACCCGTAGGGTCCGCACGCTTAACGTTTGATGACGATCGGTATTATGAGTTTATGAGTTTTGATGTACCGAAGGTAGTTCGGAGTCCCGGATGAGATCACGGACATGACGAGGAGTCTCGGAATGTCCGAGACATAAAGATTGATATATTGGACGACTATATTCGGACACCGGAAGTGTTCCGGAAAAGTTTCAGATTTAACTGGATTGCCGGAGGGGGTTACCGGAACCCCCTACGAGGGGGGATGGTCCATAGTGGGCCTTGAGGAAAGGAGAGAGGCAGCCCATAGAGGCTGGCCGGCGCCCCACCTAGGGATCCTAGTTGGACTAGGATTGGGGGGCGCCACCTCTCCCTCTTTTCCTTTCCCTCTCTTCCTTCTTGGTGGACTCCTACTAGGAATAGGATGTAATCCTATTCCTAGTAGGATTGCCCTAGCCGCACCATAGGAGGCCAGCCGGCCCTCCTCCCTTGCTCCTTTATATACGGGGGCAGGGTGGCACCCAAAGACACACAAGTTGAATTGTTCCAGCCGTGTGCGGTGCCCCCCTCCACAGAAACACACCTCGGTCATACCGTTGCAGTGCTTAAGCGAAGCCCTGCGCCGGTAAATACATCATATCCGTCACCACGCCGTCGTGCTGACGAAACTCTCCCGTGAAGCTCAACTGGATCAAGAGCTCGTGGGACGTCATCAAGCTGAACGTGTGCTGAACGCGGAGGTGCCGTACGTTCTGTGCTTGATCGGTTGAATCGCGAAGAAGTTCGACTACATCAACCGCGTCACTTGACGCTTCCGCTTCCGGTCTACGAGGGTACGTAGACACACTCTTCCCTCTCGTTGCTATGCATCTGGTAGATAGATCTTGCGTGATCGTAGGAAAATTTTAAAATACTACGTTCCCCAACAGTGGTATCAGAGCCAGGTCTATGCGTAGATGATATGCACGAGTAGAACACAATGAGTTGTGGGCGATACTAGTCATACTGCTTACCAGCATGTCATACTTTGCTTCGGCGGTATTGTGAGATGAAGCGGCCCGGACCGACATTACGCGTACGCTTACGCGAGACTAGTTTCACCGTTAAGAGCATGCATTGCTTAAAGGTGACTGGCGGGTGTCTGTCTCTCTCACTTTAGCTGAATCAAGTGTGGCTACGCCCGGTCCTTGTGAAGGTTAAAACATCACATACTTGACGAAACATCGTTGTGGTTTTGTATGCGTAGGTAAGAACGGTTCTTGCTAAGCCCGTAGCAGCCACGTAAAACTTGCAACAACAAAGTAGAGGACGTCTAACTTGTTTTTGCAGGGCATGTTGTGATGTGATATGGTCAAGACATGATGAGTTATACGGTTTTGTATGAGATGATCATGTTTTGTAATGTTATCGGCAACTGGCAGGAGCCATATGGTTGTCTTTTTATTGTATGAAATGCAATCGCCATGTAATTGCTTTACTTTATCACTAAGCGGTAGCGATAGTCATAGAAGCAATAGTTGGCGAGACGACAACGATGCTACGATGGAGATCAAGGTGTCGCGCCAGTGACGAAGGTGATCATGAAGGTGCTTTGGAGATGGAGATCAAAAGCACAAGATGATGATGGCCATATCATGTCACATATTTTGATTGCATGTGATGTTTATCTTATTATGCTTCTTATTTTGCTTAGAACGACGGTAGCATTATAAGATGATCCCTTACTAAATTTCAAGGTATAAGTGTTCTCCCTGAGTATGCACCGTTGCGAAAGTTCGTCGTGCCGAGACACCATGTGATGATCGGGTGTGATAAGCTCTACGTTCAAATACAACGGGTGTAAGCCAGTTTTGCACACGCAGAATACTCGGGTTAAACTTGACGAGCCTAGCATATGCAGATATGGCCTCGGAACACTGGAGACCGAAAGGTCGAGCGTGAATCATATAGTAGATATGATCAACATAAGATGTTCACCATTGAAACTACTCCATCTCACGTGATGATCGGACATGGTTTAGTTGATTTGGATCACGTGATCATTTAGATGACCGGAGGGATGTCTATCTAAGTGGGAGTTCTTAAGTAATATGATTAATTGAACTTTAATTTATCATGAACTTAGTCCTGGTAGTATTAGCATATCTATGTTATAGTTCAATAGCTCGCGATGTTGCTCCACGTTTATTTTTTATATGTTCCTAGAGAAAACTAAGTTGAAAGATGTTAGTAGCAATGATGCGGAATTGTTCCGTGATCTGGGGATTATCCTCATTGCTGCACAGAAGAATTATGTCCTTGATGCACCGCTAGGTGACAGACCTATTGCAGGAGCAGATGTAGACGTTATGAACGTTTTGACAAAAGCTCGTTATGATGACTACTTGATAGTTTAGTGCACCATGCTTTACGGCTTATAACCAGGACTTCAAAAACGTTTTGAAACGCCACGGAGCATATGAGATGTTCCAAGAGTTGAAATTAGTATTTCATACTCATGCCGTGTCGAGAGGTATAAGACCTCTGACGGTACTTTTGCCTACAAGATGGAGGAGAATAGCTCAACCAGTGAGCATGTGCTCAGATTGTCTGGGTAGTACAATTGCTTGAATCAAGTGGGAGTTAATCTTCCAGATAAGATAGTAATTGACAAAGTTCTCTAGACACTATCACCAAGTTAGTAGAACTTCGTGATGAACTATAATATGCAAGGGATGACGAAAGTAATTCCCGAGCTCTTCACGATGCTGAAATCGGCGAAGGTAGAAATCAAGAAAGAGCATCAAGTGTTGATGGTTAACCAGACCACTTGTTTCAAGTAAAGGGCAAAGGGATAGAAGGGGAACTTCAAGAAGAATGACAAGCAAGTTGTCACTCCTGTGAAGAAACCCAAAGCTAAACTCAAGCCTGAAACTAAGTGCTTCTACTGCAAAGGAAATGGTCACTAGAAGTGGAACTGCCCTAGATATTTGGCGGATAAGAAGGATGGCAAAGTGAACAAAGGTATATTTGATATACAGATTATTGATGTGTATTTTACTAGTGTTCATAGCAACCCCTCGGTATTTGATATTGGTTCAATTGCTAAAGAGTAGTAACTCGAAATGGGAGTTGCATAATGAACAGAAACTAGTTGAAGGATGAAGTGACGATGTGTATTGGAAGTAGTTCCAAGATTGATATGATCATCATCGCACACTCCCTATACTTTCGGGATTAGTGTTGAACCTAAATAAGTGTTATTTGGTGTTTGTATTGAGCATGAATATGATTTGATCATGTTTATTGCAATACGGTTATTCATGTAAGTTAGAGAATAATTGTTGTTCTGTTTGCATGAATAAAACCTTCTATGGTCATACACCCAATAGAAATTGGTTTGTTGGATCTCGATCGTGTGATACACATATTCATAATATTGAAGCCAAAAGATGCAAGGTTAATAATGATAGTGCAACTTATTTGTGGCACTGCCGTTTAGGTCATATTGGTGTAAAGCGCATGAAGAAACTCCATAGTGATGGACTTTTGGAATCACTTGATTATGAATCACTTGGTGCTTGCGAACCATGCCTCATGGGCAAGATGACTAAAACTCTGTTCTCCGGAACCGTGGAGCGAGCAACAGAGTTGTTGGAAATCATACATACTGATGTATGCGGACCAATGAGTGTTGAAGCTCGCGACAGGTATCGTTATTTTCTGACCTTCACTGATGATTTGAGCAGATATGGGTATATCTACTTAATGAAGCACAAGTCTGAAACATTTGAAAAGTTCAAAGAATTTCAGAGTGAAGTGGAGAATCATCGTAACAAGAAAATAAGAGTTTCTACGATATGATCGTAGAGGTAAAATATTTGAGTTAGCGAGTTTGGCCTTCAATAAAAACAATGTGAAATAGTTTCACTACTCACGCCACCTGGAACACCACAGTGTAATGGTGTGTCCGAACGTCATAACCGTACTTTATTAGATATGGTGCGATCGATGATGTCTCTTACCGATCTACCACTATCGCTTTTGGGGTTATGCATTAGAGACAACTACATTCACGTTAAATAGGGCACCATCTAAATCCGTGGAGATGACACCGTATGAACTGTGGTTGGACGAGAGACCTAAGCTGTCATTTCTTTAAGTTTGGACTGCGATGCTTATGTGAAAAAGTTTCAACATGATAAGCTCGAACCCAAATCGGAGAAGTAAATCTTCATAGGATACCCAAAAAGAAACTGTTGGGTACACCTTCTATCACAGATCCTAAGGCAAGGTCTTTGTTGCTAAGAGTGGATCCTTTCTAGAGAAGGAGTTTCTCTCGAAAGAAGTGAGTGGGAGGAAAGTAGAACTTGATGAGGTAATTGTACCTTCTCCCGAATTGGAAGGTAGTACATCACAGAAACTCGTTCCAGTGATTCCTACACCAATTAGCGAGGAAGCTAATGATGATGATCATGAAACTTCAGATCAAGTTACTGCTGAACTTCGTAGATCAACCAGAGTTCGTTCCGCACCAGAGTGGTACGGCAACCCAGTTCTGGAAGTCATGTTACTAGACCATGATGAACCTACGAACTATGAGGAAGCGATGATGAGCCCAGATTCCGCAAAATGGCTTGAGACCATGAAATCTGAGATGGGATCCATGTATTAGAACAAAGTATGGACTTTGGTTGACTTGCCCGATGATCGGCAAGCCATCGAAAATAAATGGATCTTCAAGAGGAAGACCGACGCAAACGGTAATGTTACTGTTTACAAAGCTCGACTTGTTGCGAAAGGGTTTCGACAAGTTCAAGGAGTTGACTACAATGAGACTTTCTCACCCGTAGCGATGCTTAAGTCTGTCCGAATCATGTTAGTAATTGCCGCATTTTATGAAACCTGGCAAATGGATAACAAAACTGCATTCTTTAATGGATTTATTAAAGAAGACTTGTATATGATGCAACCAGAAGGTTTTGTCAATCCTAAAGGTGCTAACAAAATGTGCTAGCTCCAGCGATCCATCTATGGACTGGTGCAAGCATCTCGGAGTTGGAATATACGCTTTGATAAGTTGATCAAAGCATATAGATTTATACAGACTTGCGGTGAAGCCTGTATTTACAAGAAGTGAGTGGGAGCACTACAACCTTTCTGATAAGTATATGTGAATGACATATTGTCGATCGGAAATGATGTAGAATTTTCTGGAAATCATAAAGGAGTGTTTGAAAGGAGTTTTTCAAAGAAAGACCTTGGTGAAGCTGCTTACATATAGGGCATCAAGATCTATAGAGATAGATCAAGACGCTTGATAAGACTTTCAATGAGTACATACCTTGATAAGATTTTGAAGTAGTTCAAAATGGATCAGTCAAAGAAGGAGTTCTTGACTGACTTGTAAGGTGTGAAGTTGAGTAAGACTCAAAGCCAGACCACGGCAGAAAAATATAGAGAGAATGAAAGTCATTCCCTATGCCTTAGCCATAGGTTCTATAAAGTATGCCATGCTGTGTACCAAACATGTTGTGTACCTTGCCATGAGTTTGTCAAGGGGGTACAATAGTGATCCAGGATTAGATCACTGTACAACGGTCAAAATTATCCTTAGTAACTAGATGACTAAGGAAATGTTTCTCGATTATGGAGGTGATAAAGAGTTCGTCGTAAAGGGTTACGCTGATGCAAGCTTTGACACTAAATCCAGATGACTCTAAGTATCAATCTGGATGCGTATTGAAAGTGGGAGCAATTAGCTAGAGTAGCTCTATGCAGAGCATTGTAGACATAGAAATTTGCAAAATACATACGGATCTGAATGTGACAGACCCGTTGACTAAACTTCTCTCACAAGCAAAACATGATCACACCTTATTACTCTTGGGTATTAATCACATAGTGATGTGAACTAGATTATTGACTCTAGTAAACCCTTTGGGTGTTGGTCACATGGCGATGTGAACTATGGGTGTTATTCACATAACGATGTGAACTATCGGTATTAAATCACATGGCGATGTGAGCTAGATTATTGACTCTAGTGCAAGTGGGAGACTGAAGGAAATATGCCCTAGAGGCAATAATAAAGTTGTTATTTATATTTCCTTATATCATGATAAAAGTCTTTTATTCATGCTAGAATTGTATTAACCGGAAACTTAGTACATGTGTGGATACATAGACAAAACAGTATGTCCCTAGTATGCCTCTACTAGACTAGCTCATTGATCAAAGATGGCTATGTTTCCTAGCCATAGACATGAGTTGTCATTTGATCAACGGGATCACATCATTAGGAGAATGATGTGATGGACTAGACCCATCCGTTAGCATAGCACTATGATCGTTTAGTTTTACTGCTATTGCTTTCTTCATGACTTATACATGTTCCTATGACTATGAGATTATGCAACTCCCGAATACCTTAGGAACACCTTGTGTGCTATCAAACGTCACAACGTAACTGGGTGATCATAAAGATGCTCTACAGGTGTCTCCGAAAGTATTCGTGGTGTTGGCATAGATCAAGATTAGGATTTGTCACTCCGAGTGTCGGAGAGGTATCTCTGGGCCCTCTCGGTAACACACATCATAATAAGCCTTGCAAGCAAAAAGACTAATGAGTTAGTCACGAGATGATGTGTTACGGAACGAGTAAAGAGACTTGCCGGTAACGAGATTGAACTAGGTATAGAGATACCGACGATCGAATCTCGGGCAAGTAACATACCGATGACAAAAGGAACAACGTATGTTGTTATGCGGTTTGACCGATAAAGATCTTCGTAGAATATGTAGGAGCCAATATGAACATCCAGGTTCCGGTATTGGTTATTGACCGGAGATGAGTCTCGGTCATGTCTACATAGTTCTCGAACCCGTAGGGTCCGCACGCTTAACATTTGATGACGATCGGTATTATGAGTTTATGAGTTTTGATGTACCGAAGGTAGTTCAGAGTCCCGGATGAGATCACGGACATGACGAGGAGTCTCGGAATGTCCGAGACATAAAGATTGATATATTGGACGACTATATTCGGACACCGGAAGTGTTCCGGAAAAGTTTCAGATTTAACTGGATTGTCGGAGGGGGTTACCGGAACCCCCTACGAGGGGGGATGGTCCATAGTGGGCCTTGAGGAAAGGAGAGAGGCAGCCCATAGAGGCTGGCCGGCGCCCCACCTAGGGATCCTAGTTGGACTAGGATTGGGGGGCGCCACCTCTCCCTCTTTTCCTATCCCTCTCTTCCTTCTTGGTGGACTCCTACTAGGAATAGGATTGCAATCCTATTCCTAGTAGGATTGCCCTAGCCGCACCATAGGAGGCCAGCCGGCCCTCCTCCCTTGCTCCTTTATATACGGGGGCAGGGTGGCACCCAAAGACACACAAGTTGAATTGTTCCAGCTGTGTGCGGTGCCCCCCTCCACAGAAACACACCTCAGTCATACCGTTGCAGTGCTTAAGCGAAGCCCTGCGCCGGTAAATACATCATATCCGTCACCACGCCGTCGTGCTGACGAAACTCTCCCGTGAAGCTCAAATGGATCAAGAGCTCGTGGGACGTCATCAAGCTGAACGTGTGCTGAACGCGGAGGTGCCGTACGTTCGGTGCTTGATCGGTTGAATCGCGAAGAAGTTCGACTACATCAACCGCGTCACTTGACGCTTCCGCTTCCGGTCTACGAGGGTACGTAGACACACTCTTCCCTCTCGTTGCTATGCATCTGGTAGATAGATCTTGCGTGATCGTAGGAAAATTTTAAAATACTACGTTCCCCAACAGTGGTATCAGAGCCAGGTCTATGCGTAGATGATATGCACGAGTAGAACACAATGAGTTGTGGGCGATACTAGTCATACTGCTTACCAGCATGTCATACTTTGCTTCGGCGGTATTGTGAGATGATGCGGCCCGGACCGACATTACGCGTACGCTTACGCGAGACTGGTTTCACCGTTAAGAGCACTCATTGCTTAAAGGTGACTGGCGGGTGTCTGTCTCTCTCACTTTAGCTGAATCAAGTGTGGCTACGCCCTGTCCTTGTGAAGGTTAAAACAGCACATACTTGACGAAACATCGTTGTGGTTTTGTATGCGTAGGTAAGAACGGTTCTTGCTAAGCCCGTAGCAGCCACGTAAAACTTGCAACAACAAAGTAGAGGACGTCTAACTTGTTTTTGCAGGGCATGTTGTGATGTGATATGGTCAAGACATGATGAGTTATACGGTTTTGTATGAGATGATCATGTTTTGTAATGTTATCGGCAACTGGCAGGAGCCATATGGTTGTCGCTTTATTGTATGAAATGCAATCGCCATGTAATTGCTTTACTTTATCACTAAGCGGTAGCGATAGTCGTAGAAGCAATAGTTGGCGAGACGACAACGATGCTACGATGGAGATCAAGGTGTCGCGTCGGTGACGAAGGTGATCATGAAGGTGCTTTGGAGATGGAGATCAAAAGCACAAGATGATGATGGCCATATCATGTCACATATTTTGATTGCATGTGATGTTTATCTTATTATGCTTCTTATTTTGCTTAGAACGACGGTAGCATTATAAGATGATCCCTTACTAAATTTCAAGGTATAAGTGTTCTCCCTGAGTATGCACCGTTGTGAAAGTTCGTCGTGCCGAGACACCACGTGATGATCGGGTGTGATAAGCTCTACGTTCAAATACAACGGGTGTAAGCCAGTTTTGCACACGCAGAATACTCGGGTTAAACTTGACGAGCCTAGCATATGCAGATATGGCCTCGGAACACTGGAGACCGAAAGGTCGAGCGTGAATCATATAGTAGATATGATCAACATAAGATGTTCACCATTGAAACTACTCCATCTCACGTGATGATCGGACATGGTTTAGTTGATTTGGATCACGTGGTCATTTAGATGGCCGGAGGGATGTCTATCTAAGTGGGAGTTCTTAAGTAATATGATTAATTGAACTTTAATTTATCATGAACTTAGTCCTGGTAGTATTAGCATATCTATGTTATAGTTCAATAGCTCGCGATGTTGCTCCACGTTTATTTTTTATATGTTCCTAGAGAAAACTAAGTTGAAAGATGTTAGTAGCAATGATGCGGAATTGTTCCGTGATCTGGGGATTATCCTCATTGCTGCACAGAAGAATTATGTCCTTGATGCACCGCTAGGTGACAGACCTATTGCAGGAGCAGATGTAGACATTATGAACGTTTTGACAAAAGCTCGTTATGATGACTACTTGATAGTTTAGTGCACCATGCTTTACGGCTTATAACCAGGACTTCAAAAACGTTTTGAAACGCCACGGAGCATATGAGATGTTCCAAGAGTTGAAATTAGTATTTCATACTCATGCCCGTGTCGAGAGGTATAAGACCTCTGACAGTACTTTTGCCTACAAGATGGAGGAGAATAGCTCAACCAGTGAGCATGTGCTCAGATTGTCTGGGTAGTACAATTGCTTGAATCAAGTGGGAGTTAATCTTCCAGATAAGATAGTAATTGACAAAGTTCTCTAGACACTATCACCAAGTTAGTAGAACTTCGTGATGAACTATAATATGCAAGGGATGACGAAAGTAATTCCCGAGCTCTTCACGATGCTGAAATCGGCGAAGGTAGAAATCAAGAAAGAGCATCAAGTGTTGATGGTTAACCAGACCACTTGTTTCAAGTAAAGGGCAAAGGGATAGAAGGGGAACTTCAAGAAGAATGACAAGCAAGTTGTCACTCCTGTGAAGAAACCCAAAGCTAAACTCAAGCCTGAAACTAAGTGCTTCTACTGCAAAGGAAATGGTCACTAGAAGTGGAACTGCCCTAGATATTTGGCGGATAAGAAGGATGGCAAAGTGAACAAAGGTATATTTGATATACAGATTATTGATGTGTATTTTACTAGTGTTCATAGCAACCCCTCGGTATTTGATATTGGTTCAATTGCTAAAGAGTAGTAACTCGAAATGGGAGTTGCATAATGAACAGAAACTAGTTAAAGGATGAAGTGACGATGTGTATTGGAAGTAGTTCCAAGATTGATATGATCATCATCGCACACTCCCTATACTTTCGGGATTAGTGTTGAACCTAAATAAGTGTTATTTGGTGTTTGTATTGAGCATGAATATGATTTGATCATGTTTATTGCAATACGGTTATTCATGTAAGTTAGAGAATAATTGTTGTTCTGTTTACATGAATAAAACCTTCTATGGTCATACACCCAATAAAAATTGGTTTGTTGGATCTCGATCGTGTGATACACATATTCATAATATTGAAGCCAAAAGATGCAAGGTTAATAATGATAGTGCAACTTATTTGTGGCACTGCCGTTTAGGTCATATTGGTGTAAAGCGCATGAAGAAACTCCATAGTGATGGACTTTTGGAATCACTTGATTATGAATCACTTGGTGCTTGCGAACCATGCCTCATGGGCAAGATGACTAAAACTCCGTTCTCCGGAACCGTGGAGCGAGCAACAGAGTTGTTGGAAATCATACATACTGATGTATGCAGACCAATGAGTGTTGAAGCTCGCGGCAGGTATCGTTATTTTCTGACCTTCACTGATGATTTGAGCAGATATGGGTATATCTACTTAATGAAGCACAAGTCTGAAACATTTGAAAAGTTCAAAGAATTTCAGAGTGAAGTGGAGAATCATCGTAACAAGAAAATAAGAGTTTCTACGATATGATCGTAGAGGTAAAATATTTGAGTTAGCGAGTTTGGCCTTCAATAAAAACAATGTGAAATAGTTTCACTACTCACGCCACCTGGAACACCACAGTGTAATGGTGTGTCCGAACGTCATAACCGTACTTTATTAGATATGGTGCGATCGATGATGTCTCTTACCGATCTACCACTATCGCTTTTGGGGTTATGCATTAGAGACAGCTACATTCACGTTAAATAGGGCACCATCTCCGTGGAGATGACACCGTATGAACTGTGGTTGGACGAGAGACCTAAGCTGTCATTTCTTTAAGTTTGGACTGCGATGCTTATGTGAAAAAGTTTCAACATGATAAGCTCGAACCCAAATCGGAGAAGTAAATCTTCATAGGATACCCAAAAAGAAACTGTTGGGTACACCTTCTATCACAGATCCTAAGGCAAGGTCTTTGTTGCTAAGAGTGGATCCTTTCTAGAGAAGGAGTTTCTCTCGAAAGAAGTGAGTGGGAGGAAAGTAGAACTTGATGAGGTAATTGTACCTTCTCCCGAATTGGAAGGTAGTACATCACAGAAACTCGTTCCAGTGATTCCTACACCAATTAGCGAGGAAGCTAATGATGATGATCATGAAACTTCAGATCAAGTTACTGCTGAACTTCGTAGATCAACCAGAGTTCGTTCCGCACCAGAGTGGTACGGCAACCCAGTTCTGGAAGTCATGTTACTAGACCATGATGAACCTACGAACTATGAGGAAGCGATGATGAGCCCAGATTCCGCAAAATGGCTTGAGACCATGAAATCTGAGATGGGATCCATGTATTAGAACAAAGTATGGACTTTGGTTGACTTGCCCGATGATCGGCAAGCCATCGAAAATAAATGGATCTTCAAGAGGAAGACCGACGCAAACGGTAATGTTACTGTTTACAAAGCTCGACTTGTTGCGAAAGGGTTTCGACAAGTTCAAGGAGTTGACTACAATGAGACTTTCTCACCCGTAGCGATGCTTAAGTCTGTCCGAATCATGTTAGTAATTGCCGCATTTTATGAAATCTGGCAAATGGACAACAAAACTGCATTCTTTAATGGATTTATTAAAGAAGACTTGTATATGATGCAACCAGAAGGTTTTGTCAATCCTAAAGGTGCTAACAAAATGTGCTAGCTCCAGCGATCCATCTATGGACTGGTGCAAGCATCTCGGAGTTGGAATATACGCTTTGATAAGTTGATCAAAGCATATAGATTTATACAGACTTGCGGTGAAGCCTGTATTTACAAGAAGTGAGTGGGAGCACTACAACCTTTCTGATAAGTATATGTGAATGACATATTGTCGATCGGAAATGATGTAGAATTTTCTGGAAATCATAAAGGAGTGTTTGAAAGGAGTTTTTCAAAGAAAGACCTTGGTGAAGCTGCTTACATATAGGGCATCAAGATCTATAGAGATAGATCAAGACGCTTGATAAGACTTTCAATGAGTACATACCTTGATAAGATTTTGAAGTAGTTCAAAATGGATCAGTCAAAGAAGGAGTTCTTGACTGACTTGTAAGGTGTGAAGTTGAGTAAGACTCAAAGCCAGACCACGGCAGAAAAATATAGAGAGAATGAAAGTCATTCCCTATGCCTTAGCCATAGGTTCTATAAAGTATGCCATGCTGTGTACCAAACATGTTGTGTACCTTGCCATGAGTTTGTCAAGGGGGTACAATAGTGATCCAGGATTAGATCACTGTACAACGGTCAAAATTATCCTTAGTAACTAGATGACTAAGGAAATGTTTCTCGATTATGGAGGTGATAAAGAGTTCGTCGTAAAGGGTTACGCTGATGCAAGCTTTGACACTAAATCCAGATGACTCTAAGTATCAATCTGGATGCGTATTGAAAGTGGGAGCAATTAGCTAGAGTAGCTCTATGCAGAGCATTGTAGACATAGAAATTTGCAAAATACATACGGATCTGAATGTGACAGACCCGTTGACTAAACTTCTCTCACAAGCAAAACATGATCACACCTTATTACTCTTGGGTATTAATCACATAGTGATGTGAACTAGATTATTGACTCTAGTAAACCCTTTGGGTGTTGGTCACATGGCGATGTGAACTATGGGTGTTATTCACATAACGATGTGAACTATCGGTATTAAATCACATGGCGATGTGAGCTAGATTATTGACTCTAGTGCAAGTGGGAGACTGAAGGAAATATGCCCTAGAGGCAATAATAAAGTTGTTATTTATATTTCCTTATATCATGATAAAAGTCTTTTATTCATGCTAGAATTGTATTAACCGGAAACTTAGTACATGTGTGGATACATAGACAAAACAGTATGTCCCTAGTATGCCTCTACTAGACTAGCTCATTGATCAAAGATGGCTATGTTTCCTAGCCATAGACATGAGTTGTCATTTGATCAACGGGATCACATCATTAGGAGAATGATGTGATGGACTAGACCCATCCGTTAGCATAGCACTATGATCGTTTAGTTTTACTGCTATTGCTTTCTTCATGACTTATACATGTTCCTATGACTATGAGATTATGCAACTCCCGAATACCTTAGGAACACCTTGTGTGCTATCAAACGTCACAACGTAACTGGGTGATCATAAAGATGCTCTACAGGTGTCTCCGAAAGTATTCGTGGTGTTGTCATAGATCAAGATTAGGATTTGTCACTCCGAGTGTCGGAGAGGTATCTCTGGGCCCTCTCGGTAACACACATCATAATAAGCCTTGCAAGCAAAAAGACTAATGAGTTAGTCACGAGATGATGTGTTACGGAACGAGTAAAGAGACTTGCCGGTAACGAGATTGAACTAGGTATAGAGATACCGACGATCGAATCTCGGGCAAGTAACATACCGATGACAAAAGGAACAACGTATGTTGTTATGCGGTTTGACCGATAAAGATCTTCGTAGAATATGTAGGAGCCAATATGAACATCCAGGTTCCGCTATTGGTTATTGACCGGAGATGAGTCTCGGTCATGTCTACATAGTTCTCGAACCCGTAGGGTCCGCACGCTTAACGTTTGATGACGATCGGTATTATGAGTTTATGAGTTTTGATGTACCGAAGGTAGTTCGGAGTCCCGGATGAGATCACGGACATGACGAGGAGTCTCGGAATGTCCGAGACATAAAGATTGATATATTGGACGACTATATTCGGACACCGAAAGTGTTCCGGAAAAGTTTCAGATTTAACTGGATTGCCGGAGGGGGTTACCGGAACCCCCTACGAGGGGGGATGGTCCATAGTGGACCTTGAGGAAAGGAGAGAGGCAGCCCATAGAGGCTGTCCGGCGCCCCACCTAGGGATCCTAGTTGGACTAGGATTGGGGGGCGCCACCTCTCCCTCTTTTCCTTTCCCTCTCTTCCTTCTTGGTCGACTCCTACTAGGAATAGGATTGCAATCCTATTCCTAGTAGGATTGCCCTAGCCGCACCATAGGAGGCCAGCCGGCCCTCCTCCCTTGCTCCTTTATATACGGGGGCAGGGTGGCACCCAAAGACACACAAGTTGAATTGTTCCAGCCGTGTGCGGTGCCCCCCTCCACAGAAACACACCTCGGTCATACCGTTGCAGTGCTTAAGCGAAGCCCTGCGCCGGTAAATACATCATATCCGTCACCACGTCGTCGTGCTGACGAAACTCTCCCGTGAAGCTCAACTGGATCAAGAGCTCGTGGGACGTCATCAAGCTGAACGTGTGCTGAACGCGGAGGTGCCGTACGTTCGGTGCTTGATCGGTTGAATCGCGAAGAAGTTCGACTACATCAACCGCGTCACTTGATGCTTCCGCTTCCGGTCTACGAGGGTACGTAGACACACTCTTCCCTCTCGTTGCTATGCATCTGGTAGATAGATCTTGCGTGATCGTAGGAAAATTTTTAAATACTACGTTCCCCAACATCACCCCCATCTCTCGTTCTCCTCTCCAACGAAGAACCTACCGACGAGGTCGCCGGTGGGCTGTCTCCTCCGGGTCGTGTTTCACCCTTTCCTTCGGTGGGATCTATCCCCACCCCTTCCTCAAGCCATGGATGCCGGAGATGGCCCAACGGAACACCCTGCTCGTCGCCTCAACCCCGGGCGCTCTAGTTCAAAGTGCTATCGCACCTCTGAGGCAGCAGGTGGGTCTGCAAGTGGCTCTGTAGGTGCTCCTTCGTCAAGTGCACCATCGTCTGAGTCTCAGCAAACGACCAAGAATACTGCTAAGAAGCCAGCTAAGAAGGCCAAGACTGTCACTGAGATGTCAAACAAGGATTTTTGGGAGAGGCATCGGCACAATCCCTATGAGCATGAGCAAGAGCCCACCCTTGTCAACCGTTCGTTCTGGAACCGCTTTCACTATGCAACCTACTTTGACGTGATCAAGGCCAAGAAGAATCTCTTTGTTGATGTGCGCTCAATTGACATTACTCATTTGGAGAAGGACATGGCTTACTTCGGCGAAGCTCTGGAGATGTGCACTTAGCTGAACATTCTCAACATCATGTCATTCAACAAAGACTTTGATGCTGATCTGGTGGCTCAATTTTATGCCACTGGCCATCTGGGCACCGATGCAAAAAGGACTTTGACGTGGATGACTAATGGCATGCATCTGGCAGTCAAGTGGAAAGCTTTCATGGAGCTTCTTGGTGTTGAAGATCTTGGGCTGGAGAGTTCGGTTGGCTTTCGACCTCATCACAATGCTACCTCCACTCACAAGCAGAACCTTTGGCCATATTGTACTAAGAAGGTCAACCCTGAGACTTTGAAGGAGACTTATGAGTTGCCTGTGTTTCTGGATATTCTTCATCGCATCTTCAGGGAGACGCTCTTTCCTCGTATTGGGAACCAGGATATGGTCCACTCATATCTTGTGGACATGCTTCTTTTCTGCCAGCATTAGAAGGAACGGAACACTAGAGAAACATTGGATATCTCTCATGTCATGTGGTCTGAACTGTTGTCCGCCATCTCAGAGCGTAAGTGTCTCATCTATGCTTCGTATATCATGCTCCTCATTGAGAAGGCTTGGGAGCATACCTACAATGGGTACCCGCTGCAGACTGGCGAGTTGGTCTCTCACGAGGTCAAGAGGCTTAGGAGGAAGGATCTATGGAACACTCCGGTCACTCTACCTGACATCCCGGCTAGTGCAAATGATTTTAAGGCAGAGGCTGGTCAGGATGATGATGATGATGAGTATATGCCATCTGGAGCTGAGCCATCTTGGGCAAAGAAGCTTAAAAAGAAGATGAAGAAGTTGTTCTGCATGGAGTCTAACGGTCAGTACATGGCCCATGTTTCTGAGAAGAAGTCCAGGACCCGTCATAAGGAGCTCATGCGTCAGCTTGGTGCCACAGTTGTCAGCGGATCTGAGGGACGGATCACCGATGAGGACGACTGGGTTCAGCAGCACTGCCACTGGACTGACTCTGACCCCGAGCAGCCCCCAACCGATGTCGGAGGTGCAGATGACCATGCAGCGATGTGATAATGTTGTGCCTTTCTCTGCCCTTTTCGGTGTCTTGATGCCAAAAGGGGAGAGGTGGATTTGCGTATTGCGAGTGTGCCTGTGTCTCTTGCGTTTTAGGTGCTTTGTCTTTTCTTCTCACAGACTTTCTTTGTCTTTCTGGTTTGGTTTGTGTTCATGAGACCCAGTTACCATTTCTATGTGTGAGACCTATGCTATCTTAATTATGTCGAGTACTTTAGTAGGTTGTGCTTAATTCCTTGTCCATCTGTACGCACCTACTTTGTTACCCGCTTTGTCTCCTCATTGTTAGATGTTATTGGACTATAAAATATAGGGGGAGCATTGATCCTAGAGTGTGTGCTTTGCATTCCAAGCAACTCTTTTATAGGCACACATCTAGGGGGAGCTCGTCTATATTTTGTAATCCTTGGGGTTTTCTTACTCCTAGTATGTCGTTATATTATGTGCAAATCCCGTGTTGTCATCAATCCACGAAAAAGGGGGAGATTGAAAGGGCATGTCCCTTCCTATGTGGTTTTGGTGATTGATGACAATGCGTTTGCGGACTAATCGTGTGTGCTAAGTATTTCATAGATGAATCCAGGGGAACAAGACGATCATCTACCCTCTGAGTTTTTAGCTCAAGACGTGTCATCTTCTTAGGCTTGTGTTTTGGTGGACTTGAGTCGTAGGAGACACCGTACTATCAAGGGGGGGTCCGCATTGGAAAGGCCAGGGTGGAATCATCACGTACACTCTTTTTCGGCACCCTCATCGTCTCTCCATTCCTTGGGGAGTTTCTCTTCTTTCTGTTGGGCACAGTAGTACCGCAGCCGGGGCGGTAGTACCGCTTATACCCAAGCGGTAGTACCGCTGCACAAGCGCGGTAGTACCGCTTGGGTGTATACGTGGCAGTACCGTCGCAGCTAGGCATTACCTCCGCGTCGATTTGAGGCAAGTATTTCTCGTGTCGGGTTCTATGGTAGTAGCAACGGTAGTAGCAATAGTAGTAGCAGCGGTAGTACCGCTGCCACCCCCGCGACTACTACTGCTCCCCCCCCCCTCAGTGCCTCGTCCCCTGGGGGTCGCGGTAGTACCGCTGGCACCAGCGGTAGCACCGCTCTGCCCAGTGGTAGTACCGCTCTGTGCGGGCAGATAAGGGGGTAATGGTTCACTCTTCTCCACTACTATATAAAGGGTTCTTCTTCCTCCAGAGAACTCACCTCTTCTCCCCCAAGCTCCATTGTTGCTCCAAAAGCTTATTTTCGCCCGATCTCTCTCCCTAGCCAATCAAACTTGTTGATTTTCTAGGGATTGGTTGAGAAGGCCCAGATCTACACTTCCACCAAGAGAAATTTGATTCCCCCCACTAATCCCTTGCGGATCTTGTTACTCTTGGGTGTTTGAGCACCCTAGACGGTTGAGGTCACCTCGGAGCCATATCCATTGTGGTCAAGCTCCGTGGTTTCATTGGGAGCCTCCAATTCAGTTGTCGAGAGAGCCTCAACCTTGTTTGTAAAGATTCGGTCGCCGCCTTCAAGGGCACCAATAGTGGAATCACGGCATCTCGCATTGTGTGAGGGCGTGAGGAGAGTACGGTGGCCCCAGTGGCTTCTTGGGGAGCATTGTGCCTCCACACCGCTCCAACGGAGACGTACTTCCCCTCAAAGGGAAGGAACTTAGGTAACACATGCTCGTCTTCACCGGCTCCACTTTTGTTTATCTCTAGCCTTTTATTGTGTTAGTATCTTGTGCTTGCTTGCGTGATTATCTTTGTTGCATCATATAGGTTGCTCACCTAGTTGCATATCTAGACAACCTATATTATTGCTAAGTTTAATTTGGTCAAGAAAAGCTAAAAGTTGTTAGTTGTCTATTCACCCCCCCTCTAGTCAACCATATCGATCTTTTCAAATATATTCGTTAGAAGGGCTATAATAAATACAGGAAAATGCGAGCGTTATTGTCAAGTTCATGATTTGAATCCTGATGGACTAAAAATACTACCGTCCTCCTAACCATCCAAGCATAGGTTGGTTTGCTATTCACACGCACCTTGAACAAATCAACCCGCGGTCCCCACTTAAGTCACACCTCGAACTGTTAATTCACATTTTTTCGATAATTCCCTAACCTTTTAAATAATTTATCCTTGGATCATATTTAAATCAAATAAATGCTTTTCTAAATTATCCATATCTTTTCAACCGTAACTTCGATTTTAACATGTTATATATGAAATTTGATTAGAAATATATGTAGAATATGAATATGATGTTATTTTTATCCGTTAAATATTTTTAAATATTTTTTTGGAACAATTAGGTCAAACAAATGTTTTTCTAAATTATTCGTATCTTTTAAATCGTAACTTCGATTTTAACATGTTATATATGAAATTTGATTAAAAAATATGTAGAATATGAATATGATGTTATTTTTACCTTTTAATAAAATGTTTTAATATCGTTTTGGAAGCAAAATTATATAATCTATAGCGCACAATATGTTTTTCCTTCGTACCGGCGGCGATATAGATTGCAAAGAAATACCCAGTAACATCAAAACGGAATAGAAAACATCGATAATTACACATGAATACCTCTGAAAAACCTCGCAGGGAAAAACAACTGATTTCTCAACGCGAGAGTCAGAGAAAGCGAGAGAGGGGGGAGGGAGGAGGGAGAGAGGGAGATGTCTTAGGATTAACCACATTCAAACGCGTTTTGGTTTGTGTAAACACTGAGGCCACTATTGGCGGGGATGAGAAGGAGGATAAACGGCAACATAAAATAAAGGAGATGGATACATTGTGGTCTTGAGTGATGCTTGTTGTGGTTAAAAGCGTGTGTGTTTTTTCCTCCCGTTGTAACCCACGGTCTTTTTTGCTAGTATACCAAAAGGAACAAAGTACTGTTCCTAAAAATAATGCACACGTACGTAAAGTAATGTTTTTGTTGATAGCCAAACTGCTTGCTGCGACTGTATTAGTAACATCTGATGGACGCACGGGTCGGCCGGCACATCGCGCGTCTCCGGTGATCACGACACGAGTAATGCTACATCTACTCCCTCCGTTCTGATTTACCTGTCCTGATTTTAGTTCAAATTCAAATTTGAATTAAAACCACAACGAGTAAATCGAAACGAAGGAAGTACGTAATAATTATTATGTAATTAACGTAATGACGGTTTGTGATTGGAGGTGGAGGAGGAAAAGGCCTACCCTCCCCGAAATACGGAGGAAGAGAGTTAGTTAGTTGGAGCTTTTTGCGTAAAAACGCTCGTAGCTGTTAGTAGGTCTAGGTATTGTCACGACACGTATGCCGGACGCACCGCTATCAGATGATACTTTGCGCCCTCTGATTAAGTGGTTTGCGCTCTCTGATTAAGTGGTTAACTAATTAAAGTTCGTGCACTAACTCACGTCTGCATCGACATCAATCAGATCATCATCGGTATGGGCTGCCGTCAGATACATAGCTTTTTTCTTTGCGCAGGTGCATCTCCTTCTGTGTTAACCGGCCAACGAGCGCGTGCAAGCGTTTCGTGCTACCATTTGTGTTAAGCACCTATTGTATTACCATTTGTGTTAGATTAAACCATCTATGCACATCTACCTACTTTTATCTCAATCTCTTTTTTTTGCGAAAATTTATCTCAATCTTGTCACCGTGGCAATCCCCGCAAAAAAATATATATATATTGTACGGCCGATGAGTAATGATTCAAACCCATTTGCTAGGTGCGCAAGCTGCTCGTGTCTAAGTTCAACCATGCGATATTCTCAAAAGAGTTAACCGTACCTGGTCAGGATACAGTTAGGTGCATTTATAAAAAAAAGTATTGAACGTTTTTTCTTTGTTAAGATAATTTTAAACACAATACAATAGTTGATGCTCACATACATACATACACATCCACTCACCCCTATGAAGCTTGAATACACGCATACACACTATCTTTGAGATACTGAGCCAGTACAATATCTTGAGATTAACGATCACAACACGCACCTTGTATTCGACAGAAATCTTTGAACGAACATCTTGGACACTTTTCTCTTTGTTCAGCACCCAAAAAGTTGGAAAATTTCTTTGATTCAGCAATCAATAAATAAACAACCTTCAACTTCACAAATATTCTATGACTTGTTACTCCCTCCGTCTAGGTGAGTAAGTCATCTTAGGTTGTGCACCGTGACCAAGGCAGCGTGAAAAACAAGAGAAGTTAATGTTCATTTGCTAATTAATAGCATTGCATGCAATGAACTGACCACTGCATGTCGTGTTTGGTAGCCTCAAGTCATTAAAAACAGACACATCCCATATCTCTTATTGGTTGATTCCTTTATTTATGCCAAGAAACAAAAAACGAGGTGGGAGTTAATGTACCGCGCCTAAGTGTTTTGGGATTATTTGGTTTTCGTAAGATGACTTACTCACCTAGACGGAGGGAGTACTTTCTTAGAGTGGATCATAACATACACACCGACCGCCGGTTTCCAAAATCCAAAATATCCGCTTTTGGCAGTTAAACTTTGTGCAGCAGTCAACAGCGCTGCAGACTCTCCTCCATCGTTTTTTGAGTTCTTTTCATTTGGAGACCTCCTCCATCGAACGGTTTGTGGTTGAAACTAACGGGCATCCGGCACCAGCAGTGCATGCTGAGGAAGCAAGCAATACAAACTGCCACATTCGCCGAGCACAAAGAAGATTAGACAACATGCATCGATCGATCGTCGTGTGCACCAGCTAGACACGGTACTATATAGGACTATGTCGCATCAGCGATCAATAAACCTCCATCTTTTGAGACGACACACATATATTATTCGCACGTACACATAGCACATGGGTCTAATTCCGGTTAGGTTCTTGCCCTTGCGGCAGACACGCGTGCATGTAAATATTTTGCTAGCTACCGCTGTCGCCGTCCTAAGAATATAAGCAAGGGGATTGCTAAAAGGGATCACACATTTGCGAAGTCTTACTAATTCTTTGTTATCATATTTCTTAGTTTAGCTTTCAATCTGTTCCGCATGATAGCACCTTTTTGTTTTGTATTTGTTGGGGTCGCCCTATTTTCGTGCAAATGTACTTTATTGGTGGGATCGATACAAGACAAGAGTGACGCCAACTTTCTGAACTTTTTAGTCACCTCCGCCCTGGACGTTCCTTTCCACCCTACGATGATTTTATAGCAGCATTTAGTTTCCGTGTGTGGTAAATTCTCTCCTCAGCTAATCTTTGTCGAAATCTGCATGCGGCAGCGTGTTGGACTCCCTCTCTCTACATATGCACGAGTGCATGCATGGTCACCGGCCAGCCGGCCTAATCTCTGATCCGTTAATTATTCCTTGGAACGCTTTATTACGTCTTGTGACGATCAAGTGTCATTCATCACATCGGCCGGCCAGCTCGAGAATGCAAACAAGGAAATTTTAAAATGCGTGTGGTCTCTTTCTCACGTTAAAGTTTTAGCTTTGCAGAAAATATGCAAAACCCTTAACGTCGACGAACTTGCATGAGAGAAAGTTGACGGTGTGCAAAAGAAAACAAGTCGGTCGAAAGGTGCTTTGCATGATTTGTCTGAAAGCCGAGCTCCGTGCTGGCTTTGGACTTTGGACGACGCGTAGATGCGCCGCCAATGGGTGTCAGAAAGTTGCTGCCATATGTGTGTAACTTTGCTTGTTGAGTCCTTCTGGATCCTTTATATATGTTCACACCACTAACAGATTTACAGTACAATATTTGTACGCATGCTCCTTCTCCGCTGCCACTGTCTTCGTCTCATGTACCCGGTGACTGATCTGGCTTGATTTCGGTGTTGAATATATCGTCAACAAAGAAATATTACCTCCTATATATTTAAAATATAAATGTTTTTGCTAATTCTCAAATGATTGTTTTATGTTGTTGTAATCCTAATCAAGATTTGAATTCAAAAAAAAAATCTAATCAAGATTTAAACCTGAAATCGCTTGTTCTTGCACGTCTGAGCGGAGTGCATGTGAAGTGTCTTGTATATGCAACTTTCTATGCCAACTGATCCTAGTTTACATGGTCAAGTTCCTTGTGGTAAAATCAACCCACTGGAATCCAAGTCTTAGATTTGGCACAGGTGCCTGTAGGTTTATTTTTGGCTTTTCAACAATATGCATTCAGTGGGAGACAGCGTCTGCTGAGATAAACTATCTCTTTATTTTTATTTTATAGCATCAAGTAAGGTAATTAGATTTAATCCAAAGTGTTTGGACTCTTCCCCAGACCCTGCGTAAGCGGGAGCTACATACACTGGGCTGCTCTTTTCAAGTAGGGTAATTAGATTTAATCCAAAGTGGTTTGACTCTTCCCCAGACCCTGCGCAAGCGGGAGCTACGTACATCGTGCTGCCCATTTCGGGCAGGGTAATTAGATATAGTCCAATGATTTTATTTTCTTTGTAACATAGTTGAGGTTTTTTAATTGCTTTTTTGTGAGCTGTATTGCATATATCCGCGTGAAATTTTCTAGTTAATGTAAGAAAAAAAAAATGTACCTTTTGGCACATTCACCGATGATTCGCTCCATGAAAGATTTTACTTTTGAGAAAGTAAATTACATAAACCACCACCTTCTAGGTGGACCTACAACATAGCCACCACATTGATCAAACTATATACACCAAGTATTTCATCTGCACTGTTTCTATCTTTAACAATACACATGCCACCTTATCATGGGCCCACGTCAACGTGTATGAGAAAACCCTTTACATTATTTGTTGATCCCCAATACTTATATTTATCTCAGCATGCACGCATCCCCCTTTACCACATATGTCACCTCTTTTTGTGAGAGGAGTAATAATGGTTGGAGGAGGAAGAAAGCTAGCTAGAGGAAGAAGAAAAAAGGATGACCGTTAAAACTTAATCTAATGGCTCAAAAATCGACTTACCAAAAATAAAATTTCAGACGACATATATATAGCCGGTCCCATTCACTATATGATTACCAAATATATTTTTTCCCAGTTAGCTCATGGATTATTAATCCAAATATTCATGATACAACCAAATCTTACTGAAATATATTGCACCATTCCTACAGCAATGGAGGGTATCATTTAGTTTTTGAAAAGACAGCTCTAGGGACAGGACACACATCCTCACTTTGATAGCTAGATTAATAATTTGGGACTTTTTTTTTTTAGAAAAGGAGGATGACCCCCGGCCTCTGCATCTGGACGATGCATACGGCCACTTTATTAATTATTCCCACAAGACCTTACAAAGTCATACAACAGCAAGACTAAAGCCACCGTCTAAGCAACAACTGTCGCTACACCTATCCAATTGATGAAGGGGCGCTGATAGCCTGGGCCTAATACCAAACAGACATCGCAGCCAAACCTAAACATCTAAGACCTGAGGTCCCAACCAGGACGCCTGCCTAGTATGGGGCACCTACCAGTCCGGCGCACTCCTCAACCAGGACGCCTGCCGGGTATGAGGCCGCCGCAGCCACCTGCCACGAGTCCGTCTTCAGAGCTGTACTGTTGCATCTACCGTGCCAGATCTCTCTGCCATCGACGCCACCACGACGCCAGACAGCGTCGTCCTCCTGCGCGAGTCCATCCTCCCACATCGAACTCCGAATCTGCACTGCGCCACGCCGTCAAGATCCGTCGCCATCAATGTATGGATGAAGCACCGCTCCACCAAAGAAACCGTCCGCTGGTCCCGCGAAGCAAGGCGCGACACCAAGTAGAAGGCCAAAGACCGCCACCACGCCACCAGCAGCCCCGCCACCAAGAGCTGTTCCCAGCCGCCGCCTTCAAGAAGGAGCACGACACCAGGGTGCCGTCGACGCCCAGAAGGGGAACAAAAGCTTTCGCCATAGCTCGAGGAGGAGGCGGTAGGGAGAGGATCCACCCCAAAAGCCTCCAGGAAGGGGATCGGCGCCAAAGGCGTCGACTTTGGGTAGGCCGCCGCGCCAGCCAGGGGTTTCCCCCGGAACCTCACCCGCACGCCAGATCCGGCAAGCCGGCAATAGGGGACGCCGAAAGCAGCCGCCAAGGACCGACGCCAGCATGGATCGGGACAGATCGGAGCAGGGGCGGAGCTTCTACATGGAGCCATGACAGATTGCGAGGAGCCGCCACTGCGCCAGCGTCCGCAGCCCCACGCCGCCCGCGCGGCCATGGGAGGCTGCCCACCAGACCCTGCCGGCGCAGCCCGCCACCGGCTACACCGCGCCCACCGATCGGGGCCGCCGCCCCGGGGAGCCAAGGCCCTCCAACGGAGAGGAGGCGCCAGATCCCGCCGCCACCATCATTGGGGCCGAGCACCTGCGCCTCGGAGGCCCTCAGGCGACGGCGGAGAGAGGGGAGGAGGGAGGGAGACGCGGCGGCGGCGCTAGGGTTGGCCCCCGAGTCGCCTCAGAGGAGGCGACGCGGGGGGAGCGGGGGGTTAGATTTTGGTGCCTTTTTCTCAACTGCCCATAATTACTGCCCATAATTTGGGACTGCACGACAGATATGACATGGCATTGAAGGCCATAATTACAGTACTATGAACACGTTAGGTACCCCCGACAACTTTTTGTCCATAGTATGTGTAATGTGCCCCTTGCTATTTCCCGGAAGAAATAATTCATTTCAGCAAATAAACACGCAACAACAGAATGGAAAATGTTTCCAGCAAGCCATCAGGCGAACAAGCAGGTCTAACAAGACAAGAGAATGAGCATGCACAATGAATGAAAGCTGATCACGCATAGCTTTCTCAGCAAGCACTCGCGCCCACGCAAGACCAAACGGCCGGCCAACAGCCATGCATCTACGCATGTCCTGTGCTGTGCATATCGAAATATCTAGAAACAAACTCACAAGGGTTGCATGCACATGGATGCTGATGCACCCTGCTAAGTGTTTAGGTGGTAGCTAGCTAGCTGTTGTGCGTGCCATTGGTGAAATCAGAGAAGCTAGCTAAAACCTCGATGAGTTGAGTTCAATCACCTTTTATGCTACGCACTAGCTAGCTAGGCCGTGCATGCATGCATGCACACATGTGTGCGTGTCTTTCGCTGTGCGCGATTCTTCTTCAGACTCTGCACTACTCCCTCCTGTGTGATCAAATCGTGGCGGAACACATGCATGTGGTCTGTCAATCAGCTTGTTGCTAGCTAGTGGTAGCTTCAACTGACCATCTGGGTACACATGTCTGCGGGTTGTAACGTGTGTTCCTAAAAAGGTACACACGACGCAAAGCAAGTCAAGAACAAAAAAGTTGCACCCGCCTGTGCGCGCCTCGCTCTCCCCGGATCACCAAGAGTATACTGCATTTAATTTGACTAGCAAGATGCTCGTGCGTTTGCACGGAACATCAAGATGCATTTATATGAGTAGTTTATTCTATGAGATAATGACGAATAAGGGAAGGTCTTATCTGCAAATGCGTAGAGGAGTGCGGGTGTTTTTTTTTGCAAAATTGTCTAGTTTCTTTCCTATCCGTCTAATATAGATCAGACGGCCTATATTGCAGGATGACAGACACACCATCATCACCAACTTTGTTTTTTATAAGAGTAGAGACACATGGTACTGAGCTTCGAGAAAGGGAATCCACGGACCTGATTCTTTCCGTGCGGGCCTGGTTGGGCTAAATGCAGGCAACCAAACACGTCTTAAGAGTATACTACGTTTAGTTTGACACACATGATAATGGGCTTTGAGAAAGGGAATCCGCCGACGGCGCGGGTGTTGGCCGGCCTACTACATGTAAGAGCATCTCCAGTCGTTGCCCTCCACCAGGAGGCATAAAAACCGTCGTCTGGGGGCAAGCCGGCGGTATAATCGGCACTGGGGACGGTTTGGCACACAGCCGGAGCCCACAGGTCGCCCCCATGCGCCGATGTCGGCCCATTTTTCGGCCCAATTTGGACGAAATATGGCCTGATATCGGCGCGAATCGGCCCATATTCGACGAGGTTGGGCGTGGTTTGACGTGAAGTTTCAACACAAATAATTTTTTTATCGCATTGTTCATCACAGAAAATCAATAGAAATTATATAGTTCAACAACAAATAGTTCAACATAAATTATATAGCCAACAACAAATAGTTCAACAAAAATTATATAGTTCAACAACAAATAGTTCAACACAAATTATATAGTTCAAGAAATAAAACTCATATTTCATCACACGTCGAGCTAGGCGTCGCCTTTGATCCTCCACAGGTGCTCCACCAGATCTTGCTGCAGTTGTTGATGCACCTGTGGGTCTCGGATCTCCTGACACATATTGAGGTAGGCAGTCCAGGTTACCAGTAGCTGGTGATCGACTTGGGAAAGAGGACCTGCCTGTAGTATGGTTCAGTGTCAAACACTGGCTCTTCCTGCTCGCTCTCAATTGTCATGTTGTGCAAGATGACATAGCAAGTCATGATCTCCCATATTTGATCTTTCGACCATGTCTGAGCAAGGTACCGGACAACAGCAAATCGAGACTGGAGCACACCAAATGCCCGCTCGACATCCTTCCTGCAAGACTCCTGAACCTTGGCAAAGTGGGACTTCTTTCCTCCTGGCACAGCGTTTGAGATAGTCTTCACAAATGTCGACCATCTCGGATAGATGCCATCAGCTAGGAAGTACCCCTTGTTGTACTGCCTCCCATTGACCTCAAAGTTCACCGGAGGAGAATGACCTTCGACAAGCTTAGCAAACACAGGGGAGCACTGCAGCACGTTGATGTCATTGTGAGTTCCTGACATACCAAAAAAGGAGTGCCAAATCCAAAGATCCTGTGTGGCCACTGCCTCTAGGACCACACTGCAACCGCCTTTGGCGCCTTTGTACATACCCTGCCAAGCAAATGGACAATTCTTTCATTTCCAATCCATGCAGTCGATGCTTCCAAGCATCTCAGGGAATCCTCTCGCTGCATTCTGTGCTAGGATCCGAGCAGTGTCTTCCGCATTGAGTGTTCGCAGGTATTGCGGTCCAAACACTGCCACCACTGCCCTGGAGAAATTGTAGAAACACTCAATGGTGGTGGACTCGGCCATGCAACCGTAGTCGTCGACCGAATCACCGGGAGCTCCGTATGCAAGCATCCTCATTGATGTCGTGCACTTCTGGATTGAGGTGAATCCAAGTTTGCCGGTGCAATCCTTCTTGCATTTGAAGTAGCTGTCGAACTCCCTGATGGAATTCACAATCCTGAGGAAAAGTTTTTGGCTCATCCAATAACGGCGCCGAAATACTTTGTTGCCGTGCAGTGGAGCATCGGCGAAGTAGTCGGAGTAGAGCATGCACCACTACTAGGAAAAGGCCTACTAATGGCGCACCTAATTTGGCCATTAATGGCGCATTAGTGGTGTGCCATTAGTGCCACGCCATTAGTATATTTTACTAATGGCGCACCACAGATACGCCATTAGTATGCACAGTAGTGCGCCATTGATGTCTACACACGCTTCTACTCTTGTAGACTATGCTGGGCCTCCAAGCGCAGAGGTTTGTAGGACAGCAGCAATTTCCCTCAAGTGGATGACCTAAGGTTTATCGAACTCAGGGAAGTAGAGGTTGAAGATGGTCTCTCTCAAGCAACCCTGCAACTAAGATACAAGAAGTCTTTTGTGTCCCCAACACACCTAATACACTTGTTAGATGTATAGGTGCACTAGTTCGGCGAAGAGAGGTTAAATGGCAAGTGATATGGATGGCAAAACAAGGTAATAAAACTCTGTAATAAAAAGTGCAGCAAGTAAACAAGTGGTAAACGTGAGCACAAACGGTATTGCAATGGTGGAAACAAGGCCTAGGGTTCATACTTTCACTAGTGGCAACTCCCAACAACATTAACATAATCGAATCACATGATATTTCCCATCAAACATGCAAAGGGGACACACTCGGAGGTCATTCCTTCGTGGTCAAGAGAGGACGAGAATTATGTAGGGCTACAAAAGCACACCTCAAAGTTCGTAGTTCCCAAACTAAGGATTTTCCAATGTCACCGCGGCCATCCAAAGAGAGTCCCACAATCACCACAACATATCTAAAGGATAGTCAAAGACAAGCACCAAGAGACTCTCAATCTTCAATCAACACACAAGAGAGGAAATCACTCATGAAAATACTTTTCTAATCCATGTCCAATAGACCGCTGTCACCTTGGTCTCGGGGATTATACTAGATAAAGACAAGTGAGTACATCAATCCAATACATAGAGGAAGGGGAAATATCATGGGATCACCCTAGATTAACATAGCCTATGATCACAACGAAGATCACATCATGGGAGAGAGAATTGACCACATAGCTACTGGTAAGAACCTCGGCCCCGAGGAGGAACTACTCCCGCCTCATGGAGGGAGGAAGCAACGTCGATGGAGATGAATCCGGGGGCACTTCCCCGTCCCGGCAGAGTGCCGGAACAGGAATTCTGGTCCCCCGAAGCTTGATGGCGATGGCGACGGAGATCGGAATCGCGTCTGGAGAAAAGGGGTCTGAAATTAGGGTTTCCGCGACACGGTGTAAATATATGCCAAAGGGGGGCATCAAAGGGGGTCAGGGGTGCCCAGGCGCCCCCCCGGTGCGGCCAGGGGGGCGCGTGGGCAGGCCGCCTGGAGCCCCTGTGGGTCCCCTCCGGCCCTACTTTGGCCGCATGGAAGCTTCCGGAACGCTGATTTTTTATATATTTTTCCCGGAATTTTTCTGGCAATTTACGTAATGGGAAAACCTGAAATACAAAAACAGCAGAAAACAGAAACTGGCACTGGGGTGCACTGAGTTAATAGGTTAGTCCAAATATGATCAAAAGTGTATGGAAGTGTATAAATAACATAGCAATATCACACAAAAGAGGCATGGAGCAAGCAGAAATTATAGATACGTTTTGGACGTATCAACATCCCCAAGCTTAATTCCTGCTCGTCCTCGAGTAGGTAAATGATAACAAGCATAATTTCTCTGGTGACATGCTATTAACCATATAAGGACTTTTCATAGTCACATGACAAAAGCTTACTGAGACAATGAATCTGTAGTAATTAAGTTGCCTTATGAGAAAATCACAAAGAACTGAAAGTTTTACAATATGATACTGAAACATCAAATAGATTTGTAATGAGCATGGTGTGCAAATATGATAAAGTGATATCTCGCTTGCCCCCTTTAGTGAAGCAAAACATAAATGCAGGGGCACCTCCAAGGTTTAAGTGATGACTAGATACAATGGTTTCAGAATAAACGATATCACAATCATGCAAAAGACAATGCTACTTTGGGACAATGCACATTACACTCAGAATGACAATCATGCTCTCAGTAGTTGGTGCTTTAAAAGAAGGTGGAGACTCTCGAACCGTGGCTTTTGTTGGCAAGGTTGAAAACCCTTAGTCGGAAACAAAGACAAAACATGTACCAGAGCTCTTGGTTTTTAAAAACAGAGGTAATAATTATTTTTTTAGAATATGCATATTTCGGCAACGAATGCTAGCAGATAACTCAATTACTTATCGAGCTAGACAAGTTTCGAGGAACGGCTCCCGCATGAGGACGATCACATCCTCTTAATCTCCTTTGTTTATCACTGCCAAAGTTTTCTGATTTCTCATGAACAAAGCGTGAAGGAGGGTTTGTTTGTTGTATAATTTTTAATGAGCCGGGCGCACTCTATGCCAGTTCCTTCTCGTATTATGGGTTTGCACATTAGACATGCAATCCCGGGGTGAAGCTTGTCCAACTTAAAAAGATCATGAATTAACTACTACATCCTCATGAGCTAAAACAGAGGCACAAAAAAGAAATGCTTTTTTGAATAATTTCGAGATGGTACATGAAAGTCTTCGTTAGGAATGGCAGGTAAATACCATGTATAGGAAGGTATGGTGGAATCATATGGCATAACTGGTTTAAAGGATTTTGGATGCACAAGCAGTCAGTCCGCTTAGTACAGGCGAAGGTTAGCAAAAGATTGGGAGCGACCAACTAAGAGAGCAATGACGGTCATAATCATGCAGAGCGACAAAGCAACATTGAATCAGGCATGGAAGTTATATCGCTACTCAGAAATAAAAGATCATCAAGGCTTGACAGACTTTCTTTACAGTCTTAAATATGCGTGAGCATATGCCAAGTCAATCAAAATGAATTCTCGAAGGAAGATATCACTAAACCATACCACATCATAGGCAAACAAATCATGTTGGTACTCCAATAACACATTGGGAACCCCTCAGCTATTTGAGACTAACCATAAGAAAACATGAACTACTAAGCATCATTATGCACATAGCATTTTATCATAGACATATCGACCAGTGCAACAGAAGCCAACTCTCTTAACAAGATAAGCATGATAAATAAAGAGAGCTCCAGCGACCAACTAAACAAAAGCTCTTTAAAAAGATAAGCATGAAAACTAAGAGCTGAACATGATAGTAGCTATTGAAAGACAAAGAACACACACAGCAAGGATAGACATGAAAATTCTATGTTATGTTCTAGGTTGAAGTGGAGCGTGTTTCTCTCCCACACAAAGAAAGCTGAGTTCCAACTCGTTATGAACAGCAAGCAAAGCTAAAGAAAACTAAAAAGAAAACTAAAAGCAAGACGCTCCAAGCATATCACATAACACATGAAGTGATAAAAATATAGTGGAACGAAAGACGAACTGATAATGTTGATGGAGAAGGGGATGCACGGGGGCATCCCCAAGCTTAGACGCTTGAGTCTTCTTGAATATTTCTTGGGGGTGCATGGGGGCATCCCCAAGCTTGAGCGTTTGACACTCCTGAATCTGTTTATCATCTTCCCTCGCACACTTGAAAACTCCCTTCATACATAACTCATCATAATCTGATTAGCGAGGTTAGTACCCATAATAAAATATTTTTTCCTTGCTGGAAATAAGGATATTCTTGAAGGTCTACTGTTTCTCAAGATTGCCAAAAGGTTTTTGCAAAGAAAAAGCAAGCTCAAGGTTTGCAATATGAAGGAAAGGCAAAACAGGACAGAATCTGTGAAAAACAGAACAGCAGGTAGTAAATGATTTGTTTGGAGCACTTCTGCAACTCTAATCAAAAAACTCAAAACAGAAGCACGAAAGACAATTATATAGTGCACGCTGTCGAAAAAATTCAGACCAAAAAGATGATCTGGTGATTTTATACGAATTTTTCTATCCAAGGACAGAATCTGTTTCCTGGACAGCACGT
The DNA here is from genome assembly GCA_902687465.1 of Secale cereale. Classification (NCBI taxonomy): domain Eukaryota; kingdom Viridiplantae; phylum Streptophyta; class Magnoliopsida; order Poales; family Poaceae; genus Secale; species Secale cereale. The sequence goes on along the minus strand of LR738715.1, from coordinate 758,734,579 downwards.
CACAACTTTTGAACTGTCTTGCAATCAGAGGCTACACTTGGCACAAAGTTGAAAAGTAAAAATACAATGATGATGCTACTGTAGTAACAACATCAAGACACAGCAAAAGCAAAATAAAATTTTATTCATTGTGGGCTGCCTCCCAAAGCGCTTTCTTTTATGCCTTTAAGCTAGGCATAAGACTTTAATGATGCTCTCGTGAGAATAAGAGCTGAAGAACAAAAGAGAGCATCAAGAAGCAAATACCAAACACGTTTAAGCCTAACATGCTTCCTATGCATAGGAATATTGCAATAGAATAATTCATTGAAGCACAAAGCAATAAGCATAGGAAGACAAAACAAGTGTAGCTTCAGAACCTTCAACATAAAGAGAGGGAACTTGATATTATTGAAATATCTATAAGCATATGTTCCCTTCTCATAATAATTTTCAGTGGGATCATGAATAAACTCAACAATATAAGCATCACATAAAGCATTGTTACCATGATCCACATGCAAAAAGGTACTCTTACTCTCCACATAAGCATAATCTTTCTCATTGGTAATAGTGGGAGTAGGACTATCATAAACAACTTGAACACTATAGATTAATTGTGTATTAGGAGGGTGGCGTTCAATAAGGGAGTAATTCCCTCCATGATTATGACAAGTTTCATAAGGATAATTTCTCCTTATGTCATAGGTACCTTTATAATCACTATAGATTGGAGTTATAACATCATCATAGTAGAGAAGAGCATTATCATTGCTAGCAACTATATTTGTAATCATGTTGTCTTTATTCTTACTAGCAAAAGAATTATCAATTATCACATCACTAGTGGGTAAAGGATTTGCAACCCTATCATCCCCAAGCTTAGAGCTTCCCATATTATCACTTTCAGAGTTGGTACCAAAAAGATTTTCAAGATCATAAGTAGCATTATCATCATTTTCCCAATCACAATAAGTAACATGCATATCATAATCAAAATCATCTTCAATAGTACCTACAGACGTATCATCAAGATGATAATTAAGGCAATAAACTTCACCTTCTTCTTTAAACTTACAACCGTTAGGATAAAAGTTGATGGGAGGAATATGCTCAGGCCAGGTTGATACCCATTCTTCTTCCTTCTTGCTCCTCTTCCTCCTCCTCTTCTTTTTCTTCTTCCTCACCTTAGGAGGGAGTGGTTGGAGATGAAGCTTCTCCGCATATCCTAGTTTATCATTAGAAACAATAGGGGAAACTTGGGAGATACTCTCCTTTTTATTAGCAGAAATATAAGAGACATTTTTATACTTTGGTAAAGTTCCCTCCTTTCTAATCTTACTTATGTAATCATTTTCATGGCAATTAACAACACAATAGAGATGGCAATTTTGCAAAGTGTTTTTTATTCCTATGGCATTAACATCTAGCCAAGAAGTCTTTTCTGTTAACTCTTCACACATCAAAAATAACATAAGCTCATCATAAAGATCAGAGGTGATCATGTTATCACACAACTGGTTAACAGTTATGTTTTGAAAGTTCATGCATTGAAAATTAAAGTGACCCTCTATACGGCAACGTTCACAAGTAAAAGGATAAAGGTCACACAATTCTCTAGCAATTTCATTTAAATCTCTAACCCAAGTGATTGTTCTTTCATGCTTATGTTGGTTACAATACTTCTCTTCTTCAATCATAGGCCTTTCACAAGGTCTATCCACTCCACAAAAATTAACATGCTTATATAAAACTTCATTTTTAGGAATTGGATCATGCATGTTGCAATCATCATGAACAATTTCGTTTTCTTTGCAAATCTCTTTAAAAGGCTTATGATGCTTGTTCCAATCCTCCTTAGGCATATTAAGATGTGAAGCAAAAGATTTGAGGAAATCAACAAGGAGTTGACAATCAAGTCCAAACTTAGCACTAAACTTATTAAAAATTGTAGTTTCAACAAAGGACTTAATGCAATCATACTCATAAATTATACCTGACTCTTTACCTTTGTCGATCTCCCAATCTTCAGTGTTGCGTTGAATTCTTTCAAGGAGATCCCATTTAGCATCAGTCCTTTCGTTTGTGAAAGAACCCATAGAGGAAGCATCGAGCAAATCTTTATCCTGTCGAGAGAGCCTCGCATAGAAATTAGTAATAATCATATCTTTGGGGAGCCCATGGTTAGGACATTTTAGCATTAACGTTTTCAGTCTCCCCCAAGCTTGAGCTATGCTCTCTCCGTCATGAGGATAGAAATTATAAACATAATTCCTATTCTCATGGACTTCATGAAGAGGATAAAACTTGGAGTAAAAGAGAGACTGGATCTCTTCCCAATCCAGCAGCTGAGAGTCATCTAGTAGCCTATACCATTCCAATGCTTTTCCTTTCAGTGACAAGGCAAATAATTTCCTCATGACAAACTCCTTTGATACACCTGCAAGCTTAAATAATGAACATAGTTGTGACAGATATAGCAAGTGTTCACCGGGATGTTTGTCTCCTGCATAACGATTAGCCAAAACATAATCGATAATACCAGCTGGTATTTTATAGGGCACAATTTCAGTAGGGGGAGGAGCAACCACCACAGGTGTGGGGCGTCTTCCCGCAAGCAACGATCCAATAGCACGGTTTTCCATAAACATAACTAGTGAAACTAAAAACAAGAAACGAAAAGATTTAATTGCAAGATCTAAAGATATACCTTCAAGCGCTCACCTCCCCGTCAACGGCGCCAGAAATAGCTTGATGTCTACACACGCTTCTACTCTTGTAGACTATGTTGGGCCTCCAAGCGCAGAGGTTTGTAGGACAGCAGCAATTTCCCTCAAGTGGATGACCTAAGGTTTATCGAACTCAGGGAAGTAGAGGTTGAAGATGGTCTCTCTCAAGCAACCCTGCAACTAAGATACAAGAAGTCTCTTGTGTCCCCGACACACCTAATACACTTGTTAGATGTATAGGTGCACTAGTTCGGCGAAGAGAGGTTAAATGGCAAGTGATATGGATGGCAAAACAAGGTAATATAAATCTGTAATAAAAAGTGCAGCAAGCAAACAAGTGGTAAACATGAGCACAAACGGTATTGCAATGGTGGAAACAAGGCCTAGGGTTCATACTTTCACTAGTGGCAACTCCCAACAACATTAACATAATCGAATCACATGATATTTCTTATCAAACATGCAAAGGGGACACACTCGGAGGTCATTCCTTCGTGGTCAAGAGAGGACGAGAATTATGTAGGGCTACAAAAGCACACCTCAAAGTTCGTAGTTCCCAATCTAAGGATTTCCCAATGTGACCGCGGCCATCCAAAGAGAGTCCCACAATCACCACAACATATCTAAAGGATAGTCAAAGACAAGCACCAAGAGACTCTCAATCTTCAATCAACACACAAGAGAGGAAATCACTCATGAAAATACTTTTCTAATCCATGTCCAATAGACCACTGTCACCTTGGTCTCGGGGATTATACTAGATAAAGACAAGTGAGTACATCAATCCAATACATAGAGGAAGGGGAAATATCATGGGATCACCCTAGATTAACATAGCCTATGATCACAACGAAGATCACATCATGGGAGAGAGAATTGACCACATAGCTACTGGTAAGAACCTCAGCCCCGAGGAGGAACTACTCCCGCCTCATGGAGGGAGGAAGCAACGTCGATGGAGATGAATCCGGGGGCACTTCCCCGTCCCGGCAGGGTGCCGGCACAGGAATTCTGGTCCCCCGAAGCTTGATGGCGATGGCGGCGGAGATCGGAATCGCGTCTGGAGAAAAGGGGTCTGGAATCAGGGTTTCCGCGACACGGTGTAAATTTATGCCAAAGGGGGGCATCAGAGGGGGTCAGGGGTGCCCAGGCGCCCCCCGGGCGCGGCTAGGGGGGGCGCGTGGGCAGGCCGCCAGGAGCCCGTGTGGGTCCCCTCCGGCCCTACTTTGGCCGCATGGAAGCTTCCGGAACGCTGATTTTTTATATATTTTTCCCGGAATTTTTCTGGCAATTTACGTAATGGGAAAACCTGAAATACAAAAACAGCAGAAAACAGAAACTGGCACTGGGGTGCACTGAGTTAATAGGTTAGTCCAAATATGATCAAAAGTGTATGGAAGTGTATAAATAATATAGCAATATCACACAAAAGAGGCATGGAGCAAGCAGAAATTATAGATACGTTTTGGACGTATCAGCCATTAGTATGCCTCCCAGGGGGCCATGTATACCCAGGTGCTTTGGCATACTAATGGCGCACGCCAGCAAGATGCGCCATTAGTAACTTCGGCATAGTAATGGCGCACTGTCTAATGATGCGCCATTAGTATCCTTTGGCATACTAATGGCGCACTGTGATGCGATGCGCCATTAGTATGAATATTAGGTTTTTTTATTTTTTATTTTTCTGTTTTTTGCACAGGTTACAAAATGTATAATTGGACAGAATATAGACAGCACACATCAACAACGGATTCATCGAATACAATAGAAGATTAGTCTCTGAATACAATTCATCATATTAGTCTCCGGATACAATTCATCATATTAGTCTCCGAATTGAAAAGACCGAACAAAGATAGAACATTATATTACAAGTCTCGAGACCGCGAGTAGCGAGTTTGTCTTCACATTACAAGTCGATATCGATCATCTAAACTACCATCACATAGAAGAGAGTTGCGGTCATCACGATGAGCATCATCACGATGAAACTCGTCTTCATCCGGTTCCTCCAACGCTCCCTCCCCTCTCCCGCTAGATAGCGGGCGTATCTAGATTCGACCTCGGCCCTAGTGGTGTACCCTTTGTAATTGTTACCGCTGAATCGGTGAATCTGTCTCCGACACTCCTCCCAGTCGTCGTAGACTCCGGGAACCTTACCCTTGTACACGACATACGACGGCATCGCTATGCACTAGCCAAACGAAACGTTAGTAGCAATTCACAGACAATACATAAGAAATATATAAGTATGCAACAGAACGATCGAAAGAGAAAAGCAAGACATTAATAGCATCGATTACATCTAAGTTGAACGACTCTCGAAACCAAAGAGACATACTACAAGTTCATTAAAGTTTAATTACAACATGAGCCAATCGATGTTTCAGAACTAGACACGACATCACTGCTTTCGACTCGACTCAAGGGACCGGAGCGTGGATGAAGCCGCCGTCTATCATGGGAGTCATGAAATCACGGGCGTTGTCAGCCTACATTTGTAGCATTGTGTCGATGTCACTGTTGGACGGTTGGTTCCTGAGGAAGAACTGCCCCGAGGTACGAAGGACATCTTGATGGATGATTTTAGCAAACTCCGACTGGATGCGAAAGAATTCTTGTCTGATGTCCGTGTCCTGGATTGCCGACACGCTCGCGGCCCAATCTTTGAGTTTACTCGGTAGTAGAAGTTGATGATGGTCCCGTACAATCGCCCGCATGTGATGGATGGCGTAGTAGGCACCCTTCTGACCTCCAGGCGGCTGCTTGACGCAGCAGAACATCGTATTGTGGGAGAACACGTGCTTGCCGGTCTTACGAACTGTCCTGGTGAAGGTGCCTCCAGATTTGGCGTAGCCGGGGAGAACATCATCAAGAACCTTCTTGACATTTGTGTAGTCTACGTTCGACTGGCGGTCCGGGTCGAAATACCTGGCCATGGATTATTTGGGGCTTAGGAGGATGAGCGTGCAATGTGTGTCACTGCAGAAAACACGGAATGTTAAAAGAAAAACGATCGAAATCTAAGAATTCATATGTTACGGGGCGGTTGAGGGGGAGGACTTACTCGGGAAAGTAAGGCACGAGGAAGTTATCCTTATCTCGGTTTGCCAGAATGACGCCTTCGAGGTAAGAACTCGCGACTTGCCGGTCCCCAGCGCTGCCCAAGATCTTGGCACGCATGTAGAAGGGGTCGACTATCACGATGTCCGGGGTCTTGTCACGAATTATCCGCATCTCCATACTCAGCGAAAATAGCCGAACGAAGGTGTAGTGCAGCGGATGAAGGTTCAACATACCGTGGATGTCATCAAACCGCAGGACGATCGTACCCCCGATGGAGTTATCCACAAAGCCCTTGCCCTCTGGCACCTTGGCCGCGAAAACCGGGTATGCCACATCCTTCTCTCTGAGACGCCGCTTCTCCAAAGAAAGAACACTGTCATGCAGACTCCGCATAGCACCGGTTGCAGCATCGAGAATATTTGTCGGTAGCATCGGTCTACCCGCCACATGCACCCTCCTCATTAGATCCTTAGGTGAAGGTGGCCTATCCTGAGCACGGATCGTACTCGGTGCCGGCTGGCTCGCACCCTTGTTAGTTTTTCTTTTGTGTGCCTTCTTCTTCTCCTGAATTGGGACCGAGTTCTGCTCACAGACCGCCTTCTTGAGTGTGTTGGGGCTGATAATATTTCGCACCTCGCCTATCTGAGGCTCGGTGAAGTCGGCAGCTGGAGGCGTCTCCTGAGAGCTGAACGGCAGACGACGCATGTTGCAACTTGGCTTCTCCGCGGTACCAGCTAGATCGCGCACGTCTTTTGTTGCGTTGGGTTATTGAGAAGGAGGCCCCATGAAGTCGCCACCGTACCCATGATCGGCAAAGTACTGATCGACGTTGCCAAATGTATCATCATCGTCGTCGTCGTTCTGATCCTGTGCCATATGCATGTTTGGATCCAGTGGCATAGGGATGTCCGGCACCGTTGCGGCGGTCTTGCCATGGGGCCGACTTGGCGCCGGCACGACTGGCGGTGTTGTCTTTGGGGTGGTGTCCCCCGCCCCCAAACGAATCTGGCTCTTCGGCCAAAGCAGGGGCCAGCTCAGGCAGGCGCTGAGGGTCATCACGTCATCATCGTCGGCCCCGACGGGTCGAATCGGAGGTAACACCTCGTCGCAGCCTGGTGATACGTCCAAAACGTATATATAATTTCTGCTTGCTCCATGCATTTTTTGTGTGATATTGCTATGATATTTATGCACTTCCATACACTTTTGATCATATTTGGACTAACCTACTAATGGTTGCAAAAGTACACAATGTTCTTGTTTTACACTTTATTTTGTAGGAATTACTTGGAAATTGACAAAAACGCAAAAGGAGTCATATTGGAGTAGGACTCTGATTTTCCTGAAATCTGTATGAGAATGTTTTTTAAAGATGGTCACGTTCCGGCCCGAAGACGACGTCAAACGGAAAAAGTCTAGTTCCGAAAGTTGTGGGGAATTTCGAGGCGATGCTTCTGGATATAAAATTCTTCCAAATCGGAGTCCAGACGGCCGAGTAAAGCCCGTTTTACTGAGACCCAAAATCTGATGACGGGAATCCGAGAATCTATATAAAGAGAGGAAACCTAGGTCACCAAGGGCCACGAATTTTCCTCCTCCCGAGTTGCCGTCTTGGAGGGGAGGACCAGCACCATTGCAGCACCATCCATAAGGAAGAAGGGGGGCCAAGGAGCCGCTGCCCCCTAGGGCCGCCGCCGCCCCGAGGGCCGCCGCCGCCGCCGCGCCCCCAAGGGCCGCCGCCGCCGCCTCCGTGGCTGCCGCCGACCGTCTCCTCCTCGCGGGGCTGCACCTCTCCATCAACACCATCATCAACCTCCTCCTCACCATGTCCATGCGTGAGTAGTTTCCTCCGGGGCTGAGGGCTTGTACGTGTAGCTATGTGGTTATCTCTCTCTCCCATGATGTGATCTTCGTTGTGATCATAGGCTATGTTAATCTAGGGTGATCCCATGATATTTCCCCTTCCTCTATGTATTGGATTGATGTACTCACTTATCTTTATCTAGTATAATCCCCGAGACCAAGGTGACAGCGGTCTATTGGACATGGATTAGAAAAATATTTTCATGAGTGATTTCCTCTCTTGTGTGTTGATTGAAGATTGAGAGTCTCTTGGTGCTTGTCTTTGACTATCCTTTAGATATGTTGTGGTGTTTGTGGGACTCTCTTTGGATGGCCGCGGTGACATTGGGAAATCCTTAGATTGAGAACTACGAACTTTGAGGTGTGCTTTTGTAGCCCTACATAATTCTCGTCCTCTCTTGACCACGAAGGAATGACCTCCGGGTGCGTCTCCATTGCATGTTTTATGGGAAATATCATGTGATTCGATTATGTTAATGTTGTTGGGAGTTGCCACTAGTGAAAGTATGAACCCTAGGCCTTGTTTCCACCATTGCAATACCATTTGTGCTCACGTTTACCACTTGTTTGCTTGCTGCACTTTTTATTACAGATTTATATTACTTTGCTTTGACACTCATATCATCCATATTTTACCATCTCTTCACCGAACTAGTGCACCTATACAACTCCTAGTTGTATTAGGTGTGTTTGGGACACAAGAGACTTCTTGTATCTTAGTTGCAGGGTTGCTTGAGAGAGACCATCTTCTACCTCAACTTCCCCGAGTTCGATAAACCTTAGGTCATCCACTTGAGGGAAATTGCTGCTGTCCTACAAACCTCTGCGCTTGGAGGCCCAACATAGTCTACAAGAGTAGAAGCGTGTGTAGACATCAAGCTATTTCTGGCACCGTTGCCGGGGAAGTCAGTGCTTGAAGGTATATCTTTAGATCTTGCAATTAGATCTTTTTGTTTCTTGTTTTTATTTTCACTAGTTTTGCTTAATGGAAAACAACAAAAATATGAGAGAGCTTTATAAGCTCTACCTTGAACTTGGACATGATGTGTTCGAAGAGAAAATTAAAAAACCTTTGGAACTTTATTGTTTGCATAACAATCATGATGGTGGTGATGTTATTAGTATGTTTCTTTTTAATATCAATATTGCTAATGACATGGAAAGCTCTAAGCTTGGGGATGACACGTTTGATGAACATGATATTTTTAGTCCCCCAACTTTTGAGGAGAAAATTTACTTTGATGATACTATGCCTTCTATATATGATGATTACAATGATGAATATGATATTTTCAGTCCACCTACTATTGAGGATAAAATTGATTATGATTATGATATGCCTCCTAAATACGATGATTACCATGATGGTTATGATAGTCTTACTCTCACTATTCCTAATAAGAAAGATTTTGCTTATATGAAGAGTAATGACACTTTTATGCTTTTGGATCATTGTAACAATGCTTTATGTGATGCTTATATTGTTGAGTTTATTCGTGATCCCACCGAAAATTATTATGTGAAGGGAACATATGCTTATAGATATTTCAATAATATCAAGTTCCCTCTCTTTATGTTGAAGGTTTTGAAGCTGCACTTGTTTTGTCTTCCTATGCTTATTGCTTTGTGCTTCAATGAATTATTCTATTGCAATATTCCTATGCATAGGAAGAATGTTAGGCTTAAACGTGTTTGGTATTTGCTTCTTGATGCTCTCTTTTGTTCTTCAACTCTTATTCCTACGAGAGCATCATTAAAGTCTTATGCCTAGCTTAAAGGCATAAAAGAAAGCGCTTTTGGGAGGCAGCCCACAATGAATAAAATTTTATTTTGCTTTTGTTGTGTCTTGATGTTGTTACTACAGTAGAATCATCATTGTATCTTTACTTTTCAGCTTTGTGCCAAGTGTAGCCTCTGATTGCAAGAAAGTTCAAAAGTTGTGACGTGCTGTCCAGGAAACAGATTCTGTCCTTGGAGAGAAAAATTCGTATAAAATCACCAGATCATCTTTTTGGTCTGAATTTTTTCGACAGCGTGCTCTATACAATTTTCTTTCGGGCGTCTGTTCTGAGTTTTTTGATTAGAGTTGCAGAAGTGCCCCGAAAAAATCATTTACTACCTGCTGGTCTGTTTTTCACAGATTCTGTCCTGTTTTGCCTTTCCTTCATATTGCAAACCTTGAGCTTGTTTTTTCTTTGCAAAAACCTTTTGGCAATCTTGAGAAACAGTAGACCTTCAAGAATATCCTTATTTCCAGCAAGGAACAATTATTTTATTAAGGGTACTAACCTCGCTAATCAGATTATGATGAGTTATGTATGAAGGGAGTTTTCAAGTGTGCGAGGGAAGATGATAAAAAGATTCAGGAGTGTCACACGCTCAAGCTTGGGGATGCCCCCATGCACCCCCAAGAAATATTCAAGAAGACTCAAGCGTCTAAGCTTGGGGATGCCCCCGTGCATCCCCTTCTCCATCAACAATTATCTGTTCATCTTTCGTTCCACTATATTTTTATCACTTCATGTGTTATGTGCTATGCTTGGAGCGTCTTGCTTTTAGTTTCCTTTTTAGTTTTCTTTAGCTTTGCTTGTTGTTCATAACGAGTTGGAACCCAGCTTTCTTTGTGTGGGAGAGAGACCCGCTCCACTTCAACCTAGAACATAACATAGAATTTTCATGTCTATCTTTGCTGTGTGTGTTCTTTGTCTTTCAATAGCTACTATGATGTTCAGCTCTTAGTTTTCATGCTTATCTTTTTAAAGAGCTTTTGTTTAGTTGGTCGCTGGAACTCTCTTTATTTATCATGCTTATCTTGTTAAGAGAGTTGGCTTCTGTTGCACTGGTTGATATGTCTATGATAAAAATGCTATGTGCATAATGGTGCTTAGTAGTTCATGTTTTCTTATGGTTAGTCTCAAATAGCCTGGGGGTTCTCAATGTGTTATTGGAGTACCAACATGATTTGTTTGCCTATGATGTGGTATGGTTTAGTGGTATCTTCCCCCAAGAATTTATTTTGATTGACTTGGCGTATGCTCACGCATATTTAAGACTGTAAAGAAAGTCTATCAAGCCTTGATGATTTTTAATTTCTGAGTAGCGATATAACTTCCATGCCTGATTCAATGTTGCTTTGTCGCTCTGCATGATTATGACCGTCATTGCTCTCTTAGTTGGTCGCTCTCAGTCTTTTGCTAACCTTCGCCTGTACTAAGCGGACTGACTGCTTGTGCATCCAAAATCCTTTAAACCAGTTATGCCATATGAGTCCACCATACCTTCCTATACATGGTATTTACCTGCCATTCCTAACGAAGACTTTCATGTACCATCTCGAAATTAATCAAAAAAGCATTTCTCTTTTGTGCCTCTGTTTTAGCTCATGAGGAAGTAGTAGTTAATTCATGATCTTTTTAAGTTGGACAAGCTTCACCCCGGAATTACATGTCTAATGTGCAAACCCATAATACGAGAAGGAACTGGCATAGAGTGCGCCCGGCTCATTAAAAAAAATACAACAAACAAACCCTCCTTCACACTTTGTTCATGAGAAATCAGAAAACTTTGGCAGTGATAAACAAAGGAGATTAAGAGGATGTGATCGTCCTCTTACGGGAGCCGTTCCTCGCAACTTGTCCAGCTCGAGAAGTAATTGAGTTATCTAGTAGCATTCGTTGATGAAATATGCATACCCCAAAAATAATTATTACCTCTGTTTTTAAAACCAAGAGCTCTGGTACATGTTTAGTTTTTGTTTCCGACCACGGGTTTTCAACCTTGCCATCAAAAGCCACGGTTCGAGAGTCTCCACCTTCTTTAAAGCACCAACTATTGAGAGCATGATTGTCATTCTGAGTGTCATGTGCATTGTCCCAAAGTACCATTGTCTTTTGCATGATTATGATATCGTTTATTCTGAAATCATTGTATCTAGTTGTCACTTAAACCTTGGAGGTGCCCCTGCATTTATGTTTTGCTTCACTAAAGGGGGCAAGCGAGGTACCATTTTGTCATATTTGCACACCATGCTCACTACAAATCTATTTGATGTTTCAGTATCATATTGTAAAACTTTCAGTTCTTTGTGATTTTCTCATGAGGCAACTAAATTACTACAGATTCATTATCTCAGTAAGCATTTGTCATGTGACTGTTAAAAGTTCTTATATGGTTAATAGCATGTCACCACAGAAATTATGCTTGTTATCATTTACCTACTCGAGGACGAGCAGGAATTAAGCTTGGGGATGTTGATACGTCCAAAACGTATATATAATTTCTGCTTGCTCCATGCCTTTTTTGTGTGATATTGCTATGATATTTATGCATTTCCATACACTTTTGATCATATTTGGACTAACCTACTAATGGTTGCAAAAGTGCGCAATGTTCTTGTTTTACACTTTATTGTGTAGGAATTACTTGGAAATTGACAAAAACGCAAAAGGAGTCGTATTGGAGTAGGACTCTGACTTTCCTGAAATCTGTCTGAGAACGTTTTTTAAAGATGGTCACGTCCCGGCCCGAAGACGACGTCAAACGGAAATAGTCTAGTTGCGAAAGTTGTGGGGAATTTCGAGGCGATGCTTCTGGATATAAAATTCGTCCAAATCGGTGTCCGGACGGCCGAGTAAAGCCCATTTTACTGAGGCCCAAAATCTGATGACGGGAATCCGAGAGTCTATATAAAGAGAGGAAACCTAGGTCACCAAGGGCCACGAATTTTCCTCCTCCCGAGCCGCCGTCTTGGAGGGGAGGACCAGCACCATTGCAGCACCATCCACAAGGAAGAAGGGGGGCCAAGGAGCCGCTGCCCCCTAGGGCCGCCGCCGCCCCGAGGGCCGCCGCCGCCGCCGCGCCCCCAAGGGCCGCCGCCGCCGCCTCCGTGGCTGCCGCCGGCCGTCTCCTCCTCGCGGGGCTGCACCTCTCCATCGACACCATCATCAACCTCCTCCTCACCATGTCCATGCGTGAGTAGTTTCCTCCGGGGCTGAGGGCTTGTACGTGTAGCTATGTGGTTATCTCTCTCTCCCATGATGTGATCTTCGTTGTGATCATAGGCTATGTTAATCTAGGGTGATCCCATGATATTTCCCCTTCCTCTATGTATTGGATTGATGTACTCACTTGTCTTTATCTAGTATAATCCCCGAGACCAAGGTGACAGCGGTCTATTGCACATGGATTAGAAAAATATTTTCATGAGTGATTTCCTCTCTTGTGTGTTGATTGAAGATTGAGAGTCTCTTGGTGCTTGTCTTTGACTATCCTTTAGATATGTTGTGGTGATTGTGGGACTCTCTTTGGATGGCCGCGGTGACAATGGGAAATCCTTAGATTGAGAACTACGAACTTTGAGGTGTGCTTTTGTAGCCCTACATAATTCTCGTCCTCTCTTGACCACGAAGGAATGACCTCCGGGTGCGTCTCCATTGCATGTTTTATGGGAAATATCATGTGATTCGATTATGTTAATGTTGTTGGGAGTTGCCACTAGTGAAAGTATGAACCCTAGGCCTTGTTTCCACCATTGCAATACCATTTGTGCTCACGTTTACCACTTATTTGCTTGCTGCACTTTTTATTACAGATTTATATTACTTTGTTTTGCCACTCATATCATCCATATTTTACCATCTCTTCACCGAACTAGTGCACCTATACAACTCCTAGTTGTATTAGGTGTGTTGGGGACATGATACGTCCAAAACGTATCTATAATTTCTGCTTGTTCCATGCCTCTTTTGGGTGATATTGCTATGATATTTATACACTTCCATACACTTTTGATCATATTTGGACTAACTTATTAACTCAGTGCACCCCAGTGCCAGTTTCTGTTTTCGGCTATTTTTGTATTTCAGGTTTTCACATTACGAGAACTGCCAGGGAAAATCCAGAAAAATTATATAAAAAATCAGCGTTCCAGAAACTACCGTGCGCCGGAAGGACAGCCGGGGGGGGGGGCACCAGGGCTCCAGGCGCCCTGGCGACGCGCCCCCCCCCCCCTGGGCCGCGCCGGGGGGGCGCCTAGGCCCCCCGAGGCTCCCCCGATGCCCCCTTTGGCATATATTTAAAGCGTCTCGAGAAACCCTCAGAACAGGAACTCTTTTTCGCGATCTCATCTCTGTTCCGCCGCCGCCGCTTCCAAGATCGGGAGCACCAGGAGAACTCTTCCCGGCACCCTGCCGGAGGGGAGGATCACCACCGGGAGCCTCTCCATCACCATGGACGCCTCCCGGATGAGTTGTGAGTAGTCTCCCTTGGACCATGAGTCCATGACCAGTAGCTATGTGATGTTCTCCTCCCGTTCTTGTGCTTCACTAATTAGTCCTCGTGAGCTGCCCTACATGATCGAGGCACATATGTAATCCTTATGCTGTTGCTATGATGAGTTTGCTGGGATCCGATGGATTATGAGATTATGTTCAGATTGTGCTTGAGTAATATATTTGATCTACCTCTTTTATATTTATGTTCATAAGTAATTCTTGCATGTTCTCCGTTGTTATTTATTGCTTTGGCCAAGTAGTAGGTAGTGACTCCAAGAGGGAACGTTATGCTTGATTGTGGGTTCATGCCCCTCGATGACTAGTTTGAGTGACAGAAACATGAGTCTAGGGGATGTGCTGTTGCCACAAGAGGGAAAACAACGGTGCTTGTGTCCGCGGGTGCAAGGATTGTTTACTTTACGCAAAGTTCTTTTAATGCAGTTGTCTGTTGCTTTGAGTTTACACTATGGGTGGGGCTCGCAACTTAATACCAGCGAGATGTTCTGGATAGATATCTCAAGGTGGATGATTAGTAGTAGATATTGATGGATTTCGGTCTACTTACTCTGGCGTACCGCCCATGCTTTGAACCTCAACCTTTCTTGCAATGTAGTCAGCATTGGTTTGCGTTCGTGGTCTTGTCAATTGCACAGCTGTAATTCGTTTACCTCACATAGTTGTTTTATCGTCTTTTGGGAGAGAGACATCACTAGTGAACATCATGAGACTCCGGTCCATACTACCATCATTGATCACACCCGCTATTTACTTTTCGCTTTTATTTACTATTGCAAACATTATCTATCACTACTATCATTTGCGTTTAATCCTTTGTGAACTACAAGGCCGGAGGGATTGACAACCTCTTTGTACTCATTGGGAGCAAATTTATTTCTATCTGTGTGCAGGTCCATGTTGATTGCTAATATCTGGCGCCGCTAGCAGTTGACACCTTCTTGTTGAACCTAGGAGTCTCTGGGGATTCGATCCTTGGTATCTTTGCCAAGGGAAAAACTTCTGCAACACTACATCTCACACCTTCGACTTGGGGTAACCAACGAGGAGCGAGAAGCCTAGCAAGAGTTTTTCTGGCGCCGTTGCTGGGTACTCCACTCTTCAAGATAGGGGAGTTGCACGCTATCTTTTACCTTTGCTTTTTAGTCTTGTTAGTTTACCCTTCAGTTTTTGCTTTAGTACCTTTTTATCGAAAATCACAAAAATAGTTATCTTGCTTGCTTGCTACTATGGGTTCCACCGAGAACACCAAGTTGTGTGACTTCACTAGTCACAACAACGATGACTTTATCAGCACACCTATCACTACACCTACCACTTCAGCACCTTCGTATGAAATTAAACCTACTTTACTGAACCTAGTCATGAGAGATAAATTCTCCGGTGCCGGAGATGATGTTGCTTTACACTTGAACAACTTTGTTGAACTTTGTGATATGCAAAAGTACCAAGAAATAGATGGTAATATTGTTAAGCTTAAGCTTTTTCCTTTCTCCTTGAGAGGAGTGTTGGAGATATGCCCTAGAGGCAATAATAAAAGCATTATTATTATATCTCCTTGTTCATGATAATTGTCTGTTATTCATGCTTGAGTTGTATTGTACAGAAACAGCGATACATGTGTGAATACACAGACCACAATGAGTCCCTGGTAAGCCTCTAGTAACCAGCTCGTTGATCAACAGATGGTCACGGTTTCCTGACCATGGACATGAGATGTCAGTGATAACGGGATCACATCATTAGGAGAATGATGTGATGGACAAGACCCAAACTTGAGCATAACACGAGATCGTATAGTTCGTAATGCATAAGCTTTTCGGTGTCAAGTATTTATTCCTTAGACCATGAGGTTGTACAACTCCCGGATACCGTAGGAGTGCTTTGGGTGTGCCAACCGTCACAACGTAACTGGGTGGCTATAAAGGTACGCATCGGGTATCTCTGAAAGTGTCTGTTGAGTTGGTACGAACCGAGACTGGGATGTTGTCACTCCGTATGACGGAGAGGTACCTCTGGGCCCACTCGGTAATACATCATCATAATGAGCTCAATGTGACTAAGTAGTTAGTCACGGGATGATGGATTACGGACCGAGTAAAGAGACTTGCCATAACGAGATTGAACAAGGTATCGGGGATACCGACGATCGAATCTCGGGCAAGTACCGTACCGATGGACAAAGGGAATAACATACGGGATTGAGTGAATCCTTGACACAGTGGTTCATCCGATGAAGATCATCGAGGAACACGTGGGAACCAACATGGGTATCCAGATCCCGCTGTTGGTTATTGACCGGAGAGTGGTCTCGGTCATGTCTACGTGTCTCCCGAACCCGTAGGGTCTACACACTTAAGGTTCGGTAACGCTAGGGTCGTAGAGATTAATGCACGTGGAAACCCAAAAGTTGTTCGGAGTCCCGGATGAGATCCTGGACGTCACGAGGAGTTCCGGAATGGTCCGGAGGTAAAGATTGATATATGGGAAGTCCAGTTTCGGCCAACGGGTGATCTCCGGGGGTCACCGAGAGCGTCCCGGGACCACCGGAGGGGCCCCGGGGGTCCACCGGGTGGGGCCACCCCTCCCGGTGGGGCCCCTAGGCCGCAAGGGGATGCGTGCAGCCCCCTGGGCTGGCGCACCACAAGGGGGCCCCACCTCCCCATGCGCATAGGGATAAAACCCTAAGGGGAGGGGGGCCACCACTTGCCTTGGGGGAGGTGGACTCCTCCCTGGCCACCGCCCCTCCTTGCAGATTGGATCTGCAAGGGGCTGGCGCCCCCCCCCCTGGCCCCCTATATATATGTGGGGGGGGGAGAGGGCAGCCGCACCTCAGCCCTGGCGCCTCTCCCCCTCCCGTCACACATCCCAACTCCTTTGCAGGGCAGCCCGGCGAAGCCCTGCTGCGATCTCCACTGCATCCGTCATCACACCGTCGTGCTGCCGGATCTCTGACGACTTCTCCTCCCCCCTTGCTGGATCAAGAAGGAGGTGACGTTGCTGCACCGTACGTGTGTTGAACGCGGAGGTGCCGTCCGTTCGGCGCTAGATCATCGGTGACGAAGAACGTGAAGAGTACGACTACTTCATCCTTGCTTCGTTGAAAGCTTCCGCACGCAATCTTCATAACGGTATGTAGATGCACTCTTAGTTGCTCGTTGCTAGATGTCTCCATACTTGGATCTTGGTGAAGACGTAGAAATTTTTTGATTTATGCTACGTTACCCAACAAGGAGGAGCTAAAATTTGGTTTCAGTCTTTGCCTAGAAATAGCATAGATTCATGGGACAAGTGCAAAGATGCTTTTATTGGAAAATACTATCCACCTGCTAAAATTATCCAACTAAGAAGTAACATAATGAATTTTAAACAATTGGATAATGAACACGTTGCCCAAGCTTGGGAACGTATGAAGTCTCTTATCAAGAACTGCCCTACTCATGGTTTGACTACTTGGATGGTTATCCAAACTTTTTATGCAGGCTTGAACTTTACCTCGCGGAACTTATTAGATTCAGCCGCGGGAGGAACCTTTATGTCAACTACACTTGGTGCTGCCACAAGGCTTCTCGATGAGATGATGACCAACTATTCCCAATGGCACACCGAACGCGCTCCAACAGGTAGGAAGGTAAACTCTGTCGAGGAGATTTCCTCCTTAAATGAGAAAGCTGACTTGATCATGTCTCTACTCTCGAAGCAATCTTCTGTTGATCCTCGTTATGATCCTTTAGATTCTGTGATTGCTCATGCTTATAGGAGTAACTTTGGTAGCAATCCTAGACCGTTCCCCTCTAATACCTATGGGAACAACAATGCTTATCCTAGCACCAAGAACTCCAACCAAAAAGATAGAGACTTGCCTGGCTATGAGAAACTGCTAGAAATAGAGAAGGCCACTAAGAATTACATGCACAACCAATATGAACAAAACAAAATCTTCTCGAGGCAATTAAATGAGCATACTGCTATCTTGCAAGACATTAGTAGACAATTAGAGAGCCTAAATACTGAGATTTCTAACCTCCAGACTAGGCTCACTATCACTGAGACCCAAGTTCCCAATATGTCCCACACACAAGCCACTTTGATAAACCAAATGGCAGCTAAACCCGAAGTGGTTGCATCCCTAAGGGAGGAAGAGGATAGAATTAAGAGCCTTCCTACCCACCACACTGTTGCTACTATCCAAGTTGTTGAGGATATCCAAACTCTTAGCACCCAATGTAATCCTGGTCCCGATGGACCTATTAATGGTGATGCTATGACTATAGAAACTACCAAACAAGTGAACCTTAAGGACACCACTACCACTTTACTTGATGCTAGTGATCTTGATTTTGATAATTGCACTCTTACCGAAGTTATTGATTTCCTTCACAAGATGTCTAGAGATCCCCGCACTAGCACGCTTAACCTTGCCTTCACAGAGCATATCACTAATGCTCTCATCAAAGCTAGGGAGGAGAAACTTAGAGTAGAAGCCTCCATACCTAGAAAGCTAGAAGATGGTTGGGATCCTATGATAAAAATTAAATTGAATGACTTCTCTTGCTATGCATTATGTGATGTTGGAGCTAGTACCTCTGTTATGCCCAAAAGAATATATGATATGCTTAAATTGAAACCTTATGATTCTTGTTCTTTTGGTGTTCGTCTCGTTGATTCTTCCATAAGGAAACCTTTGGGGAGGATCGACGATGTTCTTATCGTTGTCAATGATAATTATGTTCCCGTTGATTTCACTATTATGGATATTGAATGTGATCCTTCGTGTCCAATTATTTTGGGACGTCCCTTTTTACGCACCGTTGGTGCTATCATTGACATGAAAGAGGGTAATATAAAATTTCAGTTTCCTCTCAAGAAAGGGATGGAACACTTCCCTCGAAAGAAGATCAAGTTACCTTTTGAGTCCGTTGTACGGGCTAGCTATTCTTTTACTCTTGATAAGACTTGATCTCTATGCATTATGCCTAGCTTAAAGGCATAAAAGAAAGCGCTTTTGGGAGGCAGCCCACATGAATAAATTTTTATTTTGCTTTTATTGTGTCTTGATGTTGTTTACTACAGTAGCATCATCATTGTATCTTTGCTTTTCATATTTGTGCCAAGTGTAGCCTCTGATTGCTAGAAAGTTCAAAAGTTGTGAGGTGCTGTCCAGGAAACAGATTCTGTCCTTGGATAGAAAAATTCGTATAAAATCACCAGATCATCTTTTTGGTCTGAATTTTTTCGACAGCGTTCTCTATATAATTGTCTTTCGTGCATCTGTTCTGAGTTTTTTTATTAGAGTTGCAGAAGTGCCCTGAACAAATCAATTACTACCTGCTGTTATGTTTTTCACAGATTCTGTCCTGTTTTGCCTTTCCTTCATTTTGCAAACCAAGAGCTTGCTTTTTCTTCGCAAAAACCTTTTGGCAATCTTGAGAAACAGTAGACCTTCAAGAATATCTTTATTTCCAGCAAGGTACAATTATTTTATTATGGGTACTAACCTCGCTAATCAGATTATGATGAGTTATGTATGAAGGGAGTTTTCAAGTGTGCGAGGGAAGATGATAAAAAGATTCAGAAGTGTCAAGCGCTCAAGCTTGGGGATGCCCTCGTGCACTCCCAAGAAATATTCAAGGAGACTCAAGCGTCTAAGCTTGGGGATGCCCCCGTGCATCCCCTTCTCCATCAACATTATCAGTTCGTCTTTCGTTCCACTATATTTTTATCACTTCATGTGTTATGTGATATGCTTAGAGCGTCTTGCTTTTAGTTTTCTTTTTAGTTTTTCATAATGAGTCAGAAATCAGCTTTCTTTACGTGGGAGATAAACACGCTCCACTTCTACCTAGAACATAACATAGAATTTTCATGACTATCTTTGATGTGTGTGTTCTTTGTCTTTTAATAGCTACTATCATGTTCTGCTCTTAGTATTCATGCTTATCTTTTCAAAGAGCTTTTTTTAGTTGGTTGCTTGAACTCTCTTTAATTACCATGCTCACCTTATTAAGAGAGTTTGCTTCCTTTGCAGTGGTTAATATGTCTATGATAAAGATGCTACGTGCATGATGGCGCTTAGTAGTTCATGTTTTCTCATGGTTAGTCTCAAATAGCTGGGGGATTCCCAATGTGTTATTGGAGTACCAACATGATTGGTTTGCCAATGATGTGGTATGCTTTAGTAATATCTTCCATCAAGAATTTATTTTGATTGACTTGGCGTATGCTCACGCATATTTAAGACTGTAAAGGAAGTCTGTCAAGCCTTGATGATCTTTTATTTCTGAGTAGCGATATAACTTCCATGCCTGATTCAATGTTGCTTTGTCGCTCTGCATGATTATGACCGTCATTGCTCTCTTAGTTGGTAGCTCCCAGTCTTTTGCTAACCTCCACCTGTACTAAGCGAACTGACTGCTTGTGCATCCACATCCTTTTAAACCAGTTATGCCATATGAGTCCACCATACCTACCTATATGTGGTATTTCACCGCCACTCCAAGTAAATTTACATGTGCTACCTTTAAAACCTTCAGCTTTTGCAATACATAGCTCATGGGAAAGTAGCTTAAAAACTATTGTGGTAAAGAATATGTCGCTTATGTATCTTATTTCTTATAAGTTGCTTGCTGAGCGGTATCCATGTTTCTGGGGACGCCATCAACTGTTACACTTTTGTTGAATATCATGTGAGTTGCTATGCATGTTCGTCTTGTCTGAAGTAAGGGTGATTTGCCATGAGTTGAATGGTTTGAGTATGCATATTGTTAGAGAAGAACATTGGGCAGCCAACCAAAGCCATGTATCATGGTGGAAGTTTTAGCTTGGACATTAATCCTCAATCTCTTATGAGAATATGCTTAAGCATTAAAGAGGAGTCCATTATCTATTTTCTATGTTGTCCCGGTATGGATGTCCTCAAGTTGAGATCTATCAAAAACGAGAAATCAAATGCGATCTATCTCCTTGGACCTTTGTACAGGTGACATAGAGATACCCCTTTGTGACACTCGGTTGAAACATATGTAATGCAATGACAATCCATGGAAATCCGAGCTAATTAGGACAAGGTGCGAGCACTATTGGTATTCGATGCATGAGGCTTGCAACTTATAGGATGTCTTATGCATAACACATATGAAGTACTACTACCGTTGACAAAATTGCTTCTATGTTTTCAAAATAAAAGCTCTAGCACATGAGTAATCCCTGCTTCCCTCTGTGAAGGGCCATTCTTTTACTTTTATGTTGAGTCTCCACCTTCTTTTAAAAAGCACCAACTACTGAGAGCATGATTGTCATTCTTAGTGTAATGTGCATTGTTCCAAAGTAGCATTGTCTTTTGCATGATTGTGATATCGTTCATTCTGAAATCATTGTATCTAGTCATCACTTAAACCTTGGAGGTGCCCCTGCATTTATGTTTTGCATCACTAAGGGGGCAAGCTAGATATCACTTTATCATATTTGCACATCATGATCATTGCAAATCTATTTGATGTTTCAATATCATATTGTAAAACTTTCAGTTCTTTGTGACTTTCTCATGAGGTAACTTAATTACTACAGATTCATTATCTCAGTAAGCTTTTGTCATATGACTATGAAAAAGTCCTATGTGGTTAATAGCATGTCACCACAGAAATTATTCTTGCTATCACTTACCTACTCGAGGACGAGCAGGAATTAAGCTTGGGGATGTTGATACGTCCAAAACGTATCTATAATTTCTGCTTGTTCCATGCCTCTTTTGGGTGATATTGCTATGATATTTATACACTTCCATACACTTTTGATCATATTTGGACTAACCTATTAACTCAGTGAGCCCCAGTGCCAGTTTCTGTTTTCGGCTGTTTTTGTATTTCAGGTTTTCACATTATGAGAACTGCCAGGAAAAATCCAGAAAAATTATATAAAAAATCAGCGTTCCAGAAACTACCGTGCGCCGGAAGGACAGCCGGGGGGGGCACCAGGGCTCCAGGTGCCCTGGCAACGCCCCCCCTGGGCCGCGCCGGGGGGGGGGGGGGGCGCCTGGGCCCCCCGAGGCTCCCCCGATGCCCCCTTTGGCATATATTTAAAGCATCTCGAAAAACCCTCAAAACAGGAACTCTTTTTCGCGATCTCATCTCTGTTCCGCCGCCGCCGCCGCTTCCAAGATCGGGAGCACCAGGAGAACTCTTCCCGGCACCCTGCCGGAGGGGAGGATCACCACCGGGAGCCTCTCCACCACCATGGACGCCTCCCGGATGAGTTGTGAGTAGTCTCCCTTGGACCATGAGTCCATGACCGGTAGCTATGTGATGTTCTCCTCCCGTTCTTGTGCTTCACTAATTAGTCCTCGTGAGCTGCCCTACATGATCGAGGCACATATGTAATCCTTATGCTGTTGCTATGATGAGTTTGCTGGAATCCGATGGATTATGAGATTATGTTCAGATTGTGCTTGAGTAATATATTTGATCTACCTCTTTTATATTTATGTTCATAAGTAATTCTTGCATGTTCTCCGTTGTTATTTATTGCTTTGGCCAAGTAGTAGGTAGTGACTCCAAGAGGGAACGTTATGCTTGATTGTGGGTTCATGCCCCTCGATGACTAGTTTGAGTGACAGAAACATGAGTCTAGGGGATGTGTTGTTGCCACAAGGGGGAAAACAACGGTGCTTGTGCCCGCGGGTGCAAGGATTGTTTACTTTACGCAAAGTTCTTTTAATGCAGTTGTCTGTTGCTTTGAGTTTACACTATGGGTGGGGCTCGCAACTTAATACCAGTGAGATGTTCTGGATAGATATCTCAAGGTGGATGATTAGTAGTAGATATTGATGGATTTCGGTCTACTTACTTTGGCGTACCGCCCATGCTTTGAACCTCAACCTTTCTTGCAATGTAGTCAGCATTGGTTTGCGTTCGTGGTCCTGTCAATTGCCCAGCTGTAATTCGTTTACCTCACATAGCTGTTTTATCGTCTTTTGGGAGAGAGACATCACTAGTGAACATCATGAGACTCCGGTCCATACTACCATCATTGATCACACCCGCTATTTACTTTTCGCTTTTATTTACTATTGCAGACATTATCTATCACTACTATCATTTGCGTTTAATCCTTTGTGAACTACAAGGCCAGAGGGATTGACAACCTCTTTGTACTCGTTGGGAGCAAAGTTATTTGTATCTGTGTGCAGGTCCACGTTGATTGCTAATATCTGGCGCGGTTAGCAGTTGACACCTTCTTGTTGAACCTAGGAGTCTCTGGGGATTCGATCCTTGGTATCTTTGCCAAGGGAAAAACTTCCGCAACACTACATCTCACACATTCCACTTGGGGTAACCAACGAGGGGCGAGAAGCCTAGCAGGACACAAGAGACTTCTTGTATCTTAGTTGCAGGGTTGCTTGAGAGAGACCATCTTCAACCTCTACTTCCCTGAGTTCGATAAACCTTAGGTCATCCACTTGAGAGAAATTGCTGCTGTCCTACAAACCTCTGTGCTTGGAGGCCCAACATAGTCTACAAGAGTAGAAGCGTGTGTAGACATCACCTGGCAGCACCCGAACCTGTTGAACCCTAAACAAGTTGGGTGGCATCTGGGTACCGTGGAACAAGGGGTTGCCCGGTTGAACGATTTTTCCCTTGGCGACATCGACCAACTCGTTGTTCACGAAGTGCAGGAGAGTGCACGAAACATCGGCGGCGCCCTGCGAAAACATGTAGGGCGTCAGGGTGCCCAGTCAAAGGCAAGGAGATGAAGTCCTCGGCCGAGAGAGGCTTAATTAGTTACCGTGATGATGGCGTCGAGCTCGGCTAATGTCGAGGCACCGCCAACGGCGGGCGAGCAGTTGACGGAGGGGCCGCTTGCTGTAGAGGTGCCGGCCGGCGTACACCCGGGTGCATTAAGCTCCCGTGCCGGCGTCGGATACACCAATGCCGCCTCCGCCGGAGACACCAATGGCCCCGCCATCGCGTTCTGTGAGTTGCTTGCCGTGAAGCTAGGAATCGGGGGCGGCCCCTGTTGGCCGCCCGCAATCCACGCACTCAACCCCTTGATCAAGGTAGGCACAACGGCGGTGATCGTCGCTCTGAGCTATTGTTGCACTTGCTCTTGGACAATCTCCGGAATCCGCGCCACCTGTGCCTTGAGTTCTTGAACCTCGCGCGCCTGGCTTTCCGAGCTGGTCTTTTTCTCCTTTCGCCCACCAGCGTTATAGTATGACGACCATTTTGTCGACAAGCCTTTGCCGGCCACACGACCAGCTGACGTCGGCTTACTGAGCTTATCCTTGTTCTTCATTACATTCAACGCCCTATTTAGAGTCGTGTCCCAAGGGTTGCTCTTAGTCGACCCCGCGCTACTGCTTTCAGTCGCCTGTGGAAGGAATGTGAACCATTTAGAATTTTGGCTTCATTAATTAGAATGCAACCATATGGAGCTAATTACGCGGGGGTGTATTCCTTACCAGAACAAGCTCAAGCGCCCTGGTCTTCGGATCCGTGGTAAGCTCCTTTGTTTTTGGGTCCTTCTTGTACCGGGCCCTGACAAAGTTCCTGGTCTGCTTGTCACCGTATTTATCGAAGAGGGGCGGTAGGCCTTGCTCGGCACGGTCCGCCTCCTCCTTGTCCCATATAGGCTCCGCCACTCTGTAACCGCCGGGACCGAGTGTGTGTTCCCCTAAGTTCAGCTCCCGCATTTCTTTCCCCCACTGACTTGATTCGGAGTGTGCGGTGCTCGAGCAATTAATCTTGAAGTCGTTGTAGTCATCTTCGGTGATCGAAGGATTTTTCTCCTTGATCTTCTCATAACTCTCACCTTTCTCGATCATTCTCTTCACATTGATTTTCCAAGTAGACAGGGCCTTGCTCATCTTTGTGAGGGCAGCATTGTTCACTTTATTCCCTTTGAGGCTTGTGTTTTCAAATTCAGCGGGGAACTTGTATCGTTCGTGGACCTTCGTGAAGAGGAGGTTGCGCAAATTCCCTCGGTCAGGATGCCTCAGGTTCTCGGTGTTGATCGAGACGGTGCTCCGGAGAATGCACCCGAGCTGAAGCGAGTACCCCTTGACTATTTGTTCGGGCACCGTTGGATTCCCGTTGGAGTCCACTTCAGTAACTTCCTCCTTGAGGGTGCGGAGCACGGTCGGGCGCCGGTCCTTCCGTTGCCTCTTCGGTTGGCTGCCATCTGTGCGTGCACCGCCATCATCAGTGGTGGCATCCTCGGCGGCACCATCAGTGGGGTCATCCTCGGCGGTACCATCAGTGGTCTCAGGATCGGTGGGGAAGGCGGCGTCCTCATACAAGTGAGGTTGTTCCTCCATCTCCTGGGACAGCTCCCAGAATGCCTTGCCGCCCGAACCCCCGGCCTCATCGTTGTTGGCCATGTTTCTCTCTAAATAGGAACAAAGTTTGGTAAAAAAGTTGGTTATTGTCAAGGAACAAGATCATGGTCTCATCATTTAGGGTTTGTCGACACCGAGGCATCCTAAAAGCTAAGCTTTTATAATTGAGGGTTTTTCGACGCCGAGGCACCCTAAAAGCCTAAGCTTTCATCATTTCGGTTTTTATCGACACCGAGGCACCCTAAAAGCCAAGGTTTTATAATTTATGGTTTGTCGACACCGAGGCATCCTAAAAGCTAAGCTGGCAAGGAGAATTCTAAGTTGGGCCTAATCACTTGGCTCTATTGCCGCCTATGGTTTAATGCAGCTAGAATAAAGGGGCACTTGATCCTACTTAATTAACTACTAAGATACCCCGGCCCATGCATTAGTCACAAGTACCCCATATGTCCTATTTTTAGCAAAGTCATGCTAAAATTCACGAAAAATTTCAGCATGACCTTTGCTGAAAATAGGACATATGGAGTACCCGAATTTGCCGGAACGGAAGTTAATCGACATTCCAGCAAACTCAAGGGCCTCTCGGGGTACCTGCAAAATCATTATCCCCGCCTAATGAAGTCGCCAATGGGTCATTTCAGAAGATCACAAGTAGCATCATCACAAGTACAACATCATCACAAGTACAGCAGCAACAGCAGAGAATACAGGCATAACAGCAGCATCAACGGTTAAGAAAAGTTGCAGAAGCTTGTAAAACAATACTTTGAAGTTCAAATATTTACAACAAGGAACCAAATACATGACCACCATTATTATCATTGTGCTAGTGTGACATACAAGTAGTACTAGTGTACATGAAAAAAAAACCTAAAACCTAAAACCCCAACAGAACATCAAGCCCACCAACCGGCTAAATGAACTAAAGATCTCACTTGGGATGACAGCGAATAAACGTAACCAACCCTAACTCCAAATTAACTAGAGTTAAAGCTGGTAAACAGGAGAACAAGAGCATTAGGTAAGGGTCCACCAATGTTCAAGCATCTTTTATTTAGGATCAAATTAAGCTCCACAGAGATGTATAAATATAATATATATGAGACTATAAACCTATTTTAACTACACTGAACCTATTTCACGGAGACAAAAAGAAGAAAGACATGACAAACTACTTGGTTTTCTGTGGCAGAGGGTCTTTCTTTTATTCCAAAAGTACTTTTGGCAAGATCTTGAGACCATTTTCAAGATAATGAATACTAGTGGGTGGCTGATCTCACCGCTCGCCTGACTGCTATCGTCCAGTGGGTACTTGTTTCAAAAGTCCATATGAAAGATCGAGTCATTGAAATCGACTGTCTCCCTCGTTTTAGTCATTGTACTTGATAAAATATAAATTACGTTCAGTAAGATACAACTTTGGTCTGCTTTCGAAAATGGGATAGCCCTGGTCTTTGCGTCATCTAGATATATATATATAGGGTCTATAAACGAGGAGTATTTATTTTTTATTTTAGGAGTTAACTAAATTTACACTGCTGATAACCAAATGTACTCCACAGGAACTGAATTTACACTGAATTCAGTTAACCAAATGTTAACTAAATTTTAGGAGTAGAAGAATAATGTACTAACTGATTTTAGCTGCTGCAGTAGGTGAAAAAATTGAAATTTAACACTGAAATTCAGGTTGTGAACGAATTCAGTAGGTGAACAAATTTAACACTGAAATTTATGCATAGATTGTACAATTTTACATGCCTATAGAAATAAAACAAGGTACCTTGTGCAGAAACAAAACAAAACAGACCGTATTCGTTGTTCCTATAGGAATAAACAGACCGTATTCGTTGTTCCTATAGGAATAAACAAGGTACTTGTTTCTCAGGTCTTGCAACTACACTGAACCTATTTCAAAAAGATAGAAAATGAACACATAAAAAGAACACCACATATACTCATCTATTTTACTCAGTTTTTAAACAAGAAATGGACAAACATGAACTGCAGCTACTGATATGGTCTACTGCCAAACATGAACTGCAGAAAAAGAAAAAGGAGAGGAAAGTGGTTAGGGTTCAAACCCAATACTGATCCACCACCACCCCTGACCCCCATCCCACCTATCAAATAAGCCCCATTGATCCCCACCATCAAAATCTGCCACTGATCTAAAAACGGTCCTGAACTTAGATGTGAGAGCAAATCTGTGTAGCATGTATCATTCACCTACTAGGTATAGCATGTATCATTCGCCTAAAATTTTGTGGTGGTGATTAGAGAGGAAAGAGGGAGGAGTGATGGCTACCTGCGTATGGAGTGGTCGTCGGCGTAGCTCCGGGCGGCGGCGTTGCTGCAGAGTCGGGGAGGCCGCGGTAGAGGGCGAGGGGCTCGTCCGGGGGGGTCGGGAGGCATCGGTGGCGTCGGGGGCGTCGGACGTCGGGGACACGGCCGTCGAGGGGGTCGGGGGCGTCCGGGGCGTCGGGGGCGCGGCCGTCGAGGGCGTCGGGGGCGCGGCGCTTGGCTCAGCGGGGGTGGCGCGGGGGCGGCGGCGTCGGGGCGCTGGAGGGAGAGAGAGACGTCGGGGAGAGGGAAGGGGAGATCTGGCGAGGGAGAGAGAGGAGGGTGCGGCCGGTGGGGGCGATATGGATGGGGGGATTACTAATGGCGCACCGCACCTTTGTGCGCCATAAGTATGGAGATGCTAATGGCGCACCACCCCCTGGTGCGCCATTAGTATTGTGTTCTAGTCACTAGCCCGACTGGTCAGGTATATATCCCACCTAACCCACTACACATCAGAACCCACCCACTAGCCCGACTGGTCAACACGCAACATACCCACCAGGAGGTCCTGGGTTCGATTCCCAGGCTCCCCAAATTTTTTTTTTGCATTTAAAATGTTGTTTGACACTTATTTGTGTTTAAATATGTTCAAACTTGTTTAAATCATAACAGTAATATTTTTTTATAAAAAAGTAATAATTTTTTAAAAAATATCATCAAATTTTTTATTTGAAAATATTTATGAATATGAAAAAATATCATCAAATTTATTATTTTGAATATATCATGAGTTCATGGGTCGGCGGAGGCGGCCGGTGGAGCGGGGGAGGGTGCGGTGGGTCGTCGGCGGCGGTTGAGTAGGGGAGGGTG
>LR738715.1:758688096-758706154 GCA_902687465.1 Secale cereale | reverse complement strand
CGGCGGCGGTTGAGTAAGGGAATCGAGGGTGCGGGGGGTCGGCGGCGGCGGCCAGTGGACCGGGGGGTGCTCGGCGGCGAGGGGGACCAGATCTGGCGAGGTGGGATAGCGATCGAGATGGAGGGGTGGTCGAGATCGAGTGTCCATGAAATTTAAAAATATTCATGATAGTTCAAAAAGTGCCCATGAAATACAATCGAGAAATGAAGGCTACGATTTAAATACAATCGATCTTAGCAAGCTATCTATTCACAATCTTCTTGCCCTTCTTTTTCGCAAATGGAGTTCTTCTATGGAACGGACGTCCTTTAGGTAGGGTGGTCCTGCTTCTTCTTGTGGTGTATGCTGCTACTTCATCATCGTCGTCATGTTCGATCCTCGGGTCGCCGTACTTGTCGATGTCTTGCTCATTGGCTACTCCATCCATTCCGATGATCGTCCTTTTGCCTCTCCTCACGACAACATGACTGGGCTTTGACGGGTCGGTAATGAAGAAGCATTGGTCAACTTGGGAAGCCAGTACCCATGGCTCATTTTTTGCGGTGACGTTTGCGCCCGCGGTCTTGGATTTGGCTTCGGGTATAACCATGGTGGTGAAATACCGGTCTTCTTTTAGGACGCTCTTGGCCCATCTGACATGGAACATCGGGACCTTCTCTCCAGCGTAACTCAGCTCCCAGATCTCCTCGATCCTTCCGTAGTATATGTCCTTGTCATTACCGGTGTAGGATACCATCGTTACCCCGGAGTTCTGATAACCATCGCTCTTCATGTCCTTGGCCTCGGTGTAGAATGTGTAGCCGTTGATATCGTACGCCTCATAGGTCATAAGGTTGTGCTCGGCGCCCTGTGACAAGGCGAATATGAGTTGTTCTTCCGCGGAAGAATCCTCATGTAAAGGGTATGACAGAAGCTTCTGCTTGAACCAACGCGTGAAACATGAGTTGTGCTCTTTGATTATATCTCCGTCCGTCCTCTGTTGGCCTCGGTCATTGTACGTCTTCTCAATAAAGGTTTTGTGCTCTACCACCCAAGGATCGACCACGTCTATGTGTTGTAGCGCGACTAGGTTTGCTCTTTCAAAGTCGGCGAGTCGACCCTCGAAGTCGACATGCATTTCGCGGCGACCATCACGGTGACCCCATCCAGCGAGCCTGACGAGGTGCCTGTTGACGGGCAGACCAACGGGGTTCTCGATGCCTAGATAATTCGTGCAGTAGGAGATGCACTCTTCGGTCAGAAAGCCCCTGGCTATGCTTCCCTCTGGACGTGACATGTTGCGAACGTATCCTTTGATGACACCATTCATCCTTTCGAACGGCATCATGCTGTGCAGGAACGTCGGCCCGAGTTGGATGATATCGTCCACGATATGGACTAGCAGATGCACCATAACGTCGAAGAATGCGGGCGGGAAGTACATCTCAAGCTCGCATAGTATCACCATGATCTCTTCCTGTAGCCTTCTGAGTTGCCTCACGCCAACAGACTTTCGAGAGATGACGTCGAAAAAGTTGCATAGGCCAAATAGGGTTTCACGGACGTGCGCGTCCATGATCCCACGGATTGCAACTGGAAGTATCTACATCATGAGCACGTGACAGTCGTGAGACTTCATCCCGCTGAACTTCAGCTTCGCCCGGTCTAGGTATCTGCTTATCTTCCCCGCGTAACCGTAAGGAAGTTGTACTCCTACGAGGCAGGTGAAAAACTGCTCGATCTCCTCCTGACTTAGAGTGAAGCACGCGGGAGGGTAGTCATTTCCGGTCTTCTTGGCCTTTTTGCCTTTGCGACGACTTTCCGTGTCCTGCTCCGCCTCATCATCATCATCATCATCATGATCATCATATATAGCGTGAAGCTCTTGCCTGATGCCCATTGATTTCAAGTCTGCCCTTGCTTTCGGCCCATCTTTGGTCCTCTCTGGCATGTTGAGCAGGGTACCAAGCAGACTCTCGCACACGTTCTTCGTGATATGCATTACATCAAGGCTGTGAGGCACACGGTGGATCTTCCAGTACGGCAAGTCCCAGAAAACAGACCTCGTTTTCCATACCTTCAGCAGCGGCTCTGGCGCCTTTCGCTTCTTTCCTGGCTCTGGCGCCTTTTGCTTCTTTCCCGGCAGTGGGCAATCTTTCCAATTTTTCAACAGCTCGTCTATTTCCTCGCCGCTCCTCGTACGCGGGCGTCCTCGGGGTTCGGTTTCACCATCGAACATATCCTTGCGTTTTCTCCACAGGTCATCGTCGCGAAGCCACCTTCGATGTCCCATGAACACGGTTTTCGAAGACCCGGGATCTCTATCTAGCTGGCGATGCGTTGTGTCATCCATGCACCTGACGCATTGATACGTCCAAAACGTATCTATAATTTCTGCTTGCTCCATGCCTCTTTTGGGTGATATTGCTATGTTATTTATACACTTCCATACACTTTTGATCATATTTGGACTAACCTATTAACTCAGTGCACCCCAGTGCCAGTTTCTGTTTTCGGTTGTTTTTGTATTTCAGGTTTTCACGTTACGAGAACTGCTAGGAAAAATCCAGAAAAATTATATAAAAAATCAGCGTTCCAGAATATACCGTGCGCCCGAAGGACAGCCGGGGGGGCCACCAGGGCTCCAGGCGCCCTGGCGGCGCCCCCCCCCCTGGGCCGCGCCGGGGGGGGCGCCTGGGCCCCCCGAGGCTCCTCCGATGCCCCCCTTTGGCATATATTTAAAGCGTGTCGCGGAAACCCTGATTCCAGACCCCTTTTTTCCAGATGCGATTCCGATCTCCGCCGCCATCGCCATCAAGCTTTGGGGGACCAGAATTCCTGTGCCAGCACCCTGCCGGGACGGGGAAGTGCCCCCGGATTCATCTCCATCGACGTTGCTTCCTCCCTCCATGAGGCGGGAGTAGTTCCTCCTCGGGGCTGAGGTTCTTACCAGTAGCTATGTGGTCAATTCTCTCTCCCATGATGTGATCTTTGTTGTGATCATAGGCTATGTTAATCTAGGGTGATCCCATGATATTTCCCCTTCCTCTATGTATTGGATTGATGTACTCACTTGTCTTTATCTAGTATAATCCCCGAGACCAAGGTGACAGCGGTCTATTGGACATGGATTAGAAAAGTATTTTCATGAGTGGTTTCCTCTCTTGTGTGTTGATTAAAGATTGAGAGTCTCTTGGTGCTTGTCTTTGACTATCCTTTAGATATGTTGTGGTGATTGTGGGACTCTCTTTGGATGGCCGCGGTGACATTGGGAAATCCTTAGATTGGGAACTACGAACTTTGAGGTGTGCTTTTGTAGCCCTACATAATTCTCGTCCTCTCTTGACCACGAAGGAATGACCTCCGAGTGTGTCCCCTTTGCATGTTTGATGGGAAATATCATGTGATTCGATTATGTTAATGTTGTTCGGAGTTGCCACTAGTGAAAGTATGAACCCTAGGCCTTGTTTCCACCATTGCAATACCGTTTGTGCTCACGTTTACCACTTGTTTGCTTGCTGCACTTTTTATTACAGATATATATTACCTTGTTTTGCCATCCATATCACTTGCCATTTAACCTCTCTTCGCCGAACTAGTGCACCTATACATCTAACAAGTGTATTAGGTGTGTTGGGGACACAAGAGACTTCTTGTATCTTAGTTGCAGGGTTGCTTGAGAGAGACCATCTTCAACCTCTACTTCCCTGAGTTCGATAAACCTTAGGTCATCCACTTGAGGGAAATTGCTACTGTCCTACAAACCTCTGCGCTTGGAGGCCCAACATAGTCTACAAGAGTAGAAGCGTGTGTAGACATCAAGCTATTTCTGGCGCCATTGCCGGGGAGGTGAGCGCTTGAAGGTATATCTTTAGATCTTGCAATTAAGTCTTTTCGTTTCTTGTTTTTAGTTTCACTAGTTATGTTTATGGAAAACCGTGCTATTGGATCGTTGCTTGCGGGAAGACGCCCCACACCTGTGGTGGTTGCTCCTCCCCCTACTGAAATTGTGCCCTATAAAATACCAGCTGGTATTATCGATTATGTTTTGGCTAATCGTTATGCAGGAGACAAACATCCCGGTGAACACTTGCTATATCTGTCACAACTATGTTCATTATTTAAGCTTGCACGTGTATCAAAGGAGTTTGTCATGAGGAAATTATTTGCCTTTTCACTGAAAGGAAAAGCATTGGAATGGTATAGGCTACTAGATGACTCTCAGCTGCTGGATTGGGAAGAGATCCAGTCTCTCTTTTACTCCAAGTTTTATCCTCTTCATGAAGTCCATGAGAATAGGAATTATGTTTATAATTTCTATCCTCATGACGGAGAGAGCATAGCTCAAGCTTGGGGGAGACTGAAAACGTTAATGCTAAAATGTCATAACCATGGGCTCCCCAAAGATATGATTATTACTAATTTCTATGCGAGGCTCTCTCGACAGGATAAAGATTTGCTCGATGCTTCCTCTATGGGTTCTTTCACAAGCGAAAAGACTGATGCTAAATGGGATCTCCTTGAAAGAATTCAACGCAACACTGAAGATTGGGAGATCGACAAAGTTAAAGAGTCAGGTATAATTTATGAGTATGATTGCATTAAGTCCTTTGTTGAAACTACAAGTTTTAATAAGTTTAGTGCTAAGTTTGGACTTGATTCTCAACTCCTTGTTGATTTCCTCAAATCTTTTGCTTCACATCTTAATATGCCTAAGGAGGATTGGAACAAGCATCATAAACCTTTTAAAGAGATTTGCAAAGAAAATGAAATTGTTCATGATGATTGCAACATGCATGATCCAATTCCTAAAAATGAAGTTTTATATAAGCATGTTAATTTTTGTGGAGTGGATAGACCTTGTGAAAGGCCTATGATTGAAGAAGAGAAGTATTGTAAGCAACATAAGCATGAAAGAACAATCACTTGGGTTAGATATTTAAATGAAATTGCTAGAGAATTGTGTGACCTTAATCCTTTTACTTGTGAACTTTGCCGGATAGAGGGTCACTTTAATTTTCAATGCATGAAATTTCAAAACATAACTATTAACCAGTTGTGTGATAACATGATCACCTCTGATCTTTATGATGAGCTTATGTTATTTTTGATGTGTGAAGAGTTAACAGAAAAGACTTCTTGGCTAGATGTTAATGCCATAGGAATAAAAAACACTTTGCAAAATTGCCATCTCTATTGTGTTGTTAATTGCCATGAAAATGATTACATAAGTAAGATTAGAAAGGAGGGAACTTTACCAAAGTATAAAAATGTCTCTTATATTTCTGCTAATAAAAAGGAGAGTATCTCCCAAGTTTCCCCTATTGTTTCTAATGGTAAACCAGGATATGCGGAGAAGCTTCATCTCCAACCACTCCCTCCTAAGGTGAGGAAGAAGAAAAAGAAGAGGAGGAGGAAGAGGAGCAAGAAGGAAGAAGAATGGGTATCAACCTGGCCTGAGCATATTCCTCCCATCAACTTTTATCCTAACGGTTGTAAGTTTAAAGAAGAAGGTGAAGTTTATTGCCTTAATTATCATCTTGATGATACGTCTGTAGGTACTATTGAAGATGATTTTGATTATGATATGCATGTTACTTATTGTGATTGGGAAAATGATGATAATGCTACTTATGATCTTGAAAATCTTTTTGGTACCAACTCTGAAAGTGATAATATGGGAAGCTCTAAGCTTGGGGATGATAGGGTTGCAAATCCTTTACCCACTAGTGATGTGATAATTGATAATTCTTTTGCTAGTAAGAATAAAGACAACATGATTACAAATATAGTTGCTAGCAATGATAATGCTCTTCTCTACTATGATGATGTTATAACTCCAATCTATAGTGATTATAAAGGTACCTATGACATAAGGAGAAATTATCCTTATGAAACTTTTCATAATCATGGAGGGAATTACTCCCTTGTTGAACACCACCCTCCTAATACACAATTAATCTATAATGTTCAAGTTGTTTATGATAGTCCTACTCCCACTATTACCAATGAGAAAGATTATGCTTATGTGGAGAGTAAGAGTACCTTTTTGCATGTGGATCATGGTAACAATGCTTTATGTGATGCTTATATTGTTGAGTTTATTCATGATCCCACTGAAAATTATTATGAGAAGGGAACATATGCTTATAGATATTTCAATAATATCAAGTTCCCTCTCTTTATGTTGAAGGTTTGAAGCTACACTTGTTTTGTCTTCCTATGCTTATTGCTTTGTGCTTCAATGAATTATTCTATTGCAATATTCCTATGCATAGGAAGCATGTTAGGCTTAAATGTGTTTGGTATTTGCTTCTTGATGCTCTCTTTTGTTCTTCATCTCTTATTCTTACGAGAGCATCATTAAAGTCTTATGCCTAGCTTAAAGGCATAAAAGAAAGCGCTTTTGGGAGGCAGCCCACAATGAATAAAATTTTATTTTGCTTTTGCTGTGTCTTGATGTTGTTACTATAGTAGCATCATCATTGTATCTTTACTTTTCAACTTTGTGCCAAGTGTAGCCTCTGATTGCAAGAAAGTTCAAAAGTTGACGTGCTGTCCAGGAAACAGATTCTGTCCTTGGATAGAAAAATTCGTATCAAATCACCAGATCATCTTTTTGTTCTGAATGTTTTCGACAGCGTGCTCTATATAATTGTCTTTCGTGCGTCTGTTTTGAGTTTTTTGATTAGAGTTGCAGAAGTGCCCCGAACAAATCATTTACTACCTGCTGTTCTGTTTTTCACAGATTCTGTCCTGTTTTGCCTTTCCTTCATATTGCAAACCTTGAGCTTGCTTTTTCTTTGCAAAAACCTTTTGGCAATCTTGAGAAATAGTAGACCTTCAAGAATATCCTTATTTCCAGCAAGGAAAAATTATTTTATTATGGGTACTAACCTCGCTAATCAGATTATGATGAGTTATGTATGAAGGGAGTTTTCAAGTGTGCGAGGGAAGATGATAAAAAGATTTAGGAGTGTCAAACGCTCAAGCTTGGGAATGCCCCCGTGCACCCCCAAGACATATTCAAGAAGACTCAAGCGTCTAAGCTTGGGGATGCCCCCGTGCATCCCCTTCTCCATCAACATTATCAGTTCGTCTTTCGTTCACTATATTTTTATCACTTCATGTGTTATGTGCTATGCTTGGAGCGTCTTGCTTTTAGTTTCCTTTTTAGTTTTCTTTAGCTTTTCATAACGTGTCGGAACTCAGCTTTCTTTGTGTGGGAGAGAAACACGCTCCACTTCTACCTAGAACATAACATAGAATTTTCATGTCTATCTTTGCTGTGTATGTTCTTTGTCCTTCAATAGCTACTATCATGCTTAGCTCTTAGTTTTCATGCTTATCTTTTTAAAGAGCTTTTGTTTAGTTGGTTGCTTGAACTCTCTTTATTTATCATGATTACCTTATCAAGAGAGTTTGCTTCCATTGCATTGGTTGGTATGTCTATGATAAAGATGCTACGTGCATAATGGTGCTTAGTAGTTCATGTTTTCTTATGGTTAGTCTCAAATAGCTGGGGGATTCCCAATGTGTTATTGGAGTACCAACATGATTTGTTTGCCTATGATTTGGTATGGTTTAGTAATATCTTCCTTCAAGGATTTATTTTGATTGACTTGGCGTATGCTCACGCATATTTAAGACTGTAAAGAAAGTCTGTCAAGCCTTGATGATCTTTTGTTTCTGAGTAGCGATATAACTTTCATGCCTGATTCAATGTTGCTTTGTCGCTCTGCATGATTATGACCGTCATTGCTCTCTTAGTTGGTCGCTCCCAGTCTTTTGCTAACCTCCACCTGTACTAAGCGGACTGACTGCTTGTGCATCCACATCCTTTTAAACCAGTTATGCCATATGAGTCCACCATACCTACCTATATGTGGTATTTCACCGCCACTCCAAGTAAATTTACATGTGTTATCTTTAAAACCTTCAGTTTTGCAATACATAGCTCATGGGAAAGTAGCTTAAAAACTATTGTGCTAAAGAATATGTCGCTTATGTATCTTATTTCTTATAAGTTGCTTGCTGAGCGGTATCCATGTTTCTGGGGACGCCATCAACTGTTACACTTTTGTTGAATATCATGTGAGTTTCTATGCATGTTCGTCTTGTCTGAAGTAAGGGTGATTTGCCATGGGTTGAATGGTTTGAGTATGCATATTGTTAGAGAAGAACATTGGGCCGCCAACCAAAGCCATGTATCATGGTGGAAGTTTTAGCTTGGACATTAATCCTCAATCTCTTATGAGAATATGCTTAAGCATTAAAGAGGAGTCCATTATCTATTTTCTATGTTGTCCCGGTATGGATGTCCTCAAGTTGAGATCTATCAAAAACGAGAAATCAAATGCGATCTATCTCCTTGGACTTTTGTACAGGTGACATAGAGGTACCCCTTTGTGACACTTGGTTGAA
Organism: Secale cereale; assembly: GCA_902687465.1. NCBI lineage: Eukaryota > Viridiplantae > Streptophyta > Magnoliopsida > Poales > Poaceae > Secale > Secale cereale. The sequence continues at coordinate 758,697,751 of LR738715.1, read as the reverse complement.
ACATATGTAATGCAATGACAATCCATGGAAATCCGAGCTAATTAGGACAAGGTGCGAGCACTATTGGTATTCGATGCATGAGGCTTGCAACTTATAGGATGTCTTATGCATAACACATATGAAGTACTACTACCGTTGACAAAATTGTTTCTATGTTTTCAAAATAAAAAGCTCTAGCACACGAGTAATCCCTGCTTCCCTCTACGAAGGGCCATTCTTTTACTTTTATGTTGAGTCTCCACCTTCTTTTAAAAGCACCAACTACTGAGAGCATGATTGTCATTCTGAGTGTAATGTGCATTGTACCAAAGTAGCATTGTCTTTTGCATGATTGTGATATCGTTTATTCTGAAATCATTGTATCTAGTCATCACTTAAACCTTGAAGGTGCCCCTGCATTTATGTTTTGCTTCACTAAAGGGGGCAAGCTAGATATCACTTTATCATATTTGCACACCATGTTCATTACAAATCTATTTGATGTTTCAATGTCATGTTGTAAAACTTTCAGTTCTTTGTGATTTTCTCATGAGGCAACTCAATTACTACAGATTCATTATCTCAGTAAGCTTTTGTCATATGACTATAAAAAAGTCCTATATGGTTAATAGCATGTCACCACAGAAATTATTCTTGTTATCATTTACCTACTCGAGGACGAGCAGGAATTAAGCTTGGTGATGTTGATACGTCCAAAACGTATCTATAATTTCTGCTTGCTCCATGCCTCTTTTGGGTGATATTGCTATGTTATTTATACACTTCCATACACTTTTGATCATATTTGGACTAACCTATTAACTCAGTGCACCCCAGTGCCAGTTTCTGTTTTCGGCTGTTTTTGTATTTCAGGTTTTCACGTTACGAGAACTGCCAGGAAAAATCTAGAAAAATTATATAAAAAATCAGTGTTCCAGAAACTACCGTGCGCCCGATGGACAGCCGGGGGGGCACCAGGGCTCCAGGAGCCCTGGCGGCGCGCCCCCCCTGGGCCGCGCCGGGGGGCGCCTGGGCCCCCCGAGGCTCCTCCGATGCCCCCCTTTGGCATATATTTAAAGCGTGTCGCGGAAACCCTGATTCCAGACCCCTTTTTTCCAGATGCGATTCCGATCTCCGCCGCCATCGCCATCAAGCTTCGGGGGACCAGAATTCCTGTGTCGGCACCCTGCCGGGACGGGGAAGTGCCCCCGGATTCATCTCCATCGACGTTGCTTCCTCCCTCCATGAGGCGGGAGTAGTTCCTCCTCGGGTCTGAGGTTCTTACCAGTAGCTATGTGGTCAATTCTCTCTCCCATGATGTGATCTTCGTTGTGATCATAGGCTATGTTAATCTAGGGTGATCCCATGATATTTCCCCTTCCTCTATGTATTGTATTGATGTACTCACTTGTCTTTATCTAGTATAATCCCCGAGACCAAGGTGACAGCGGTCTATTGGACATGGATTAGAAAAATATTTTCATGAGTGATTTCCTCTCTTGTGTGTTGATTGAAGATTGAGAGTCTCTTGGTGCTTGTCTTTGACTATCCTTTAGATATGTTGTGGTGATTGTGGGACTCTCTTTGGATGGCCGCGGTGACATTGGGAAATCCTTAGATTGGGAACTACGAACTTTGAGGTGTGCTTTTGTAGCCCTACATAATTCTCGTCCTCTCTTGACCACGAAGGAATGACCTCCGAGTGTGTCCCCTTTGCATGTTTGATGGGAAATATCATGTGATTCGATTATGTTAATGTTGTTGGGAGTTGCCACTAGTGAAAGTATGAACCCTAGGCCTTGTTTCCATCATTGCAATACCGTTTGTGCTCACGTTTACCACTTGTTTGCTTGCTACAATTTTTATTACAGATTTATATTACCTTGTTTTGCCATCCATATCACTTGCCATTTAACCTCTCTTCGCCGAACTAGTGCACGTATACATCTAACAAGTGTATTAGGTGTGTTGGGGACACAAGAGACTTCTTGTATCTTAGTTGCAGGGTTGCTTGAGAGAGACCATCTGTGACGCCCGAAGACCGACGTCCCAGAAGATCCCAGAAGATTCCAGAAGATTCCAGATGTTCCGGGTTCTTCCGTGTGTTGCATTTGTGCTTGTGTTAGTTATTTTGCTTTGCATCATGTCATCATGTGCATTTCATCAACATGTTTTCAAAACTTGCATTCGTTCGGGCTCCTCAGTTCTCTCCGTTGTCCGTTCTGAGTCCAGTCACACTCGCACGCGCCCGTGGCACCTCCGAATATTTATTTTATAGGTGGCCGAAGAATGTTCTCGGAACGGGTTGAAACTTGGCGTGTGGTCTTATTATAGTGTAGACAGCCCGCCTGCCAAATTTCATCGCGTTCGGAGTCCGTTTGTTAGCCCAACCGTTAAACCTATAGCGACATTATAGCCGGTTTAAACGTCGGACGTTTCAGTGCTCTGAAACCTGTTGCCGGGTTGCCATCTCTCTCTCTCTTCTCAGCCTACACATTCTACACAGGCCACTTTTCATCTCCTCACTACTTGTCCGAAACTGCCCCGAACCGACCCGGGGTTCTCGTTACCGTTGGGTTCGGATCATCCCCAAACATCTCTAAAATATCTCCGTTTTTCTTATTTGAACTCCCTAGCTACTTATTCTCGACCGTCCGATTAAAAACGGAGTGTCCGATCTAGGCTTGTTTTGGACCTCGCCGGATCTGCTTGTCCCGGGCCTCCTCTGCTTCTCCCTCGCGTCCAGCTCGCCGGACCTGCCTCTCGCCAGGAGATCCAGGCCATGGAGGCGTCGCGCCTCTGCTTCGATCGACGACCACATGAGCGAGACGAGCGCTGCCCGCGTTGACCGCTCCAGCGAATCGTGGCTAGCCGCGCCCGTTAAGCTTGTTTCGCCCAAGGCCCGCTCCGCGTGGACTGCTCCAGCGCCAGCGTGGACGAGGCCAGCGCCTCCACTTTCGCGAGGCCCAACTGCGCCCCCGCCAGGCCTGCAAGGCCTCTTCGCCAGCCGGGCTATAGCCCGATGTGAGCAGCCCCCTGATCCCCTCTGCACTGTTGGGCCAGCAGTTGCGGCCCGTCCACTATTTTTTTTTCGCGGAACGTTTTGTCTAATTATTCCAGAGACAGCAGTTTTGCAGTTTGACCCCTAGACTTCATGCATTTAATATCTCACTAACAGTGCATCGTTTGAAAATGTGTTAAATATGAAAACTGCTTAGAATTCTGTGTAGATTGTTAATATAACACTTTCACCCCTGTTTAAATGTTTAAAATGATGTTTGTTTAAATTTTCTTAAATAACAGGCTAAAATGGTTTATTTCATAACTAAATAACCGTAGCTCCAAATTCTATAAACTTTATATGGAAATGGGGGTAGAAAAATGTGTAGAATAACATGATGCACTTTGTTTTGCTGTTTAACAACTTTAAAATGTGGTAATAGGCAGAACAGTACCAAATTTCAAATTATGCACATGGGGTTTTCCGGATTTGTTGTTTGTTGTTTCCGCCCCCATTTAAATTGCCTAGATAGATAGTTTACTTTTACTTCACCTCTTGCCATGTTAACAAACAATTAATCTTGTCTTGTAAATAAACGAGAGTCAATTAAATAATTAATGTGGTGTTTCGTCAATATGCAACTCGTTGCATATTGAGCTCCACTTAACTTGTAGTTTTGTTTGTGCACTTTGCCATGCCATGCATAATTAAACCGGACATGCATCATGCTTGGATGTGCATCGTATGCCATGCTTATGCTTGTGTGTTTACCGTGTTGCTTGTTTCTTTCCGGTTGCTTCTCTTGTTAGCTTCGGTTTCGTTCCGGAGTTGTGAGGATTCGCTCGACTGTTTCTCCGTCTACTTCATGGATCCGTTCTTCTCCCTTGTGGAATCCCAGGCAAGATGATCATACCCTTGGATACCTTTACTACCATTGCCATGCTTAGTTGTCTCGATGCTATCGTTACATGTCGCGCTACCCATCTTTTATGTCAGCCTCTCCTTGTTGCCATGAAACCTCTAACTTTTGAAACCTTCCTAGCAAAACCACTGTTTGGCTATGTTACCCGCTTGCTCAGCCCCGCTTGCTCAGCCCCTCTTATAGCGTTGTTAGTTGCAGGTGAAGATGAAGTTCGTTCCAGGAGGGAACTTGTTGTTGGTTATATCACAATATCTATAATTATTATTTAACACACCTATATACTGGGCATGGGTGGAAGGCTTGGGCCTTTTGCTCGGTGTTTTGTTCCACTCATGCCACCTTAGGCGCCGATAAACCAGCATTATGTTCCTTGATTTTGCGTTCCTAACACGATGGGTGTAATGGGGACCCCTTGACAGTTCGACTTTGAATAAAACTCCTCCAGCAAGGCCCAACATTGGTTTTAATTTGCCTCATAATAATAACTTAATTAAATAATTAAATTTGCATAGGAGGTCGCGTCCCCGAGGATTCTTAATTCTACATAGCAGGGGGGGCAGTGCTGATGGTGTTGGTCCCAAATAGAGTCGTGTGCGGTGCCACCCAGTCACCTGGGGTCTTCGGTTGCTGTACACTGTGCTCATCCGGTCGTGGCCTGAGACGAGATACGCGCGGCTACTATCAGGGTGTCGGCACGCCGGGAGGTCTTGCTGGACTTGTTTTACCATTGTCGAAATGACTTGTGCTACCGGGAAGCCGAGCCTGATCGGGTTTTCCCTAAGATAAGGGGTGATGATATTGTATTTATCACTTCAGCTAATCGTGAGAGCTTGTGATGGGCTAAGTTGGGACACCCCTGCAGGGTTATGATCTTTCGAAAGCCGTGCCCGCGGTTATGTGGCAGATTGGAATTTGTTAATGTCCGGTTGTAGAAAACTTGACAGAGGATCCGAAGTAAAACACACAACTGTGTGAGTAACCGTGACTGTCTCTTTTCACTTTGAAAAGAGAACACGGTGGGGTTATGTTTGACCGTATGTAGTTAGGATCTTTAGCGATCACCTCTTTTGCGACCGTTTGCGTAGATGCTCTTCTCATTCCGGTACTCGTAAGTTAGCCACCATATTATGCTTAGTCGCTGCTGCAACCTCACCACTTTACCTCTTCCTACCCATAAAGCTTTGCTAGTCTTGTTACCCATGGTTATGGGATTGCTGAGTCCTCGTGGCTCACAGATACTACAACACCAGATGCAGGTTCAGCCGAGTTTGAAGCAGGAGTTGGATCAGTTCTTCACCCGGGAGTCCGATGAAGATCGTGGCTGTTTGCTTGTGACGTTTCGACGATCAGTAGTGGTTTCTACTAGGATTCGATCCTGACCTATGGCTTTATGTTGTTTTGGTATCTTTCTTTCGGATCTTACCCGTAGTCGGGTTGTGATGTTTTTGAATGATGTTATGCTTATGTAATGTATTGTGTGAAGTGGCGAGTGTAAGCCAACTATCTCCTTTTGCAATTTAATCCCTCTTTTACATGAGTCGTGCAAAGATACCAAACTTGAGATCATTCTAGGATGGGCTTATACCTTTAAGTCGTGCCTCAACACGTAGGAGGTATAGTCCCATCCTGGGCATTACAAGTTGGTATCAGAGCCTTCTCCGACCTAGAAGCCCCCACTGATTGATCGAATCGTTGACGGTTGAGTCTAGGCACACACTGAAAATGTTTTGAGTCCTATATTATATCGGAGAGTAGGATTTCTTTTGCTCCTCTTCTCTTTTCACTCTGGTGAGGACTCCTGACGATTACTCTTGCCTCTTCTACTTTCAAAAAATTGCACCAAATTTTTTTTAGGATCCCGCGAGTATTCTGGGATTGTTTCGATGTTCTTGTGACGAGGATATTGTTCTCGATGCCTCCTGTTCCCGGGGAGTTGATCTTCGGGGTATTGTCGTCACAAGCATATCGCGGCAGTACTAAATACTTAAGACGGCCGACATCGAAAATCTCTCCTATACGGCCAGTGGCAAGATAACCCCGACATCACCCAGTACTGGGGAGGTAGTTCGAGAGTATTGCCATAGCTGGTATAGTGGATGCGTTTCGAAGGTCCGAGGTAAACAGTTTCCGAGAAAGACTGGTTATGTGTTGAAGGATGGATACACCTGGATGTAGGTTTAGAGTTGATTGCGCGGTGCTTCCCGTGTATCCCCAACACCTGATTGCATAACTGGAAACTTTCGGAAATCTATAGGTGGGTTCATCTAGTAGTTTCTAGGCATTCTTCCAACGGATGCACGATATGAAGTTCGGGGTTCTACATTGAGTGAAGTGGTTTTATGGACTTGTTTTGATCGGGAGTTGCATCTTAAAGGGTCCTTGGCTATGCTGATCCGGGGATTGCAAAACCCTTTTGTAACACGTTCCATGAGCTTTCAGCACGAATATGTCGGACGAAGCTTCTATCTTGTATTTGTTCTATCTGATCCTTGTTCTTTTTTTTTATTTACCCTTTTCTTCTTCTAAGTGGCTTCTCGACCAGTTGATGTACCTACGGAATTCATTTGTTCAATTCTTTGCTCGGATGATATTGTGAAGATTAGGCTGCTACATATCTACCCTTTGTTTTTGTTTTGATTCTGGTATTCGAGTTGCTTCGATGTCAAATGTTGATTCCATACCTTTCTTAATCGGTGTTCTCATATTTTTTATGGGAGTGCTAGTCCTTCTTGATCATTGAGATGGTCATGTTAAATTCTTTTTCAACCGGTGTCCATTTTGCTCATCCCAAGTTGTCTTTGTTTCCCCACCCTCCCACCCTTTCTGCATTGAGCCAGAAATTCTCGAATGAAGTATCCATTTTATTCATGTGATGTTTCTTCATTCTTTTTCCTTCAATGTTCTTATCCGGTGATTATCGTGAAGATGCTCAAGAACTCCAAGTTCTTCATTCTCCGTTCTCGTTTCTTCTCTGGTGGATGTAATTCAAGATTTCGGTGTTGATCTTATCCTTTTTCATCTTCTCACAATGCTTTCTTATTCCGGTGCACCAATTAATCATTCTCCTCTTGTTATTCATATCCGGAGTGCTGAAGATTCATAATTCCATTCTTAATTCATTCAAGCTATTTTGAGGATTGTTATCTTATTCAAGCCATTTAATTCAACCGGTGCTATATCTCTTAAGCAATCTTTTTCCAACGGTGATTTCTTTTGAGTGGGCACTAACCCACCGGTCTTTTTCCAGGATCTTACCTGACTCTTCTAATTTTCCGGAGTTGTACTCAAATTCTTTTCAAAGTGTGACGTAAGAATGATCTCCATCAGTCACATGCCTTCTCCAAGCTTATTTTCAATTATTTCCATCTTTAGATCCACCTTCCTCTTGTCATTCGTCCGGAGTATCTCGAAATTCTTCATGGCATTTATCGTCTTCATTTTCAACATTTGAAGATCGGAGAAGTGTTTCTCTTAAATCTTGAAAGTTCTCTTCTCCAGATTCGTGGTTCTAGCTTCATGCCATCCTCATAATTGTTTTCGATTGTGGGAATTCTTTTATACCGTCCGAAGCATTTCATGAATTCTTTCCATTGTGATCCTCCGAAGGCCATCATTTCAGAAGATTTCTTCGTTCTCAGTTTTCAACTTCATCCTCCAAATATTCTTCATTGATGTCTCTTCGTTCGTCTCTATATTCTTACGGTGGTTCTTTTAAGTTTACCCTTCCTTTGTTATCGTATTAATTCACTCGTTCTTTTCATAATCCTACCGGTGCTTCGTTGAAGTTTTAACCAAGCTTGTGCGAGATCTCTCTTAATTCTTTCCAACGAGAATAAGTAGTATGCCAAATCCTTTTGTTGTCATCAATTTAAATTGGTGAAGGAGATGCATGACATAATTCTTATTCTTATTCTTCAAGGTGATTTAAATCTCTTTTTCCGGAGCTTGTTCATCATATCATATTCTCGGTTCTAAGTTGTCCATCTTGTTTTCCGGAGCTTCAAGCTATTTAATTATCATTTCAAAGCTCCATCTAATTCATCGCAGGCCTTGAATCTTATTCTTTTCATCATTCACTTCTCATGCTTTCTTTACCGGAGTTTTCATGGTAGGTTCATCATGTTTTAATTCATCCTCGAAGTCTTCATCAATATTCTTGTTGGAGCTCAAGCATTTTCATCATGCTTTCCAATTGCAATCCGTTCTACCTTATCTTTTCAGATGGTGTTATGTCATTCTTGTCAATTCCTTCATGTTTTATGATTCACGAGTTATCAAGAATGAGATATTTAAAACCATCATTTCTTTTCTTTAGGAGATCCTTTCAACCCCTCATTTTTATCTGTTGGAGTGATTTGGGTTGTATTTCACCTAAAGCCTTCCCCTAAGGATTGTTGCTATTATGGTGCTTATTAATGATCCAAATTCTTCATTTATCATTCCGACGAAATAACTCTTTCGTCTCCTTGTTGATCTCAATCCAATCAATTGTTTAAGTTAGTGGCTGGTTATCACCTCTTAATTTTGAGATGTTTTTCATAAGCCCACATCAAGCTTATTCTTTTCGTTGTTGAATTTCCAACAACTCCGTTCAACCCTTCTTCGTAAGGATGCTCTTTCAAATTTAATTTTGAGAGAAGTTGTCATTTTCTTCTCCGTTCTTTCTTCCCAACGATCTATATTCTATTCTTTCATTCCGGAGGCTTTGTGATGTTGCTCTCTTTAACCATCATCTCGTTTTTATCGAGATCATGTTCTTTCCTTGTTTATCTATTTTTCCGGAGTGTTGTATTCTTCATTCAAGTAACCTCATCTTATCAAATTTTGCCTATCCTTAAACCGGAGTGCTGTCTGAATCTTTCTTACCCCTTGTGCCTTCTTTCAATTGTTTCAGAGGCAGTGTGTTGTTGTTTTCATCAAGTATCTTCCCAACTTGGCAAGTTCTTGTTCATTTCCTTCCATTTTTCAGTCGGAGTGCTGCCCAAATTCTGTTATTCTTATTCCTTGGCTATACCATTGCGGTTTCTTATTCTTTTGGTCCGTGAGCTCTTGTTTCATGTCTTTCAACCTTCAAGGTTCTCATAATGCTCCTTGTCCCTCTTTTCTAACGGAGTATTTTCATATTCGTTCATCTCCGTTGTATTCTTTCTTTCAAGATTGTTCAACCTCTCAAGGTTCTTTGGTTTCACTCGTCTGTCGAAGAAGCAACTTTGTTTTACCTCTTCCTCTTCCGGTTTTTTTTACCCGGTGATATCTCTAGGATCACGGGTCGAGATCCTCTGCTAGTGTGGGAGAGTTGTGACGCCCGAAGACCGACGTCCCAGAAGATCCCAGAAGATTCCAGAAGATTCCAGATGTTCCGGGTTCTTCCGTGTGTTGCATTTGTGCTTGTGTTAGTTATTTTGCTTTGCATCATGTCATCATGTGCATTTCATCAACATGTTTTCAAAACTTGCATTCGTTCGGGCTCCCCAGTTCTCTCCGTTGTCCGTTCTGAGTCCAGTCACACTCGCACGCGCCCGTGGCACCTCCGAATATTTATTTTATAGGTGGCCGAAGAATGTTCTCGGAACGGGTTGAAACTTGGCGTGTGGTCTTATTATAGTGTAGACAGCCCGCCTGCCAAATTTCATCGCGTTCGGAGTCCGTTTGTTAGCCCAACCGTTAAACATATAGCGGCATTATAGCCGGTTTAAACGTCGGACGTTTCAGTGCTCTGAAACCTGTTGCCGGGTTGCCATCTCTCTCTCTCT
>LR738715.1:758659011-758686907 GCA_902687465.1 Secale cereale | reverse complement strand
CCCTTGTTTCTCGGGAGCCAGTCCCATCGCCGCCGCCACCCCACTTCTTCCTCGGGATCCAGTCCCGCAGCCAACCTCTCTCCCTCCCTCGTTTTCAGCATCAACCAACGAGAGCCCCGCAACCCTCTGTCCAGTGCGCCCGTGCCCAAGGCCTCCTCCGCCCCGGGCATCACCTCTCCTCCGTTCCCGTCGCTGCCGGTGACGAGCCGCAGCTCGCCGGAGCATCCGAGCGTCACCGGAGGACCACCTCACCCCTCGTCGGTCCTCTCTTTCTTTCTCCCTCCTTTTCTTCTTCGCGGTCTCCCTCATCTCATCTCCCTGCCTCTGTCTCTCTCAACAGGATGTACGCCATGGCCGCTGCCCCATGGAGTCTCACCGGTCCGGCTCCAGACGAGTTCCTCCTCGCCGGATCTGCTTGTCCCGGGCCTCCTCTGCTTCTCCCTCGCGTCCAGCTCGCCGGACCTGCCTCTCGCCTGGAGATCCAGGCCATGGAGGCGTCGCGCCTCTGCTTCGATCGACGACCACATGAGCGAGACGAGCGCTGCCCGCGTTGACCGCTCCAGCGAATCGTGGCTAGCCGCGCCCGTTAAGCTTGTTTCGCCCGAGGCCCGCTCCGCGTGGACTGCTCCAGCGCCAGCGTGGACGAGGCCAGCGCCTCCACTTTCGTGAGGCCCAACTGCGCCCCCGCCAGACCTGCAAGGCCTCTTCGCCAGCCGGGCTATAGCCCGATGTGAGCAGCCCCCTGATCCCCTCTGCACTGTTGGGCCAGCAGTTGCGGCCCGTCCACTATTTTTTTTTTCGCGGAACGTTTTGTCTAATTATTCCAGAGACAACAGTTTTGCAGTTTGACCCCTAGACTTCATGCATTTAATATCTCACTAACAGTGCATCGTTTGAAAATGTGTTAAATATGAAAACTGCTTAGAATTCTGTGTAGATTGTTAATATAACACTTTCACCCCTGTTTAAATGTTTAAAATGATGTTTGTTTAAATTTTCTTAAATAACAGGCTAAAATGGTTTATTTCATAACTAAATAACCGTAGCTCCAAATTCTATAAACTTTATATGGAAATGGGGGTAGAAAAATGTGTAGAATAACATGATGCACTTTGTTTTGCTGTTTAACAACTTTAAAATGTGGTAATAGGCAGAACAGTACCAAATTTCAAATTATGCACATGGGGTTTTTCCGGATTTGTTGTTTGTTGTTTCCGCCCCCATTTAAATTGCCTAGATAGATAGTTTACTTTTACTTCACCTCTTGCCATGTTAACAAACAATTAATCTTGTCTTGTAAATAAACGAGAGTCAATTAAATAATTAATGTGGTGTTTCGTCAATATGCAACTCGTTGCATATTGAGCTCCACTTAACTTGTAGTTTTGTTTGTGCACTTTGCCATGCCATGCATAATTAAACCGGACATGCATCATGCTTGGATGTGCATCGTATGCCATGCTTATGCTTGTGTGTTTACCGTGTTGCTTGTTTCTTTCCGGTTGCTTCTCTTGTTAGCTTCGGTTTCGTTCCGGAGTTGTGAGGATTCGCTCGACTGTTTCTCCGTCTACTTCATGGATCCGTTCTTCTCCCTTGTGGAATCCCAGGCAAGATGATCATACCCTTGGATACCTTTACTACCATTGCCATGCTTAGTTGTCTCGATGCTATCGTTACATGTCGCGCTACCCATCTTTTATGTCAGCCTCTCCTTGTTGCCATGAAACCTCTAACTTTTGAAACCTTCCTAGCAAAACCACTGTTTGGCTATGTTACCCGCTTGCTCAGCCCCGCTTGCTCAGCCCCTCTTATAGCGTTGTTAGTTGCAGGTGAAGATGAAGTTCGTTCCAGGAGGGAACTTGTTGTTGGTTATATCACAATATCTATAATTATTATTTAACACACCTATATACTGGGCATGGGTGGAAGGCTTGGGCCTTTTGCTCGGTGTTTTGTTCCACTCATGCCACCTTAGGCGCCGATAAACCAGCATTATGTTCCTTGATTTTGCGTTCCTAACACGATGGGTGTAATGGGGACCCCTTGACAGTTCGACTTTGAATAAAACTCCTCCAGCAAGGCCCAACATTGGTTTTAATTTGCCTCATAATAATAACTTAATTAAATAATTAAATTTGCATAGGGGGTCGCGTCCCCGAGGATTCTTAATTCTACATAGCAGGGGGGCAGTGCTGATGGTGTTGGTCCCAAATAGAGTCGTGTGCGGTGCCACCCAGTCACCTGGGGTCTTCGGTTGCTGTACACTGTGCTCATCCGGTCGTGGCCTGAGACGAGATACGCGCGGCTACTATCAGGGTGTCGGCACGCCGGGAGGTCTTGCTGGACTTGTTTTACCATTGTCGAAATGACTTGTGCTACCGGGAAGCCGAGCCTGATCGGATTTTCCCTAAGATAAGGGGTGATGATATTGTATTTATCACTTCAGCTAATCGTGAGAGCTTGTGATGGGCTAAGTTGGGACACCTCTGCAGGGTTATGATCTTTCGAAAGCCGTGCCCGCGGTTATGTGGCAGATTGGAATTTGTTAATGTCCGGTTGTAGAAAACTTGACAGAGGATCCGAAGTAAAACACACAACTGTGTGAGTAACCGTGACTGTCTCTTTTCACTTTGAAAAGAGAACACGGTGGGGTTATGTTTGACCGTATGTAGTTAGGATCTTTAGCGATCACCTCTTTTGCGACCGTTTGCGTAGATGCTCTTCTCATTCCGGTACTCGTAAGTTAGCCACCATATTATGCTTAGTCGCTGCTGCAACCTCACCACTTTACCTCTTCCTACCCATAAAGCTTTGCTAGTCTTGTTACCCATGGTTATGGGATTGCTGAGTCCTCGTGGCTCACAGATACTACAACACCAGATGCAGGTTCAGCCGAGTTTGAAGCAGGAGTTGGATCAGTTCTTCACCCGGGAGTCCGATGAAGATCGTGGCTGTTTGCTTGTGACGTTTCGACGATCAGTAGTGGTTTCTACTAGGATTCGATCCTGACCTATGGCTTTATGTTGTTTTGGTATCTTTCTTTCGGATCTTACCCGTAGTCGGGTTGTGATGTTTTTGAATGATGTTATGCTTATGTAATGTATTGTGTGAAGTGGCGAGTGCAAGCCAACTATCTCCTTTTGCAATTTAATCCCTCTTTTACATGAGTCGTGCAAAGATACCAAACTTGAGATCATTCTAGGATGGGCTTATACCTTTAAGTCGTGCATCGACACGTAGGAGGTATAGTCCCATCCTGGGCATTACAAGTTGGTATCAGAGCCTTCTCCGACCTAGAAGCCCCCACTGATTGATCGAATCGTTGACGGTTGAGTCTAGGCACACACTGAAAATGTTTTGAGTCCTATATTATATCGGAGAGTAGGATTTCTTTTGCTCCTCTTCTCTTTTCACTCTGGTGAGGACTCCTGACGATTACTCTTGCCTCTTCTACTTTCAAAAAATTGCACCAAATTTTTTTTAGGATCCCGCGAGTATTCTGGGATTGTTTCGATGTTCTTGTGACGAGGATATTGTTCTCGATGCCTCCTGTTCCCGGGGAGTTGAGCTTCGGGGTATTGTCGTCACAAGCATATCGCGGCAGTACTAAATACTTAAGACGGCCGACATCGAAAATCTCTCCTATACGGCCAGTGGCAAGATAACCCCGACATCACCCAGTACTGGGGAGGTAGTTCGAGAGTATTGCCATAGCTGGTATAGTGGATGCGTTTCGAAGGTCCGAGGTAAACAGTTTCCGAGAAAGACTGGTTATGTGTTGAAGGATGGATACACCTGGATGTAGGTTTAGAGTTGATTGCGCGGTGCTTCCCGTGTATCCCCAACACCTGATTGCATAACTGGAAACTTTCGGAAATGTATAGGTGGGTTCATCTAGTAGTTTCTAGGCATTCTTCCAACGGATGCACGATATGAAGTTCGGGGTTCTACATTGAGTGAAGTGGTTTTATGGACTTGTTTTGATCGGGAGTTGCATCTTAAAGGGTCCTTGGCTATGCTGATCCGGGGATTGCAAAACCCTTTTGTAACACGTTCCATGAGCTTTCAGCACGAATATGTCGGACGAAGCTTCTATCTTGTATTTGTTCTATCTGATCCTTGTTCTTTTTTTTTATTTACCCTTTTCTTCTTCTAAGTGGCTTCTCGACCAGTTGATGTACCTACGGAATTCATTCGTTCAATTCTTTGCTCGGATGATATTGTGAAGATTAGGCTGCTACATATCTACCCTTTGTTTTTGTTTTGATTCTGGTATTCGAGTTGCTTCGATGTCAAATGTTGATTCCATACCTTTCTTAATCGGTGTTCTCATATTTTTTATGGGAGTGCTAGTCCTTCTTGATCATCGAGATGGTCATGTTAAATTCTTTTTCAACCGGTGTCCATTTTGCTCATCCCAAGTTGTCTTTGTTTCCCCACCCTCCCACCCTTTCTGCATTGAGCCAGAAATTCTCGAATGAAGTATCCATTTTATTCATGTGATGTTTCTTCATTCTTTTTCCTTCAATGTTCTTATCCGGTGATTATCGTGAAGATGCTCAAGAACTCCAAGTTCTTCATTCTCCGTTCTCGTTTCTTCTCTGGTGGATGTAATTCAAGATTTCGGTGTTGATCTTATCCTTTTTCATCTTCTCACAATGCTTTCTTATTCCGGTGCACCAATTAATCATTCTCCTCTTGTTATTCATATCCGGAGTGCTGAAGATTCATAATTCCATTCTTAATTCGTTCAAGCTATTTTGAGGATTGTTATCTTATTCAAGCCATTTAATTCAACCGGTGCTATATCTCTTAAGCAATCTTTTTCCAACGGTGATTTCTTTTGAGTGGGCACTAACCCACCGGTCTTTTTCCAGGATCTTACCTGACTCTTCTAATTTTCCGGAGTTGTACTCAAATTCTTTTCAAAGTGTGACGTAAGAATGATCTCCATCAGTCACATGCCTTCTCCAAGCTTGTTTTCAATTATTTCCATCTTTAGATCCACCTTCCTCTTGTCATTCGTCCGGAGTATCTCGAAATTCTTCATGGCATTTATCGTCTTCATTTTCAACATTTGAAGATCGGAGAAGTGTTTCTCTTAAATCTTGAAAGTTCTCTTCTCCAGATTCGTGGTTCTAGCTTCATGCCATCCTCATAATTGTTTTCGATTGTGGGAATTCTTTTATACCGTCCGAAGCATTTCATGAATTCTTTCCATTGTGATCCTCCGAAGGCCATCATTTCAGAAGATTTCTTCGTTCTCAGTTTTCAACTTCATCCTCCAAATATTCTTCATTGATGTCTCTTCGTTCGTCTCTATATTCTTACGGTGGTTCTTTTAAGTTTACCCTTCCTTTGTTATCGTATTAATTCACTCGTTCTTTTCATAATCCTACCGGTGCTTCGTTGAAGTTTTAACCAAGCTTGTGCGAGATCTCTCTTAATTCTTTCCAACGAGAATAAGTAGTATGCCAAATCCTTTGGTTGTCATCAATTTAAATTGGTGAAGGAGATGCATGACATAATTCTTATTCTTATTCTTCAAGGTGATTTAAATCTCTTTTTCCGGAGCTTGTTCATCATATCATATTCTCGGTTCTAAGTTGTCCATCTTGTTTTCCGGAGCTTCAAGCTATTTAATTATCATTTCAAAGCTCCATCTAATTCATCGCAGGCCTTGAATCTTATTCTTTTCATCATTCACTTCTCATGCTTTCTTTACCGGAGTTTTCATGGTAGGTTCATCATGTTTTAATTCATCCTCGAAGTCTTCATCAATATTCTTGTTGGAGCTCAAGCATTTTCATCATGCTTTCCAATTGCAATCCGTTCTACCTTATCTTTTCAGATGGTGTTATGTCATTCTTGTCAATTCCTTCATGTTTTATGATTCACGAGTTATCAAGAATGAGATATTTAAAACCATCATTTCTTTTCTTTAGGAGATCCTTTCAACCCCTCATTTTTATCTGTTGGAGTGATTTGGGTTGTATTTCACCTAAAGCCTTCCCCTAAGGATTGTTGCTATTATGGTGCTTATTAATGATCCAAATTCTTCATTTATCATTCCGACGAAATAACTCTTTCGTCTCCTTGTTGATCTCAATCCAATCAATTGTTTAAGTTAGTGGCTGGTTATCACCTCTTAATTTTGAGATGTTTTTCATAAGCCCACATCAAGCTTATTCTTTTCGTTTTTGAATTTCCAACAACTCCGTTCAACCCTTCTTCGTAAGGATGCTCTTTCAAATTTAATTTTGAGAGAAGTTGTCATTTTCTTCTCCGTTCTTTCTTCCCAACGATCTATATTCTATTCTTTCATTCCGGAGGCTTTGTGATGTTGCTCTCTTTAACCATCATCTCGTTTTTATCGAGATCATGTTCTTTCCTTGTTTATCTATTTTTCCGGAGTGTTGTATTCTTCATTCAAGTAACCTCATCTTATCAAATTTTGCCTATCCTTAAACCGGAGTGCTGTCTGAATCTTTCTTACCCCTTGTGCCTTCTTTCAATTGTTTCAGAGGCAGTGTGTTGTTGTTTTCATCAAGTATCTTCCCAACTTGGCAAGTTCTTGTTCATTTCCTTCCATTTTTCAGTCGGAGTGCTGCCCAAATTCTGTTATTCTTATTCCTTGGCTATACCATTGCGGTTTCTTATTCTTTTGGTCCGTGAGCTCTTGTTTCATGTCTTTCAACCTTCAAGGTTCTCATAATGCTCCTTGTCCCTCTTTTCTAACGGAGTATTTTCATATTCGTTCATCTCCGTTGTATTCTTTCTTTCAAGATTGTTCAACCTCTCAAGGTTCTTTGGTTTCACTCGTCTGTCGAAGAAGCAACTTTGTTTTACCTCTTCCTCTTCCGGTTTTTTTTACCCGGTGATATCTCTAGGATCACGGGTCGAGATCCTCTGCTAGTGTGGGAGAGTCGTGACGCCCGAAGACCGACGTCCCAGAAGATCCCAGAAGATTCCAGAAGATTCCAGATGTTCCGGGTTCTTCCGTGTGTTGCATTTGTGCTTGTGTTAGTTATTTTGCTTTGCATCATGTCATCATGTGCATTTCATCAACATGTTTTCAAAACTTGCATTCGTTCGGGCTCCCCAGTTCTCTCCGTTGTCCGTTCTGAGTCCAGTCACACTCGCACGCGCCCGTGGCACCTCCGAATATTTATTTTATAGGTGGCCGAAGAATGTTCTCGGAACGGGTTGAAACTTGGCGTGTGGTCTTATTATAGTGTAGACAGCCCGCCTGCCAAATTTCATCGCGTTCGGAGTCCGTTTGTTAGCCCAACCGTTAAACATATAGCGGCATTATAGCCGGTTTAAACGTCGGACGTTTCAGTGCTCTGAAACCTGTTGCCGGGTTGCCATCTCTCTCTCTCTTCTCAGCCTACACATTCTACACAGGCCACTTTTCATCTCCTCACTACTTGTCCGAAACTGCCCCGAACCGACCCGGGGTTCTCGTTACCGTTGGGTCCGGATCATCCCCAAACATCTCTAAAATATCTCCGTTTTTCTTATTTGAACTCCCTAGCTACTTATTCTCGACCGTCCGATTAAAAACGGAGTGTCCGATCTAGGCTTGTTTTGGACCTCCTATTATTTATAGACCCAAACCCTAGAAATCCTCCACCAGTCCCATCACCGCCGCCACCCACTCCCCTTGTTTCTCGGGAGCCAGTCCCATCGCCGCCGCCACCCCACTTCTTCCTCGGGATCCAGTCCCGCAGCCAACCTCTCTCCCTCCCTCGTTTTCAGCATCAACCAACGAGAGCCCCGCAACCCTCTATCCAGTGCGCCCGTGCCCAAGGCCTCCTCCGCCCCGGGCATCACCTCTCCTCCGTTCCCGTCGCTGCCGGTGACGAGCCGCAGCTCGCCGGAGCATCCGAGCGTCACCGGAGGACCACCTCACCCCTCGTCGGTCCTCTCTTTCTTTCTCCCTCCTTTTCTTCTTCGCGGTCTCCCTCATCTCATCTCCCTGCCTCTGTCTCTCTCAACAGGATGTACGCCATGGCCGCTGCCCCATGGAGTCTCACCGGTCCGGCTCCAGACGAGTTCCTCCTCGCCGGATCTGCTTGTCCCGGGCCTCCTCTGCTTCTCCCTCGCGTCCAGCTCGCTGGACCTGCCTCTCGCCTGGAGATCCAGGCCATGGAGGCGTCGCGCCTCTGCTTCGATCGACGACCACATGAGCGAGACGAGCGCTGCCCGCGTTGACCGCTCCAGCGAATCGTGGCTAGCCGCGCCCGTTAAGCTTGTTTCGCCCGAGGCCCGCTCCGCGTGGACTGCTCCAGCGCCAGCGTGGACGAGGCCAGCGCCTCCACTTTCGCGAGGCCCAACTGCGCCCCCGCCAGGCCTGCAAGGCCTCTTCGCCAGCCGGGCTATAGCCCGATGTGAGCAGCCCCCTGATCCCCTCTGCACTGTTGGGCCAGCAGTTGCGGCCCGTCCACTATTTTTTTTTTCGCGGAACGTTTTGTCTAATTATTCCAGAGACAACAGTTTTGCAGTTTGACCCCTAGACTTCATGCATTTAATATCTCACTAACAGTGCATCGTTTGAAAATGTGTTAAATATGAAAACTGCTTAGAATTCTGTGTAGATTGTTAATATAACACTTTCACCCCTGTTTAAATGTTTAAAATGATGTTTGTTTAAATTTTCTTAAATAACAGGCTAAAATGGTTTATTTCATAACTAAATAACCGTAGCTCCAAATTCTATGAACTTTATATGGAAATGGGGGTAGAAAAATGTGTAGAATAACATGATGCACTTTGTTTTGCTGTTTAACAACTTTAAAATGTGGTAATAGGCAGAACAGTACCAAATTTCAAATTATGCACATGGGGTTTTTCCGGATTTGTTGTTTGTTGTTTCCGCCCCCATTTAAATTGCCTAGATAGATAGTTTACTTTTACTTCACCTCTTGCCATGTTAACAAACAATTAATCTTGTCTTGTAAATAAACGAGAGTCAATTAAATAATTAATGTGGTGTTTCGTCAATATGCAACTCGTTGCATATTGAGCTCCACTTAACTTGTAGTTTTGTTTGTGCACTTTGCCATGCCATGCATAATCAAACCGGACATGCATCATGCTTGGATGTGCATCGTATGCCATGCTTATGCTTGTGTGTTTACCGTGTTGCTTGTTTCTTTCCGGTTGCTTCTCTTGTTAGCTTCGGTTTCGTTCCGGAGTTGTGAGGATTCGCTCGACTATTTCTCCGTCTACTTCATGGATCCGTTCTTCTCCCTTGTGGAATCCCAGGCAAGATGATCATACCCTTGGATACCTTTACTACCATTGCCATGCTTAGTTGTCTCGATGCTATCGTTACATGTCGCGCTACCCATCTTTTATGTCAGCCTCTCCTTGTTGCCATGAAACCTCTAACTTTTGAAACCTTCCTAGCAAAACCACTGTTTGGCTATGTTACCCGCTTGCTCAGCCCCGCTTGCTCAGCCCCTCTTATAGCGTTGTTAGTTGCAGGTGAAGATGAAGTTCGTTCCAGGAGGGAACTTGTTGTTGGTTATATCACAATATCTATAATTATTATTTAACACACCTATATACTGGGCATGGGTGGAAGGCTTGGGCCTTTTGCTCGGTGTTTTGTTCCACTCATGCCACCTTAGGCGCCGATAAACCGGCATTATGTTCCTTGATTTTGCGTTCCTAACACGATGGGTGTAATGGGGACCCCTTGACAGTTCGACTTTGAATAAAACTCCTCCAGCAAGGCCCAACATTGGTTTTAATTTGCCTCATAATAATAACTTAATTAAATAATTAAATTTGCATAGGGGGTCGCGTCCCCGAGGATTCTTAATTCTACATAGCAGGGGGGGCCAGTGCTGATGGTGTTGGTCCCAAATAGAGTCGTGTGCGGTGCCACCCAGTCACCTGGGGTCTTCGGTTGCTGTACGCTGTGCTCATCCGGTCGTGGCCTGAGACGAGATACGCGCGGCTACTATCAGGGTGTCGGCACGCCGGGAGGTCTTGCTGGACTTGTTTTACCATTGTCGAAATGACTTGTGCTACCGGGAAGCCGAGCCTGATCGGATTTTCCCTAAGATAAGGGGTGATGATATTATATTTATGTAATGCCCAGGATGGAATTATACCTCCTACGTGTCGAGGCACGACTTAAAGGCATAAGTCCATCCTAGAATGATCTCAAGTTTGGTATCTTTGCACAACTCATGTAAAAGAGGGATTAAAATGCAAAAGAGGATAGTTGGCTTACACTCGCCACTTCACACAATACATTACATAAACAAACATCATACAGAACATCACAACCCGACTACGGGTGAAGAACCAAAGAAAGATACCAAAACAACAAAAGCCACAGGTCAGGATCGAATCCTAGTAGAAACCACTACTGAACATCGAAACGTCACGAGCAAACAGCCAAACTCTTCATCGAGCTCCTGATGAAGATCTGAACCAACTCCTGCATCAAACTCGGCTGAACCTGCAACTGGTGTGGTGGAGTAACTGTGAGTCACAGAGGACTCAGCAATCCCGTTCCCGGGTAACAAGACTATTTAAGCCTTGGGTGAGGACAAGGCTGAAGAAAGAACGAGAGGTGAAGGAACAAACAAGAGTCTGCAGCAGCAACTAGCACTAACTTACGTAAAAGAGAGCGAGAAGAGAAGGCAACGGCGAGAGGTGATCACGAAGTGATCCTAGCTACAAGCTCACAAACATAACCCCTCCGTGTTCAACTCCCGAATCCCGATTCGGAAATTGACAGTCACGGAACACACGCTGGTAGTGTATTAGTATCATTGTGTCAAGTTATCTACAACCGGAATTAACAAGCTCCCATCTGCCACATAACCGCGGGCACGGCTTTCGAAAGTTCAAACCCTGCAGGGGTGTTCCAACTTGACCCATTACAAGCCCACGATCCGCGGAGTCGCAACTCCATAGTTGGGAAGACCCGAGTATTCTCGGAATCCCGTGCTCAAGTTAAACCGAACTAAGGTAAGGCTAATCCAGCAAATCCTCCCGGCGTGTCGACACCCTGATAGTAGCCGCGCGTATCTAGGTCTCAGGACACGACCGGATGGGCGATTCTACAGGTTTTTACCAAACCTTGAGTTTCCTCGAGGTGGCCCCGCAGACTCCCCGTTTCGGACCAACACTCATGTGGAGCACTGGCCCGGGGGTTGAATTAAATTAAAAGGGATAGCTAGTCCACATGCAAGTTTTTTATTAGTTTGTTATTAGGCAAATAGTACCAATGTTGGGATTTGCTGGAAAAGACTTAGCACTTAGCGGTTTATCAAGGGGGTCCCATACACCCCAACCGTGTTAGGAACGCATAATCAAGGAACATAATACCGGCTTATACGGATCCTAACGGCACGAGTGGAACAAATCACCAAGCAAAAGGCTTAGCCTTCCACCCTGCCAGTATATAGATGATTTCATTTTTTAGCATTTATATAGTGTGATATAACCCAACCAAACTTCAACATGAAGCAAGCATCTTCAAACTTCACCTGCAACTAACAATGCTATAAGAAGGGCTGAGCGAAGCGTACTTAGCCAAGCAACGGTTTGCGTAGGTAGGGTGGTTAAACATGGCAATTGGTTACAAGTAGGAGGCTGACAAAAAGACATGGGCATCGAGGCAAAACTATAGATCGAGACTACTAGCAATAGGCAAAAATAGTAATGGTATCCGGGTTCGATCATCTTGCCTGGGATTCCACAAGGGAGAAGAACGGATCCAAGAAGAAGACGGAGCAACAGTCGAGCGGATCCTCACAACTCCGGAACGAAACCGAAGCTAACAAGAGAAGCAACCGGAAAGAAAGAACAACACGGTAAACACACACATCATAAACATGGCACGATGCACAAACAAGTATGATGCATGTCCGGTTTAAATATGCATGGCATGGCAAAGTGCACAAACAAAACTACAAGTTAAGTGGAGATCAATATGCAACGAGTTGCATATTGACGAAACACCACAATTAATTATTTAGTTGACTCTCGTTATTTACAAGACAAGTTTAAATGTTTTTAGCATGGCAAGAGGTGAAGCACAAATAAACTACCTATTTAAGCATTTTAAATGGGGCCGGAAAATAACAACAACAATTCCGGGAAAAATCCCCATGAGCATGTTTTAATAATTATAAGCAAACAACAATTTAACCATATAAATGTTGTTAACATGATGCGGATGACATGAACAAGTTTTTATGCAAGTTATTAGAAGGTTGACAATTAACAAGATATGAAGCATTGTCACCGTGGTGGAATGAAAGGGTGCCACGGCAACGATCCGAAATGAGGCAAGGCAACATATCGGTACCGGTAACTCGTTGAGAGTCCGATGCAAAAGGTAAGATGGCAGAGGTGAGTCAAACGAGATGAAAGAGGTGGGGTGATCCCGTTACCGGGTTCCCACGAGTCGGTGACGAGGCAACCGAGGAACATGACAAAAGGTGGAACGGGCACGAAGCACACACGGGAGACATTTCATACAACACAAGCAAGCATGCATCACACGGGTCATCCACGGGGTCGTCTCGTTATACCTTTGAAGCGTGCGTTTCGGGGCGGTTCGAGATCGTAGAGGAAGTAGAGGAAGTAGTCGTTCCGTAGGCGGTAGTTGTACTCGGGCGACGGTAGAGGAAGTAGTGGTAGTAGTTGTACACGAGTCGTGGTACACGGGGCGTCGGTAGTGGTACTCGCGGTTGTCGGACGTAGTGTAGGCGTTCCCGCATCGTAGATGTACTTGTCATCGTTTCGTTCGGTCGTCGTGGTACTTGGTCGTCGTGGTACACGTGTCGTACACGGATGTAGGGGTACTTGTCGTTCTCGAGTGCTCCGGGCGACGAGGTACTCGTACATGTAGTGGTACTTGTCCGAAGGGGTACTTGGTCGGGTCGCCGGTAGTCGTTTCCGTTCTCTGTCAAGGTTAACTCCAGCAAAAACAACACAAAACCAACAGAACGCAGCACGGCAAAAGAACACAGCAGCAACAGCGGGACAGCAGCGACAAGGAAGGAGGCAGCAGGGGGCCTCGTCGCGGGAAGGGAATCCCGTGCTCGCTGGAGAGGAGGCGAGGGAGCCTCGGAGCTGCTGATGAAGGGCCGCACAGGGAAGACCACGGCCGGCGTCGGGGAGATGGGGCGCTGGAGGACGGGGCCGCGGCGCTGCCTTGATGGAACCGGAGGAGGGCCTCGGCCCTAGCTGGCGCACGGGGCAGGCGCTCGGGGCAGGGCGCTGAGGACGCGAGCTCCTGGTAAACGGCAGAGGCCTTGGCGAGGCAAGAAGGAGAGGCGCCCTTGGCGCTGGAAGCCGGGGCAGAGGGGAATCGGGCCTCCCGCTGCGGGCGAGGGACTAGCGCGAGGGGGCCGCTCCTGGCCAGCCGGAGGGGCGGCGCAGCTCGGAGGAAGGACGAGGCCGGCTGGAGGAGGAAGAAGGGCGCCGGCGTCGGCTCCTACTGGTCGGGGACGAGGAGAGGGCGACGAGACAGGGCGCCGGTAGGAGGACGAGGGGGCGGAGGCCCTGGGCGCGATGGAGAAGGAGCGGGGGTGCGGGCAGCTAGCGAGAGGGGAGGGAGATCGGGCTCGATCGAGGGGTGCTCGGGCCAGAGCGAAAGAAGTGGCGGCGGCGACTGGGAGGAGCGGAGGGAGCTGGTGCGGGCTCGGGGAGTTAGGGTTTGAGGGCGCTGCGGTTGGGCCTGATGTTGGGCCGAAAGGAGGGAAAGGAGGAGAAGGGAGGAGATGGGCCAGGAGGAGGGAGGTGCGGCTGGGCTGCAGAGGGAGAAGGGCCTGCTGCGGCTGGGCCCCCTGATTTAACTGATTTTGGCAGAAACAAACGAGAGAAGAAAAGAAAGAAGAGGGAGGTTAGGGAAAAATAGCACAATGATAATTTTCTCGGGCTCGTAAAAATGAGCACGACCGGAGAAAATTATAAAAGGCCAGATCGGAAATAATTCAAACATATTTGAATTTAATTCAAATAGTTTTGAACTAAAACTTGAATAAGGAAGTGTCCAAAAATGTTCAAATTTTCGGAGGAACCTCGAAACAACGGAAAAGAATTATTGGCAAGGTTTGAAGGTGAAACTCGAAGTGAAAAGACATGGGGAAAATATGCAAGTGTGTTACGGTGATTTCCAACAAATGGAATATTTTAAAATATAGCTCCATAATTATTAGGAGGCTTTTATATGTTATAAAGAGAAGACATCTTCCCTCGATTTAAATGGACCGAAGGCCCACGCGATTTATTTAGGTTGAGATGCAAAATAAAATATGACATGATGACATGATGCAATGCAAAAATAAATAACACAAGCACAAAAGAACCACACGGGCAACCCGGAACATCTGGAAGCTTCGGGAATCTTCTGGAATCTTCTGGGACGTCAGTCTCGGGCGTCACAACTCTCCCACACTAACAGAGGATCTCGACCCGAGATCCTAGAGATATCACCGGGTAAAAACGGAAGAGGAAGAGGTAAAACAAAGTTGCTTCTTTGACAGACGAGTGAAACCAAGGAACCTTGAGAGGTTGAACAAGTTGAAAGAAAGAATGCAACGGAGATGAACGAAGTTAAGAGCACTCCGGTAAGCATGAGGAACATTACAAGAACCTTGAAGGTTGAAAGACATGAAACAAGAGCTCACGGACGAAAAGAATAAGAAACCGCAATGGTATAGCCAAGGAATAAGAATGACAGAATTTCGGCAGCACTCCGTCTGTAAATGGAAGGAAAAGAACAAAAACTTGAGGAGATGGAATGATACTTGATGAAAATAACAACACATTGCCTCTGAAACAATTGAAAGGATGGCACAAGAGGTGAGAAAGATCCAGACAGCACTCCGGTTAAAAGACAGGCAAAACATGAAAAGATGAGGGAACTAGAATGAAGAATATAACACTCCGGTTAAATGAAAAGCAAGGGAAAGAACATGATCTCGATAAAACGAGATGATGGTTTGGATAGAGCAATATCCCAAAACCTCCGGAATGAAAGAATAGAGAATATAGTTCAATGAAAGAAATGAACGGAGAAGAAAAGACAACTTCTCTCAAAATTGAGTTTGAAAGAGCCTCCTTACGAAGAAGGGTAGAACGGAGTTGATGAAAAATCAACAACGAAAAGAATAAGCTTGAAGTGGGCTTATGGAAAACATCTCAAAATTAAGAGGTGACAACCAGCCACTGACGAAAACAATTGATTGGATTGAGATCAACAAGGAGATGAAAAACTTATTTCATCGGAATGAAAAATGAAGAACTTGGGTCATTTATAAGCACCATAATAGCAACAATCCTTAGGGAAGGCTTTAGGTGAAATACAACCCAAGATAACTCCAATGAATAAATGAAGGGTTGGAAAGATCTCTTGAACAAGGAAAATGATGGGTTTAAATATCTCATTGTTGATAACTCATGAATCATAAAACATGAAGGAATTAACAAGAATGACCTAACACCATCTGAAAGATAAGGTAGAAAGAATTGCACTTCAAAATGCAAGAAGAAGAAATATTTGAGCTCCTCCAACAAGAATCTTGATGAAGACTTCGAGGATGAATTAAAACATGATGAAACACCATGAGAACTCCGGTAATGAAAGCATGAGAAGTGAAAGATGA
This sequence comes from Secale cereale, assembly GCA_902687465.1. Lineage (NCBI taxonomy): Eukaryota > Viridiplantae > Streptophyta > Magnoliopsida > Poales > Poaceae > Secale > Secale cereale. The sequence continues at coordinate 758,671,260 of LR738715.1, read as the reverse complement.
AAAGAATAAGATTGAAGGCCTCCGATGAATTAGATGGAGCTTGAAAGATAATTGAAATAACTTGAAAACTCCGGAAAACAAGATGAAGAATTTAGAACCGAGAATATGATATGATGAACAAGCTCCAGACAAAAGAATTAAATCACCTGGAAGGAATAAGAATAAGAATTATGTTATGCATCTCCTTCACCAATTTAAATTGATGACAACCAAAGGATTTGGCATACTACTTATTCTCGTTGCAAGGAATTAAGAGAGATCTCGCACAAGCTTGGATAAATCTTCAACAAACCACCGGTAGGATTATGAAAAGAACAAAAGAATTGATACGATAACAAGGAAGAGTAAACTTGAAAAACCACCGTAAGAATATGGAGACGAACGAAGAGACATCAATGAAGAATAGTTGGAGGACGAAGTTGAAAACTGAGAACGAAGAATCTTCTGAAATGATGGCCTTCGGAGGAACACAAAGAAAAGAATTCATGAAAATGCTCCGGATGGCATAAAAGGGTTCCTCACAATCAAAACGATAATGAGGATGGCATGAAGCTAGAACCACAACTCAACAAGAGAACGGGTCAAGATTTAAGAAAAACACTTCTCCTGTCTCCAAATGTTGAGAATGAAGACGGGAAATGCCATAAGAATTGTTGAGCACTCCGGCATGAAGAATTAAAAAGGTTGAACCAATGATGAAAAGAATTTGAAAGCGATCTTGGAGAAAGCATGTGACTGATGGAAATCATTCTTACGTCACGCTTTAAAAAGAATTTGAGTATAACTCCAGAAAACAAATAGAAGAGTCAGGTAAGATCCTGGAAAAGACCTGTGGGTTAGGGCCCACTCAAAAGAAATCACCGTTGGAAAAGATTACTTGAGAGATATTGCACCGGTTGAATTAAAAAGGCTTGAATAAGATGACAATGCTCAAAATAGTTTGAACGGATTAAGAATGGAATTATGAATCTTCAGCACTCCGGATATGAATAACAAGAGGAGAATGATTAATTGGTCCACCGGAATAGAAAGCATTGTGAAAAGAGGAAAAAGGATAAGATCAACACCAAAATCTTGAATTATATCCACCGAAAGAATTAGAGAACAAAAGAATGATGGGCTAGAAGCTCTTGAGCATCTTCAAGATAATCACCGGATAAGAACATTGAGGGAAATGAATGAAGAAATATCACATGAATAAAATGGATATTCCATCTGAGAATTTCTGGCTCCAAGAAGAAGAAGGGTGGGAGGGTGGGGAAAACAAAGGCAACTTGGGATGATTGAAACAGACAAATCGTCAGATTTCTCAACGACGTCCGTATGGACTAACTTGAAGAGAAGGCACACCGGTTGAAAAAGATTTAACATGACCATCTTGATGATCAAAAAGGACTAGCACTCCCATAGAAATATGAGAACACCGATTAGGAAAGGTATGGAATCAACATTTGACATCGAAGCAACTCGAATACCGGAATCAAGACAAGAACAAGGATAGATATGCAGCATCATCTTCACAATATCATCCGAACAGAGGATTGAACGAATGAGTTCCGTAGGTACATCAACTCGTCGAGAAGCCACTTGGGAGAACAAAAGAAAATAAAAAGGAACAAGGATCAGATAGAACAAATACAAGATAGAAGCTTCGTTCGACATCTTCGTGCTGAAAGCTCATGGAACGTGTTACAAAAGGGTTTTGTCATCCCCGGATCAGCATAGCCAAGGACCCTTTAAGATGCAACTCCCGATCAGAACAAGTCCATAAAACCACTTCACTCAATGTAAAACCCCAAACTTCATATCGAGCATCCGTTGGAAGAATGCCTAGAACTACTAGATGAACCCACCTATAGATTTCCGAAAGTTTCCAGTTATGCAATCAGGTGTTGGGGATACACGGGAAGCACCGCGCAATCAACTCTAAACCTACATCCAGGTGTATCCATCCTTCAACACATAACCAGTCTTTCTCGGAAACTGTTTACCTCGGACCTTCGAAAAGCATCCACTATAACAAGCTATGGCAATACTCTCGAACTACCTCCCCAGTACTGGGTGATGTCGGGGTTATCTTGCCACTGGCCGTATAGGAGAGATTTTCGATGTCGGCCGTCTTAAGTATTTAGTACTGCCGCGATATGCTTGTGTCAATGATACCTCGAAGCTCAACTCCTCGGTAACAGGAGGCATCGAGAACAATATCCTTGTCACAAGAACATCGAAACAATCCCAGAATACTCGCGGGATCCTAAAAAAAAAATTTGTGCAAATTTTTGAAAGTAGAAGAGAAAAGAGTAATCGTCAGGAGTCCTCACCAGAGAGAAAGGGGATGAGAAGCAAAGAAATCCTACTCTCCGATATAAATATAGGACTCAAAAAGTTTTTCAGTGTGTGCCTAGACTCAACCGTCAACGATTCGATCAATCAGTGTGGGCTTCTAGGTCGGAGAAGGCTCTGAATACCAACTTGTAATGCCCAGGATGGAATTATACCTCCTACGTGTCGAGGCACGACTTAAAGGCATAAGTCCATCCTAGAATGATCTCAAGTTTGGTATCTTTGCACAACTCATGTAAAAGAGGGATTAAAATGCAAAAGAGGATAGTTGGCTTACACTCGCCACTTCACACAATACATTACATAAACAAACATCATACAGAACATCACAACCCGACTACGGGTGAAGAACCAAAGAAAGATACCAAAACAACAAAAGCCACAGGTCAGGATCGAATCCTAGTAGAAACCACTACTGAACATCGAAACGTCACGAGCAAACAGCCAAACTCTTCATCGAGCTCCTGATGAAGATCTGAACCAACTCCTGCATCAAACTCGGCTGAACCTGCAACTGGTGTGGTGGAGTAACTGTGAGTCACAGAGGACTCAGCAATCCCGTTCCCGGGTAACAAGACTATTTAAGCCTTGGGTGAGGACAAGGCTGAAGAAAGAACGAGAGGTGAAGGAACAAACAAGAGTCTGCAGCAGCAACTAGCACTAACTTACGTAAAAGAGAGCGAGAAGAGAAGGCAACGGCGAGAGGTGATCACGAAGTGATCCTAGCTACAAGCTCACAAACATAACCCCTCCGTGTTCAACTCCCGAATCCCGATTCGGAAATTGACAGTCACGGAACACACGCTGGTAGTGTATTAGTATCATTGTGTCAAGTTATCTACAACCGGAATTAACAAGCTCCCATCTGCCACATAACCGCGGGCACGGCTTTCGAAAGTTCAAACCCTGCAGGGGTGTTCCAACTTGACCCATTACAAGCCCACGATCCGCGGAGTCGCAACTCCATAGTTGGGAAGACCCGAGTATTCTCGGAATCCCGTGCTCAAGTTAAACCGAACTAAGGTAAGGCTAATCCAGCAAATCCTCCCGGCGTGTCGACACCCTGATAGTAGCCGCGCGTATCTAGGTCTCAGGACACGACCGGATGGGCGATTCTACAGGTTTTTACCAAACCTTGAGTTTCCTCGAGGTGGCCCCGCAGACTCCCCGTTTCGGACCAACACTCATGTGGAGCACTGGCCCGGGGGTTGAATTAAATTAAAAGGGATAGCTAGTCCACATGCAAGTTTTTTATTAGTTTGTTATTAGGCAAATAGTACCAATGTTGGGATTTGCTGGAAAAGACTTAGCACTTAGCGGTTTATCAAGGGGGTCCCATACACCCCAACCGTGTTAGGAACGCATAATCAAGGAACATAATACCGGCTTATACGGATCCTAACGGCACGAGTGGAACAAATCACCAAGCAAAAGGCTTAGCCTTCCACCCTGCCAGTATATAGATGATTTCATTTTTTAGCATTTATATAGTGTGATATAACCCAACCAAACTTCAACATGAAGCAAGCATCTTCAAACTTCACCTGCAACTAACAATGCTATAAGAAGGGCTGAGCGAAGCGTACTTAGCCAAGCAACGGTTTGCGTAGGTAGGGTGGTTAAACATGGCAATTGGTTACAAGTAGGAGGCTGACAAAAAGACATGGGCATCGAGGCAAAACTATAGATCGAGACTACTAGCAATAGGCAAAAATAGTAATGGTATCCGGGTTCGATCATCTTGCCTGGGATTCCACAAGGGAGAAGAACGGATCCAAGAAGAAGACGGAGCAACAGTCGAGCGGATCCTCACAACTCCGGAACGAAACCGAAGCTAACAAGAGAAGCAACCGGAAAGAAAGAACAACACGGTAAACACACACATCATAAACATGGCACGATGCACAAACAAGTATGATGCATGTCCGGTTTAAATATGCATGGCATGGCAAAGTGCACAAACAAAACTACAAGTTAAGTGGAGATCAATATGCAACGAGTTGCATATTGACGAAACACCACAATTAATTATTTAGTTGACTCTCGTTATTTACAAGACAAGTTTAAATGTTTTTAGCATGGCAAGAGGTGAAGCACAAATAAACTACCTATTTAAGCATTTTAAATGGGGCCGGAAAATAACAACAACAATTCCGGGAAAAATCCCCATGAGCATGTTTTAATAATTATAAGCAAACAACAATTTAACCATATAAATGTTGTTAACATGATGCGGATGACATGAACAAGTTTTTATGCAAGTTATTAGAAGGTTGACAATTAACAAGATATGAAGCATTGTCACCGTGGTGGAATGAAAGGGTGCCACGGCAACGATCCGAAATGAGGCAAGGCAACATATCGGTACCGGTAACTCGTTGAGAGTCCGATGCAAAAGGTAAGATGGCAGAGGTGAGTCAAACGAGATGAAAGAGGTGGGGTGATCCCGTTACCGGGTTCCCACGAGTCGGTGACGAGGCAACCGAGGAACATGACAAAAGGTGGAACGGGCACGAAGCACACACGGGAGACATTTCATACAACACAAGCAAGCATGCATCACACGGGTCATCCACGGGGTCGTCTCGTTATACCTTTGAAGCGTGCGTTTCGGGGCGGTTCGAGATCGTAGAGGAAGTAGAGGAAGTAGTCGTTCCGTAGGCGGTAGTTGTGCTCGGGCGACGGTAGAGGAAGTAGTGGTAGTAGTTGTACACGAGTCGTGGTACACGGGGCGTCGGTAGTGGTACTCGCGGTCGTCGGACGTAGTGTAGGCGTTCCCGCATCGTAGATGTACTTGTCATCGTTTCGTTCGGTCGTCGTGGTACTTGGTCGTCGTGGTACACGTGTCGTACACGGATGTAGGGGTACTTGTCGTTCTCGAGTGCTCCGGGCGACGAGGTACTCGTACATGTAGTGGTACTTGTCCGAAGGGGTACTTGGTCGGGTCGCCGGTAGTCGTTTCCGTTCTCTGTCAAGGTTAACTCCAGCAAAAACAACACAAAACCAACAGAACGCAGCACGGCAAAAGAACACAGCAGCAACAGCGGGACAGCAGCGACAAGGAAGGAGGCAGCAGGGGGCCTCGTCGCGGGAAGGGAATCCCGTGCTCGCTGGAGAGGAGGCGAGGGAGCCTCGGAGCTGCTGATGAAGGGCCGCACAGGGAAGACCACGGCCGGCGTCGGGGAGATGGGGCGCTGGAGGACGGGGCCGCGGCGCTGCCTTGACGGAACCGGAGGAGGGCCTCGGCCCTAGCTGGCGCACGGGGCAGGCGCTCGGGGCAGGGCGCTGAGGACGCGAGCTCCTGGTAAACGGCAGAGGCCTTGGCGAGGCAAGAAGGAGAGGCGCCCTTGGCGCTGGAAGCCGGGGCAGAGGGGAATCGGGCCTCCCGCTGCGGGCGAGGGACTAGCGCGAGGGGGCCGCTCCTGGCCAGCCGGAGGGGCGGCGCAGCTCGGAGGAAGGACGAGGCCGGCTGGAGGAGGAAGAAGGGCGCCGGCGTCGGCTCCTACTGGTCGGGGACGAGGAGAGGGCGACGAGACAGGGCGCCGGTAGGAGGACGAGGGGGCGGAGGCCCTGGGCGCGATGGAGAAGGAGCGGGGGTGCGGGCAGCTAGCGAGAGGGGAGGGAGATCGGGCTCGATCGAGGGGTGCTCGGGCCAGAGCGAAAGAAGTGGCGGCGGCGACTGGGAGGAGCGGAGGGAGCTGGTGCGGGCTCGGGGAGTTAGGGTTTGAGGGCGCTGCGGTTGGGCCTGATGTTGGGCCGAAAGGAGGGAAAGGAGGAGAAGGGAGGAGATGGGCCAGGAGGAGGGAGGTGCGGCTGGGCTGCAGAGGGAGAAGGGCCTGCTGCGGCTGGGCCCCCTGATTTAACTGATTTTGGCAGAAACAAACGAGAGAAGAAAAGAAAGAAGAGGGAGGTTAGGGAAAAATAGCACAATGATAATTTTCTCGGGCTCGTAAAAATGAGCACGACCGGAGAAAATTATAAAAGGCCAGATCGGAAATAATTCAAACATATTTGAATTTAATTCAAATAGTTTTGAACTAAAACTTGAATAAGGAAGTGTCCAAAAATGTTCAAATTTTCGGAGGAACCTCGAAACAACGGAAAAGAATTATTGGCAAGGTTTGAAGGTGAAACTCGAAGTGAAAAGACATGGGGAAAATATGCAAGTGTGTTACGGTGATTTCCAACAAATGGAATATTTTAAAATATAGCTCCATAATTATTAGGAGGCTTTTATATGTTATAAAGAGAAGACATCTTCCCTCGATTTAAATGGACCGAAGGCCCACGCGATTTATTTAGGTTGAGATGCAAAATAAAATATGACATGATGACATGATGCAATGCAAAAATAAATAACACAAGCACAAAAGAACCACACGGGCAACCCGGAACATCTGGAAGCTTCGGGAATCTTCTGGAATCTTCTGGGACGTCAGTCTCGGGCGTCACAATTTATCACTTCAGCTAATCGTGAGAGCTTGTGATGGGCTAAGTTGGGACACCCCTGCAGGGTTATGATCTTTCGAAAGCCGTGCCCGCGGTTATGTGGCAGATTGGAATTTGTTAATGTCCGGTTGTAGAAAACTTGACAGAGAATCCGAAGTAAAACACACAACTGTGTGAGTAACCGTGACTGTCTCTTTTCACTTTGAGAAGAGAACACGGTGGGGTTATGTTTGACCGTATGTAGTTAGGATCTTTAGCGATCACCTCTTTTGCGACCGTTTGCGTAGATGCTCTTCTCATTCTGGTACTCGTAAGTTAGCCACCATATTATGTTTAGTCGCTGCTGCAACCTCACCACTTTACCTCTTCCTACCCATAAAGCTTTGCTAGTCTTGTTACCCATGGTTATGGGATTGCTGAGTCCTCGTGGCTCACAGATACTACAACACTAGATGCAGGTTCAACCGAGTTTGAAGCAGGAGTTGGATCAGTTCTTCACCCGGGAGTCCGATGAAGATCGTGGCTGTTTGCTTGTGACGTTTCGACGATCAGTAGTGGTTTCTACTAGGATTCGATCCTGACCTGTGGCTTTATGTTGTTTTGGTATCTTTCTTTCGGATCTTACCCGTAGTCGGGTTGTGATGTTTTTGAATGATGTTATGCTTATGTAATGTATTGTGTGAAGTGGCGAGTGTAAGCCAACTATCTCCTTTTGCAATTTAATCCCTCTTTTACATGAGTCGTGCAAAGATACCAAACTTGAGATCATTCTAGGATGGGCTTATACCTTTAAGTCGTGCCTCGACACGTAGGAGGTATAGTCCCATCATGGGCATTACACCATCTTCAACCTCTACTTCCCTGAGTTCGATAAACCTTAGGTCATCCACTTGAGGGAAATTGCTGCTGTCCTACAAACCTCTGCGCTTGGAGGCCCAACATAGTCTACAAGAGTAGAAGCGTGTGTAGACATCACGCATCCAGAAAATCCATGGACCACCTGCCCCGCGACATATCCGTAACCGAGATAGTCGTGCACCGTCGTGAGCAGCGCGGCTCTCATATGGAAATATTCTTTCTTTGCGAATCCCACGTATTGGCTGGCGTTTTCCACAGCGTGTCTAGCTCCTCTTTCAGCAGCCCCAGATACAGATTGATGTCGTTCCCTGATTGTTTCGGTCCTTCAATTAGCATACTCATGTGAATGTACTTCCTCTTCATGCACAACCAGGGGGGAAGGTTGTACATCCACACAAACACAGGCCAGGTGCTATGTGTGCTTCTCTGGCTGCCAAACGGATTGACTCCATCGGTGCTCGCGCCCAGCACGATGTTCCTTGGATCGTTCCCAAATTCTAGGTCTTCGAAGTTCAACGCTTGCCACTGGCTCGCATCCTTAGGGTGACTCAACATCTTGTCTTTTTTATCTATCTCCGGATCATTTGCGTCATCTTCTCGCTTCTTCTCCTTCCTATCCGCGTGCCAACGCGGGAGCTTTGCTACCTTAGGGTCCGCGAAATACCGCTGCAGACGAGGAGTGATCGGAAAGTACCACACCACTTTTCGAGGAGCTTTCTTCCTCTTCTTGTATCGAGTGACGCCGCACACCGGACATATGGTAGACTCCGCGTGCTCGTCCCGATAAATGATGCAATTGTTCATGCACACATGGTATTTCACGTGCGGTAAATCCAGAGGACACACGATTTTCTTCGCCTCCTCCAAACTGGTGGGGCACTTGTTCCCCTTGGGAAGACGTTCGTGCCAGAATGACATGTTCTCGTCGAAGCATGCGTCGGTCATTTTGTGTTTTACCTTCATCTCCAGAGCCATGAGCGTTACTTTCAGGCGGGTATCCTCGGGCCTACATCCTTCATACAATGGAGTAACCGTGTCTAACTCAAGTTGATCCATCTTGGCTTTCTCTCGGGCGGCAGCTTTTGCGTTATCGGTCTACTTGAGAAGCAGCTCTTGAATATGAGGGTCCTGCACCCAGCCCATCGATGGTCCAGCGTCGTCTGCTCCGCCGGCATCATCATCTTCATGATCATGCCCGTCGTCTGCTCCGACATCTTCCTCATCATCATGTCCTGCATCTTCTACATGATGACTGTGTACAGCATCACCGTCGTGATCATCTCCTGGGGATTCTTCGTCTTCTCGCCCGCCCGAGCCGCGGTGGTTGTCTTGCTGCCCTTCCTCATTTCTTGCCCGGCCCCCATGGACGACTTTGTAGTCATCTTCATCACCTTGCCACCGATAGCCATCCATGAAACCACGCAAGAGCAGGTGGTCCCGCACCTGCCCGGAATCCGGGTCCGCAATAAGGCTCTTCAGATTGCATCTTCGACACGGACATCTTATGTCCGTCTCGTTCTTTTGAAGCATCTCGGCCTTCGCGGACCTCAAAAACCTATTCACGATGCCTTCGGTCATTGTGCGCACCATGGTGGCCTGCGGGGTAGAGCAAAACGATATTTTAGAACCAAGAAAAAATTTGCCATGACTTTCCCTAAAAATAGGACACAAAAGAATGCTTAATGCCAAAATTCTCACCGAAACATAAATGAATCAACATTCTGGGAAAATATTGGCAACTATCGCATTTCAAATACCGGTACACCTCCAAACACAAACACATATGCAACACAACAAACATATGCAACACCACGAACATACATAGATCTAGCTAGGCCATAAAAAATGCATGTGCACATTGTTGTATGGAGAACAACATAAATATAGCTTCCCCCCTTACTTACCTATCAAAACAAGGTAATTTAACCACTTAATTTGAATGAATCTATGGTGGAAATGAGGTGGAAAAGAGGAGGGACCCGAGACAAGGAGGAGGTGGAGAGAATGAAGTGGGGAGAAAGTGAGTGTGGGTAGGAGAGGCTGTCCAAAATATCTTGTTGCTGCCCACTTACTAATGGCGCACCCACTATAAATGCGCCATTAGTAATCAAGGTTACTAATGGCGCATCTGCAGTTAGTGCGTCATTACTAGTTTTTAAAAAAAACAATACTAATGGCGCACTGTCGCACAGTGCGCCATTACTAGTTTAAACTAGTAATGACGCACTGTGGAACAGTGCGTCATTAGTAGTTTTGCAAAAAAAAAGAATAAAAAATATAATAAAAAAAAGAACATTAATGGCGCACTTTACTGCTGGTGCGCTATTACTACGTACAACTAGTAATGTCGCACTTTGTCTGGATGCGCCATTAGTATGTTTGGACAGGCGCACTACTTCAAAAAAAAACTTTTTGATACTAATGGCGCACCCTGGGCCAGGTGCGCCATTAATAGTTTGAACTCTAATGGCGTATCTGAGGTTGATGGCGCACTGCTTGTCTGGTGCGCCATTAGTATCAATTCCATCTATAACCCTTTTCCTAGTAGTGCAGTAGCCTTCCCGATGATGTCGGTTCTTTGCTTTCATCCGCCCCGGCACCGAGCCACCTCGCCGCGGCTTTTCATTGCTCGCGAGCAGGGCGGCGAGGGCGGCGAGGACCATGAGATGTTCCTCTTCCTGGACGTTGGCTTCGGCTTCCTCCGACAGCAGCGCGGCGAGCGCCTCCTCGTCGTCCGAGTCCATTGCCGAACGCAGTGAGGCAATCCGCCGAATACCTTGCGCGCGCGTTGGACGCACACCCGCCGATACACTGCCCTGGGCGGCTGGAACGCCGGAAAAATCGCCCGGGCGGTGGTGGAGTGCCTGCCGCCGCCGAAATATTTTCTCTTTCCCGACGGGGAACGGCCTATCTAGCGGTGGTGGGCGGCGGGCAGCGCCGGGATCTGCAGGCCGGCGGCCGAGCGCGCGGGGGGAGGGGGCGAACCTGGACGGTTGGCTTACTTTTTCGCATGACGGCGTGGGCCAGGCGTGTTTTTCCCTTGCGCCGGAGCCCCAAGCGCCACCCCTAGTGCGCCGGGTTCTGCGACCGCCGGGCCCAAAAACAGGCCGAGCCGGCAGATTTCGGCGACTTGGAGACGCAACTGGGACGTTTTTTCGACGCCGACGCCGAAAAAATCGTCTTGATGCCTGTTGAGGATGCGACTGGAGATGCTCTAGGACGATGCACCGACCGAGCGTAAAGTGTGTGCACATGACTTCCGTGCATGCATGAGGCGACGACGTACGTGCGTACGCGTCATGTAGATTTGCACGACGAAAGAAACGGTTAGCTTGCTGGATATGTGCACCAACAGGAATTAGCTGATGCATGTGCTGACGTGCATGAGCCATCCAATAGCCCGTTTGTGTGCCAGCTACATGCATGCTCGAGCGGTCGGCATCGTTTGTTCCTTCTTTTTTTATGAGAAAAAAACGACCAGCTTCGTCGAGACAAGCACGAGCGGGCAAGGATAGACCGACCCCGCGAGGAGACGGTTGGGATCGGTCGGTTCACTGGAGATCCACAGCACACCGTACGAGGAATGGATGATCAGCTACCTACCCGGCCAGGAATCTTAAGAGTATTGTTTTGATGATGAGAATGAGATTCGTCGTAGATTAAGCACTCGTTTATTGGAATCGTCGTTTTCCTTTCATGCACACGCACACGCCAACGACAATCAACTCGAATATACTCCCTCCGCCCGGTAATATAAGATCGGTTAACTTTGAACTCGATCCTAGAAATGCATGCATGGCGCATGCACGCACGACACGGACCAGGGAAAAAGAGAGCATCGAATCTCTCACATCTTTGCCCTAATTTCTCGTAGGCTATGGTCGGCGGTGAATCGACGCACACGCCTGAGTGCCGGCCGGCGCACCGTCTCCGACGGCACGTCGGTTGTCTTAGCGTCCCTGCTAAGTTACGCGGAGTCCAATGGTAGCTGTGTGCCTGTGTCATGCGTGTGCGTGGATGTGGACATGTGGTGTTAGTGGGGTGTGTGTGTGCAAGCGTATGCTTGCAATCCAAAAAAGTGGAGAAGAATACGGCTTAATCTTGGCAGGGTATATATAGGTTTGTCCGGAGAATTCGCACGCATCACTCCAAAGTGGTACTCCTCGATCGGTTGGTGAGCTGTGATTTGAATTATAAAGGCGTGTGTGCATGCTGAAGAAGCAAACACTGCATACAAGTACAACTGCCTATGGATGACACATTTGCCGACCGAGTAGAAGAGATTTGACAGCATCGTGTGCACCAGCTAGACGATCAGCGAATCTATGCCTTTTGTACGTACAAATTTCACATGGATGATGGATGTATGGGCTAGTTCTTTTTAGCTTCTAGATGGTGAAAACTAGAGCAGCGGTCAGGTCACGTAGTGTTGATTCTGAATCAGCTAAAGTGCATTTGGAAGGGCTCTCGTCTTGCCCTCCTTTTTTTTTTTTGCGAATAGTCTTGCCGTCCTTCGAGGGCGGCAACAATCATAGCCGCCACCATCACTCACCCTCGTCGCTGCCAGAGAAGTTCACCGGAAAATCCTTTGTGGATGAC
>LR738715.1:758637834-758658930 GCA_902687465.1 Secale cereale | reverse complement strand
CCCCACGTCTCTCATGTAGGGTTTCAGAGGCGGGGGTGGCGGCCCCCGGATGGTAGACGCACAGGTAGCTCCCGATGGCCCACGTGCCTGCCATGTTGGTCAGCAAGAAGGCGACATGTGGCAACATTTTGTTCAGATCTAGATTCGGAGGCCCCTTAATACAGTCGCCCGAGTCCTCTCCCACGCCTTTGGGGCAAGTGCCAACGTCCCTCGGCATGGGAGGCGCAAAATCATTGATTTGGCTCTTTCACCAAAGTTTATCATGATTTGAACCCCTTAAAAAATCAACATCTAACCCCTTTTGATAACGCCATCCAGCTTGGGTTGCATGGTAAACGTCCCATTGGAATTGCTCTTTGGAGCATCAGTTCACCTTGCTGCCCCGATTCCTGTTTGTTGGGAAAATTGGTTGTTTTTTTGCAATATGAGAGATGAAGTTATATGTATCGGTTTGGATGCAGCTTGTCCTGGGTCTGCCAAGACGATTGCTTGCCTCCTGTCGGAGGAGGTTTCTTCAGGTAAAATGAAGACGGTGAAGAAGGCTATCAGAAGCATAGGCAAGAAGAGTGACGCCATTAGGAAGGCGTCCGCGGCTGCTTAATTAATGGAGGATGCTCAGTCTCTTCGTCATCCATCTCCAATTGACTCGCCTATGTGAATTTGGTGGCGTTCGGTGGTTTCGTTGAGGGTTTCGTTGCGACGTCGATCTTTGAGGGTTTGTGGTTGCATGTTATGTATGTTTGTCGGGTTGATCGTGGTGTCATGAAGTTTCTTTCTTAGCGAGTAGTCCGTGTGTGGTTATATGTATCGGTTTTCGCCCGGTTTTTCGTTAATTAACTAGGCAATTTTCTTCTTCTTAATTAATCGATGAGACAAATTTTTTGCCTCCGTTTCGAAGAAAAAAAGATGAAGCGGCGGCCACTGAGATTCTTCTCGTAGGGTTTCCTAGGTCCGACTTCGGCGAGACCTTGTTAGGCATGGCGGTCCAAATTCACGAACATGTTTCGTCTTAGTTATTTTTCCCTAGTACTAGTATAAGATGGAGACAATTGAAAGGTCCACGTTCCCGTCGTACCCAATGCTACTAATTTCTCCATTGACGAGAACAGGGAATGGGATCCATTGCCATGAATATGACGCATCCAGAAAGTCAAGATAAGCTTGGTAGGTCCGTAGGGTGTTTAGGGAAGCGTTTTACGTGTGCCAAATTCTCACTTAGCTAGCAGCTTGCTTAGGATCGAGTTGGAAAGTTAAATTTGACAACACTTTGCATGTCACCAGGCAGCGTATCTGCGTATGTGTGTGTTGGACTGGACTGTCTCCATGCTCGTGGTGATCGACCTGCCTAATTTCTCTCCATTTTTCTCCTTCTCTAGCCCTTCACTTTCTTATCCGGTGACTAGACTAGCTATAGCGAGCGTCCGGGTCTTATCCAGGGTACTAGAAGGATTGGGTGCGCTTTGCTGCATCGTTGGTATTGTTGTATTTCTTCAAAAAACAATCCATTGTCTCCATCTTATACTCCTGGATGGTGGGAGGGTGCGCAGGATTGATATGTTTTTATAGGCTGCTTGCTGCTGATTGATTTGAAAAATAGTTGGTCCGGTCAAAATCGTAAACCAAATCCAAAATTGAATACCTTAATTAATTGTGAGGCCTTAAAATTTATAAAGCACAGTGTATAGTATAAAATAATTAAATGAGAGAGCTCTGAGAAATTATTGACCTGTCAAAATCAAATGACCCTATTCTAGTTGGAGACCTCAATTGAATGTGGGCTCTTTAAAACTAGTGTCATTTTGTCCCAAAATCGATACTGGTAGTTATTAGAGTGATCGGGTTCATCTGGCGACTCTGTTAGAGTTGCTCTTAGGGTAGACACATTGCAAAACTGGTAAGGCTGACTAGATCCATAGAAGTTTTATTCATAAAGTCGCAGTAAGTATATATGTAAAAGTGAAAAATGATATACCGAAAATTGAGATGATCAGTTGTGTAGTCTTATTTTCCAAAATAGATGATACCCCGCACATTGTTGCAGGAATATTTTGCAACATATTTCAATGTGATTCATTGTATGAAACATGAATATTTGAAGCAATAATACAAAAGGCTAAAATTGAAAATACATATAAATAGCATAATAGAATAAAAATCATTATGTGTCTTTGCATGTTGAGCTGAGTCTTTATTTTTCATGCATGTCTAATGATGAAGTGTCAAGATTGTATGTTAAGAGACATACGATTGTGGGAAGATGTGGCATGCTTGCATGTTGAGAGAAATAGTTAGTGGGGGCTAGCTATTTAGATATAGAAGATTAAAAAGGTGAGATGATCAACCATGTACTTGTTGGCTATTGGAGTAACTAAAAGGTGGCCATCACCTTTCTGGTCCTACGAGAACTGTCATTTTGGACATAGTAAATTGTGTAAATTTTATAGAAGGTTGTACTGGAAACTGATGGTGAAAAGCACATGTTTTGAACACCGTGGGACTGTCCATACGACTGCTTTGACGTGATCAGGAGTATAAAAGTGACAAATTCACACGAACCAACTCAAAGGAACGCATAGATTTTGAGTTACAACTTATTACAAAGTTGTGGGCTATAGAGTTTTGAATCCTCTTGCTAATAAACACAAGGTTGGTAAAGCCCATGTTGATGAAATTCACATGATATATATTTCTTTGCTTGTAAAATAGACGATGGCTAAGCTACGTGCATGAAAAATTACTCTGTTATGATTTGGACTTCCACATAGACCGTTATTTCTCAAACGATTGTACTAGTAGTGCTTATTTTATAAATTTGTGATACTGGAATATTTTTAAGACAATATTAATAATATTTGTATTCTTGTGCCTAGGATTTTTCATTCTGCTGTTATCTTCTGGTCTAGATAACGGAAGGGCTCATGTTGCATCAGTTGTCAGCGATTGTTGCACTTTAAATGAACCGGTAATTTAAATGAACTGGTGATAGAGACGCTTGAATTGGTATATGTATATCCATCGGCTGCTGGTTACTACTCCTTCACATCTTAACTATATTAGCATGCAGCCTGCTTTTGCGTATAAGAGTACACAGCTGATCAAGTGGATGAGTATATATATGTTAGTACACGTGATGATTGACGAAATTAAAATCAGGTAGTTTTACAAACCTTTAGCTTGCCGGTTCTTGCGGGCGAAATAATACATAAATGTGCAGCTTCCGATCAACGTAATCAAACACTAATCATGGACTGATATAGCTAATCTGGCCAATGACATCTCTGTCGATGGATATTTTTGGAACGTAGACGCTAGAGGCGTCCGGCTTTAAATTAATAAAGCCACAAGGACAACGTCATCACACACACATAAGTCATTATTACAGACCATAACAAGTTTGCGAATAAGGGTCACCATGCCCTTCCGAAAAGCAAAACACAGAGAGTAGCACGGGAAGGGCAGATAGCCAAAACCGCAGCACCTAAGTGGCAGGAGGAGGAGATCCGTCATGTTGTCGTGTCAGCCTCGTCACCGTCTTGATCTTCTCCATCACTGCTCGCATGTACTGCTCATCACGCGCTTTCCCCAACGGCATCCAGACCTGAAGGAAAAGATGGCATTTGAAGAGGATGTCAGCTGGATGATTTGGGAACTTATGTTCGATGGTAATCTTGTTCCTAACCATCCAGAGAGACCATAACAGCGCCCCAGCGCAACGCCACAGAATACGAGCGTTCGACCCTTTCTGCGCGTTAAGAATAGCTAAAAGGTCCGAAGCAGATTGGGGGTTCCAATTTTTGGAAAAGGTCTAACGGACCGCGCTCCACGCAAACCTGGCCAACACGCATTGAAAAAAGACATGATTTGCGTTTTCGCCCAATCCGCAGATAGAGCAAGAACCGTCCGCGGGCCCGTTGCGTTTAGCCACATTATCGGAAGTTGGCAGCCGGTTCCGCACCATTTGCCACATGAAGATCTTAATTTTCAGTGGCAGGCCCGCCTTCCATAGTCCCCTAGCCATGGTTAGCACAGGGCCTTCGGACATCTTGGAGTATATGGACTTAACCGAAAATTGTTTTGAGGCCGTAAGTTTCCAAGATATGAGATCTGGCTCATTAGATAAGTTAATATCCCTCCAAGCTGACACGAGGTAATCCCAACTAGAAACCTCGTCCGGCCCCAAGGTGCGAATAAAAGAGATCGCCGGAGGATGGACTCTAAGGGCGTCGGCAACCATAATGTTAGTGTCAGTGGCAAGATGGTATAGATCAGGGTGAGATTGCCACAGCGGTGCATTCTCCCACCAGTGATCTAGCCAGAATCGAGTAGATTCGCCATTCTTAACTCCAAAATGGGCCCCCAAAGAGAACGCCGGCCGGACTTCTTGGATCCCTTTCCAAAACGACGAACCGGAGGGCTGAGCCTTGAAGACGTTTCCGTCCAGGAAGTATTTAGCCCGGAGAATTTTGGCCCAGAGTCCCGACTCTTTTTGTGCCAATCTCCACCACCATTTGGTTAGGAGGGCCACATTCATAAGTTTGGAGTTTGTTACCCCAAGGCCCCCCATTTTTTTGGACGACAGATTGCCGCCCATTTAACCAGATGGTATTTCCATTTGGTCCCGGCACCTTCCCAAAAGAAACGAGACCGCGGGGTGTCCAGTCTAGCATGAACGCAATCGGCCAAAAGATACATACCCATAGTAAAAATGGGTAGAGAGGATAGACTCGAATTGGTCAGAATGAGTCTAGCCGCCGAGGACATAAATCTACCCCTCCAAGGACTGACCCTGTTGAACACTTTCCCGTAAAGTGGTTCCCATTCCGCGATGGTAAGGCCTCTGGTTGAGATAGGCAGCCCCAGGTATTTGATCGGGAAAGAGCCACGCTTACAGTTAAGAGAGTTCGCCACCCTAGTACTCGAATGATCGTCCATCCCTATGGTGATCACTTCGCTCTTAAGGAAATTGATCTTGAGCCCCGACATGAGCTCGAAGGCTAGGAGAAGCAGTTTGACGGATGCCACACTACTATCATTGGGTTCAAAGAGTAACATCGTGTCATCCGCATATTGTAAGTGGGAGACTCCTCCCGGGATGAGGTGAGGCACTAGGCCGGAGATGTGTCCCGCAGCCCTAGCTCGGTTGATTAACGCTGCTAGTGCGTCGGCCACAAAATTGAAGATGAGGGGGGAGCTCGGATCACCCTGTCTAAGTCCCCTTTTATTGCGAAAGAATTTTCCCAACACACCGTTAATGGTGACAGCCATGTGTCCGCTGGACACCAGGTGCATAAGACGGTGCACAAAACCCGCCTCAAAACCCTTTTTGAGGAAGACTTCCTGTACAAACGCCCAGTTCACTCGATCGTACGTCTTCTCGAAATCGAGTTTAAGGAGCACTCCCTTAGTTTTAGTCCTTTTGAGCTCATGCACAATTTCCAAAAGTGCAATCGGTCCCTCAAGGATGTTTCTATGTTTAAGGAAACCCGTTTGGCTATGGCTAATAATCCGTTGGGCAATTGGGGCGAGGCGCGAGGCATATGCCTTTGCGCAAATCTTGAAGGGAACATTAATGAGGGTGATAGGTCGAAAAAGCCTGATGTTGTCTGCCCCTTTAACTTTTGGGATAAGGCTAATGGCCCCGTAGTTAAGACGCGAGAGGTCTATCGTACCTAGGGCAAAACCATTAACAATCGCATAGAACAAGTGTTTAAGGCTGGGCCAAAAACGCTTGAAGAAATCCACGGGCCAGCCGTCCGTGCCAGGCGCCGTGTCGTTCTTCATATCCATGAGCGCCTTATCAATCTTCTCTGGGAGGAAAGAGAGGGCCAGGCGATCATTTTCCTCCTGAGACACCTTGTCGATGAATATTTAAAGTATGTGAGGTACAGTACTCACTCCGGTTTAAAAAAGAACATTTCAGTTTTTTAACTTTTTCCTACACCGGAATGCAAATTACAAAAACACGCACAATGATCCAATGCATGCAGGAGTATTTATGCCCAACAGTTCCATGGACCAATGCATGAAGCCTAAACAATGCCACCTAACTCATCCTTGATATATATGCCGAGCTGTCTCTAGGATACTTCCCTTTTTTGAAATGAAGAATATATATTGATGAATTAGCTCGACGATATAGTTTGACCTCGTAGGTTTGTGCACACATGATTCTTCTGGCACAATCATAGTGAAAATATTTAACGTCAGTCTACTACATCTAGTTTATTAGCAACTTGATTTTGTTCGGTAGAGATGAACATGTCTACAATAGAAGGGATGGTAAGAGTTTGCCTGGTTGATTGGTTATCGCATGTGTGATGGGGATTGCCAGTTTTTGCTAGTTAAAATGTGTTTGGTTGAGAGGATGAAGAAAAATATGAAACCAAGCTTTTGGAATATTTCCTAAAGGTTTTCGACCCCAAATGTGACGGACTCGAGCACAATAGAAAGCGTAGACCTGCCCAAATGTACATGAAGTTGACTATTGTCATTTCAAACTAAATCATGTGAAAACTTATTTTTTGCGTACATAGCTACAAATTTATTTATATAATAGAAGCTGTAATTAAACTTATCATCTCATCAAGAAATACAACTACAAAAGAGGTTAACCCTGTGACTCTCTGCACACGGATAATAACTACACTATCCGCTTGCTCCAACTGCCTACGTGAAGCTACCATCAATTCACCATCATCTGCCAGTGAAGTACTCCCTTCTTTCTGGTTTATTAAGCCTGCACGTATCCCGACATTAACAATCTGACAAACATAATAAAAGTTAGGAAAATGTTACACTTACAAACAAGCGTTACATAACCTATGTAATTTCTAAAAATAGAAATACTGATCAAACCACCCCTGAATTCGAGGGTGGGCTCATGTCCCCAACTAATGACAAATTAGAAACTGACAGACCAGGAATTACGAAAGGAACGTAAAAATCCCGCGTTTAGATCACTACTTTATTGATCTAAATACTTTTATATTTCTTTACGGAGGGAGTATATCACAAAAATATACCAGCTCATGTCACCATATCAAGGAACCCCCTACCTTTAGACCTCCCTATCGGACCTGATGTATTTAAGCCCAAGATCAAATGAGCTCGGGTGAACAGTAACCCCAAAAATAATTTTCAAAATTTTCAAAAATTCCTGTAATTTTTTTTTGTGCAAACATTGACAAAAGTTCTCAATGATCACAAAATTTCATCACAAAAATAACATTCGTGGAAGTCGCAGAAAAAAAAAATTGATGCTCCAAAAATACTATTTCCAAAAACATTTTGGAGTATTGGATTTTTTTCCAGGACTTGTACGAATGTCATTTTTGTATGAAATTTTGCAAGCAGTGAGAACTTTTTTCAATGTTTCCACCCAAAAAAATTCAGAATTTTTTGAAATGTTTTTCATTTTTTTTCATTTCACTGTTCACCCCGAGCTGAAATGAGATCGGGAGCAGAACATGACTTTCACTCTCTATCCCACATTCCAGACCAAGAGATATCTCCTCTGACAAGATAGTGTTTGCATTTGGGTAGTACAAGTTGGAATGCATATATTTATCAACATGATAAAAACATATGAAATTCGCATAAATATTTGTGTCATCGGTAACACATATGATGGCACACATAAGTGTTGGGGAACGTAGTATTTTAAAATTTTCCTACGATCACGCAAGATCTATCTACCAGATGCATAGCAACGAGAGGGAAGAGTGTGTCTACGTACCCTCGTAGACCGGAAGCGGAAGCGTCAAGTGACGCGGTTGATGTAGTCGAACTTCTTCGCGATTCAACCGATCAAGCACCGAACGTACGGCACCTCCGTGTTCAGCACACGTTCAGCTTGACGACGTCCCACGAGCTCTTGATCCAGTTGAGCTTCACGGGAGAGTTTCGTCAGCACGACGGCGTGGTGACGAATATGATGTATCTACCGGCGCAGGGCTTCTCCTAAATACTGCGATGGTATGACCGAGGTGTGTTTCTGTGGAGGGGGGCACCGCACACGGCTGGAACAATTCAACTTGTGTGTCTTTGGGTGCCCCCCTGCCCCCGTATATAAAGGAGCAAGAGGGGAGGGCCGGCCGGCCTCCTATGGTGCGGCTAGGGCAATCCTACTAGGAATAGGATCCTATTCCTAGTAGGAGTCCACCAAGAAGGAAGAGAGGGAAAGGAAAAGAGGGAGAGGTGGCGCCCCCCCAATCCTAGTCCAACTAGGATCCCTAGGTGGGGCGCCGGCCAGCCTCTATGGGCTGCCTCTCTCCTTTCCTCAAGGCCCACTATGGACCATCCCCCTTCGTAGGGGGTTCCGGTAACCCCCTCCGGCAATCCAGTTAAATCCGAAACTTTTCCGGAACACTTCCGGTGTCCGAATATAGTCGTCCAATATATCAATATTTATGTCTCAGACATTCCGAGACTCCTCGTCATGTCCGTGATCTCATCCGGGACTCCGAACTACCTTCGGTACATCAAAACTCATAAACTCATAATACCGATCGTCATCAAACGTTAAGCGTGCGGACCCTACGGGTTCGAGAACTATGTAGACATGACCGAGACTCATCTCCGGTCAATAACCAATAGCGGAACCTGGATGTTCATATTGGCTCCTACATATTCTACGAAGATCTTTATCGGTCAAACCGTATAACAACATACGTTGTTCCTTTTGTCATCGGTATGTTACTTGCCCGAGATTCGATCGTCGGTATCTCCATACCTAGTTCAATCTCGTTACCGGCAAGTCTCTTTACTCGTTCCGTAACACATCATCTCGTGACTAACTCATTAGTCTTTTGCTTGCAAGGCTTATTGTGATGTGTGTTACCGAGAGGGCCCAGAGATACCTCTCCGACACTCGGAGTGACAAATCCTAATCTTGATCTATGCCAACACCACGAATACTTTCGGAGACACCTGTAGAGCATCTTTATGATCACCCAGTTACGTTGTGACGTTTGATAGCACACAAGGTGTTCCTACGGTATCCGGGAGTTGCATAATCTCATAGTCATAGGAACATGTATAAGTCATGAAGAAAGCAATAGCAGTAAAACTAAACGATCAAAGTGCTATGCTAACGGATGGGTCTAGTCCATCACATCATTCTCCTAATGATGTGATCCCGTTGATCAAATGACAACTCATGTCTATGGCTAGGAAACATAGCCATCTTTGATCAATGAGCTAGTCTAGTAGAGGCATACTAGGGACATACTATTTTGTCTATGTATTCACACATGTATCAAGTTTCCGGTTAATACAATTCTAGCATGAATAAAAGACATTTATCATGATATAAGGAAATACAAATAACATCTTTATTATTGCCTCTAGCGCATATTTCCTTCAGTCTCCCACTTGCACTAGAGTCAATAATCTAGCTCACATCGCCATATGATTTAATACCGATAGTTCACATCGTTATGTGAATAACACCCATAGTTCACATCGCCATGTGACCAACACCCAAAGGGTTTACTAGAGTCAATAATCTAGTTCACATCGCTATGTGATTAATACCCAAGAGTAATAAGGTGTGATCATGTTTTGCTTGTGAGAGAAGTTTAGTCAACGGGTCTGTCACATTCAGATCCGTATGTATTTCGCAAATTTCTATGTCTACAATGCTCTGCATGGAGCTACTCTAGCTAATTGCTCCCACTTTCAATACGCATCCAGATTGATACTTAGAGTCATCTGGATTTAGTGTCAAAGCTTGCATCGGCGTGACCCTTTACGACGAACTCTTTATCACCTCCATAATCGAGAAACATTTCCTTAGTCATCCAGTTACTAAGGATAATTTTGACCGCTGTACAGTGATCTACTCCTGGATCACTATTGTACCTCTCTGTCAAACTCATGGCAAGGTACACAACATGTTTGGTACACAGCATGGCATACTTTATAGAACCTATGGCTGAGGCATAGGGAATGACTTTCATTCTCTCTATATTTTTCTGCCGTGGTCTGGCTTTGAGTCTTACTCAACTTCACACCTTACAAGTCAGGCAAGAACTCCTTCTTTGACTGATCCATTTTGAACTACTTCAAAATCTTATCAAGGTATGTACTCATTGAAAGTCTTATCAAGCGTCTTGATCTATCTCTATAGATCTTGATGCCCAATATGTAAGCAGCTTCACCAAGGTCTTTCTTTGTAAAACTCCTTTCAAACACTCCTTTATGCTTTCCAGAAAATTCTACATCATTTCCGATCGACAATATGTCATTCACATATACTTATCAGAAAGGTTGTAGTGCTCCCACTCACTTCTTGTAAATACAGGCTTCATCGCAAGTCTGTATAAATCTATATGCTTTGATCAACTTATCAAAGCGTATATTCCAACTCCGAGATGCTTGCACATTTTGTTAGCACCTTTAGGATTGACAAAACCTTCTGGTTGCATCATATACAAGTCTTCTTTAATAAATCCATTAAAGAATGCAGTTTTGTTATCCATTTGCCAGATTTCATAAAATGCGGCAATTGCTAACATGATTCGGACAGACTTAAGCATCGCTACGGGTGAGAAAGTCTCATCGTAGTCAACTCCTTGAACTTATTGAAAACCTTTCGCAACAAGTCGAGCTTTGTAAACAGTAACATTACCGTCAGCGTCAGTCTTCCTCTTGAAGATCCATTTATTTTCGATGGCTTGCCGATCATCGGGCAAGTCAACCAAAGTCCACACTTTGTTCTCATACATGAATCCCATCTCAGATTTCATGGCCTCAGGCCATTTTGCGGAATCTGGGCTCATCATCGCTTCCTCATAGTTTGTAGGTTCATCATGGTCCAGTAACATGACTTCCAGAACCAGGTTGCCGTACCACTCTGATGCAGAACGAACTCTGGTTGATCTACGAAGTTCAGCAGAAACTTGATCTGAAGTTTCATGATCATCATCATTAGCTTCCTCACTAATTGGTGTAGGAATCACTGGAACTAGTTTCTGTGATGTTCCACTTTCCAATTCAGGAGAAGGTACAATTAGCTCATCAAGTTCTACTTTCCTCCCACTCACTTCTTTCGAGAGAAACTCCTTCTCTAGAAAAGATTCACTCTTAGCAACAAAGACCTTGCCTTCGGATCTGTGATAGAAGGTGTACCCAACAGTTTCTTTTGGGTATCCTATGAAGATTTACTTCTCCGATTTGGGTTCAAGCTTATCATATTGAAACTTTTTCACATAGGCATCGCAGTCCCAAACTTAAAGAAATGACATCTTAGGTTTCTCGTCAAACCACAGTTCATACGGTGTCATCTCCACGGATTTAGATGGTGCCCTATTTAACGTGAATGTAGCTATCTCTAATGCATAACCCCAAAAGCGATAGTGGTAGATCGGTAAGAGACATCATTGATCGCACCATATCTAATAAAGTACGGTTATGACGTTCGGACACACCATTACACTGTGGTGTTCCAGGTGGCGTGAGTAGTGAAACTATTTCACATTGTTTTTACTGAAGGCCAAACTCGCTAACTCAAATATTTTACATCTACGATCATATCGTAGAAACTCTTATTTTCTTGTTACGATGATTCTCCACTTCACTCTGAAATTCTTTGAACTTTTCAAATGTTTCAGACTTGTGCTTCATTAAGTAGATATACCCATATCTGCTCAAATCATTAGTGAAGGTCAGAAAATAACGATACCTGCCGCGAGCTTCAACACTCATTGGTCCACATACATATGTATGTATGATCTCCAACAAATCTTTTGCTCGCTCCATTGTTCCGGAGAACGAAGTTTTAGTCATCTTACCCATGAGGCATGGTTCGCAAGCACCACGTGATTCATAATCAAGTGTTTCCAAAAATCCATCACTATGGAGTTTCTTCATGCGCTTTACACCATTATGACCTAAACGGCAGTGCCACAAATAAGTTGCACTATCATTATTAACCTTGCATCTTTTGGCTTCAATATCATGAATATGTGTATCACACGATCGAGATCCAACAAACCATTTTCATTGGGTGTATGACCATAGAAGGTTTTATTCATGTAAACAGAACAACAATTATTCTCTAACTTACATGAATAACCATATTGCAATAAACATGATCAAATCATATTCATGTTCAACACAAACACCAAATAACACTTATTTAGGTTTAACACTAATCCCGAAAGTATAGGGAGTGTGCGATGATGATCATATCAATCTTGGAACTACTTCCAATACACATCGTCACTTCATCCTTTAACTAGTTTCTGTTCATTATGCAACTCCCATTTCGAGTTACTACTCTTTAGCAACTAAACCAGTATCAAATACCGAGGGGTTGCTATGAACACTAGTAAAATACACATCAATAATCTGTATATCAAATATACCTTTGTTCACTTTGCCATCCTTCTTATCCGCCAAGTATCTAGGCCAGTTCCACTTCCAGTGACCATTTTCTTTGCAGTAGAAGCACTTAGTTTCAGGCTTGAGTTTAGCTTTGGGTTTCTTCATGGGAGTGACAACTTGCTTGTCATTCTTCTTGAAGTTCCCTTTCTATCCCTTTGCCCTTTACTTGAAACAAGTGGTCTTGTTAACCATCAACACTTGATGCTCTTTCTTGATTTCTACCTTCGCCGATTTCAGCATCGCGAAGAGCTCGGGAATTCCTTTCGTCATCCCTTGCATATTATAGTTCATCACGAAGTTCTACTATCTTGGTGATAGTGACTAGAGAACTTTGTCAATTACTATCTTATCTGGAAGATTAACTCCCACTTGATTCAAGTAATTGTAGTACCCAGACAATCTGAGCACATGCTCACTGGTTGAGCTATTCTCCTCCATCTTGTAGGCAGAGTACTGTCAGAAGTCTTATACCTCTCGACACGGGCATGAGTATGAAATACTAATTTCAACTCTTGGAACATCTTATATGCTCCATGGCGTTCAAAACGTTTTTGAAGTCCCGGTTCTAAGCCGTAAAGCATGGTGCACTTAAACTATCAAGTAGTCATCATACCGAGCTTTTGTCAAAACGTTCATAACGTCTACATCTGCTCCTGCAATAGGTCTGTCACCTAGCGGTGCATCAAGGACATAATTCTCTGTGCAGCAATGAGGATAATCCTCAGATCACGGAACAATTCCGCATCATTGCTACTAACATCTTTCAACTTAGTTTTCTCTAGGAACATATAAAATAAAAATAAACGGGGAGCAACATCGTGAGCTATTGATCTACAACATAGATATGCTAATACTACGAGGACTAAGTTCATGATAATTTAAAGTTCAATTTAATCATATTAATTAAAGGACTCCCACTTAGATAGACATCCCTCCGGTCATCTAAATGATCACGTGATCCAAATCAACTAAACCATGTCCGATCATCACGTGAGATGGAGTAGTATCAATGGTGAACATCTTATGTTGATCATATCTACTATATGATTCACGCTCGACCTTTCGGTCTCCAGTGTTCCGAGGCCATATCTGCATATGCTAGGCTCGTCAAGTTTCACCCGAGTATTCTGCGTGTGCAAAACTGGCTTACACCCGTTGTATTTGAACGTACAGCTTATGACACCCGATCATCACGTGGTGTCTCGGCACGACGAACTTTCGCAACGGTGCATACTCAGGGAGAACACTTATACCTTGAAATTTAGTAAGGGATCATCTTATAATGCTACTGTCGTTCTAAGCAAAATAAGAAGCATAATAAGATAAACATCACATGCAATCAAAATATGTGACATGATATGGCCATCATCATCTTGTGCTTTTGATCTCCATCTCCAAAGCACCGTCATGATCACCTTCGTCACCGGCGCGACACCTTGATCTCCATCGTAGCATCGTTGTCGTCTCGCCAACTATTGCTTCTACGACTATCGCTACCGCTTAGTGATAAAGTAAAGCAATTACATGGCGATTGCATTTCATACAATAAAGCGACAACCATATGGCTCCTGCCAGTTGCCGATAACATTACAAAACATGATCATCTCATACAAAACCGTATAACTCATCATGTCTTGACCATATCACATCACAACATGCCCTGCAAAAACAAGTTAGACGTCCTCTACTTTGTTGTTGCAAGTTTTATGTGGCTGCTACGGGCTTAGCAAGAACCGTTCTTACCTACGCATACAAAACCACAACGATGTTTCATCAAGTATGTGCTGTTTTAACCTTCACAAGGACCGGGCGTAGCCACACTTGATTCAGCTAAAGTGAGAGAGACAGACACCCGCCAGTCACCTTTAAGCAACGAGTGCTCTTAACGGTGAAACCAGTCTCGCGTAAGTGTACGCGTAATGTCGGTCCGGGCCGCTTCATCTCACAATACCGCCGAAGCAAAGTATGACATGCTGGTAAGCAGTATGACTAGTATCGCCCACAACTCATTGTGTTCTACTCGTGCATATCATCTACGCATAAACCTGGCTCTGATACCACTGTTGGAGAACGTAGTATTTTAAAATTTTCCTACGATCACGCAAGATCTATCTACCAGATGCATAGCAATGAGAGGGAAGAGTGTGTCTACGTACCCTCGTAGACCGGAAGCGGAAGCGTCAAGTGACACGGTTGATGTAGTCGAACTTCTTCGCGATTCAACCGATCAAGCACCGAACGTACGGCACCTCCGTGTTCAGCACACGTTCAGCTTGATGACGTCCCACGAGCTCTTGATCCAGTTGAGCTTCACGGGAGAGTTTCGTCAGCACGACGGCGTGGTGACGGATATGATGTATCTACCGGCGCAGGGCTTCTCCTAAGTACTGCGATGGTATGACCGAGGTGTGTTTCTGTGGAGGGGGGCACCGCACACGGCTGGAACAATTCAACTTGTGTGTCTTTGGGTGCCCCCCTGCCCCCGTATATAAAGGAGCAAGAGGGGAAGGCCGGCCGACCTCCTATGGTGCGGCTAGGGCAATCCTACTAGGAATAGGATTGCAATCCTATTCCTAGTAGGAGTCCACCAAGAAGGAAGAGAGGGAAAGGAAAAGAGGGAGAGGTGGCGCCCCCCCAATCCTAGTCCAACTAGGATCCCTAGGTGGGGCGCCGGCCAGCCTCTATGGGCTGCCTCTCTCCTTTCCTCAAGGCCCACTATGGACCATCCCCCTTCGTAGGGGGTTCCGGTAACCCCCTCCGGCAATCCAGTTAAATCCGAAACTTTTCCGGAACACTTCCGGTGTCCGAATATAGTCGTCCAATATATCAATCTTTATGTCTCGGACATTCCGAGACTCCTCGTCATGTCCGTGATCTCATCCGGGACTCCGAACTACCTTCGGTACATCAAAACTCATAATACCGATCGTCATCAAACGTTAAGCGTGCGGACCCTACGGGTTCGAGAACTATGTAGACATGACCGAGACTCATCTCCGGTCAATAACCAATAGCGGAACCTGGATGTTCATATTGGCTCCTACATA
Source organism: Secale cereale (assembly GCA_902687465.1). Lineage (NCBI taxonomy): Eukaryota > Viridiplantae > Streptophyta > Magnoliopsida > Poales > Poaceae > Secale > Secale cereale. The sequence continues at coordinate 758,643,496 of LR738715.1, read as the reverse complement.
TTCTACGAAGATCTTTATCGGTCAAACCGTATAACAACATACGTTGTTCCTTTTGTCATCGGTATGTTACTTGCCCGAGATTAGATCGTCGGTATCTCCATACCTAGTTCAATCTCGTTACCGGCAAGTCTCTTTACTCGTTCCGTAACACATCATCTCGTGACTAACTCATTAGTCTTTTGCTTGCAAGGCTTATTGTGATGTGTGTTACCGAGAGGGCCCAGAGATACCTCTCCGACACTCGGAGTGACAAATCCTAATCTTGATCTATGCCAACACCACGAATACTTTCGGAGACACCTTTAGAGCATCTTTATGATCACCCAGTTACGTTATGACGTTTGATAGCACACAAGGTGTTCCTACGGTATTCGGGAGTTGCATAATCTCATAGTCATAGGAACATGTATAAGTCATGAAGAAAGCAATAGCAGTAAAACTAAACGATCAAAGTGCTATGCTAACGGATGGGTCTAGTCCATCACATCATTCTCCTAATGATGTGATCCCGTTGATCAAATGACAACTCATGTCTATGGCTAGGAAACACAGCCATCTTTGATCAATGAGCTAGTCTAGTAGAGGCATACTAGGGACATACTATTTTGTCTATGTATTCACACATGTATCAAGTTTTCGGTTAATACAATTCTAGCATGAATAAAAGACATTTATCATGATATAAGGAAATACAAATAACATCTTTATTATTGCCTCTAGGGCATATTTCCTTCAATAAGTACTATCAAATGTTGGCTATAATTTCTAGTGCTAGTTGCCTGAAATTATATACATAATCTAAGTCTCTCTTAATTAGCACGCAGCCGGCTGCATCTTCCATCAAGTGGAGGAGTATATATATGTTATACATGATGAATGAAGAAATTAAAATGAGGTTGGCCTAGTCACATGTATGGAGATGTCTCCACTCACAATTTATAATGTTTCAGTACTTGCGGGTGAAATGATATATATATGCGCGCCTTTCAATCGACTTAATCAAACATTCATCACGAGCTTATATAGCTAATCCGGTTGATGGTATCTTTATCGATGGCTATATATAGGATAGCTGTTTTTTTAACTGACACCCTCGGGGAGGGGGAGGGGGGAGACCCCCCACTTGAATATATTTCAACAAAAAATAATCAACCCATGTTTTGTTTAGGAGAGACGAGAGGAGAAAGAATGCTGCAGCATTTCGGCGTGGATTTTTTTATCCGCCTTGCGCGGACGGTGAGACCACGGAGTGAGGTCATACATCCCATATTACATCAATTGGGGTTTGGCCAATCCCTCTACAAGTCATGGCATTTAGAGCATCCCAAATTTTCCAAAGCACTAACAGCAGGACAAAAGGCCAAACCGTCCTTGGTAGGCTTGGGTGATAGGGCAAGCTCCACAACTCCGAAAGAGGCAAGTAGCAAGGCAGGAGACCTAGAGCTTCCTAGATGGAAACTGAAAGTAGAGCAAGAAAAGAATAGGTGTGCACGATCCTCCTGAGCGGCATTGCAACGTGGGCAAGATGAATAGTCGATGATGGTCTTGCGGTGCATATTTTCCTGAGTGCTAAACCTGTCCAAGTAGAATAACCATCCAAAGATTCAGAACCTGCTAGGGACATTTGAGTCCCAAATGTGAGCAAGGTTCGGATCCGACAACAGCGAACCAAGAGCATCGTAGGCACCCTTGGTGGAGAAGGGGGCTCCGTTGAGCAATGATCGTTCTTCTGGCGCGTCCGATAGGTTCACATCCTGCAACAAAAGTCTCAAGGTAGACAATTCATTGGAAGCGGTTAAAGTTAGTCGGCTACGCAAGCCCAGATCGATCCCATCCATCACTAAAGTTTTAACACCAGAATTTGGTTTTGTGTTCTGTGAAAACAAGGTTGGGAAATGCAGTGGAGAGGGGTTCGGGAAGTAGCCATCGATCTAACCAAAAGAAGGTGGATGAGTCATCCCCTATAATAACTTGTGATATCTCTGTGAGGGTGTGAAGGTGTTTAGAAATAGCTTTGCCAAGGAAGGGGGCATTTTTACCTAGACCTATATGCCGAGGGGAGTGGTTAAGAATCCAATCCTTCCAAGGTCACAGAGGTAAGTGCACGAATTTGAATACAAATTTTCACATAAGGCAAAAAAATGTGCTCACAACTATTTAACGCCTAGACCACCTCCCTGCGTAGGCAAACACACCCTATCCCATGCAACCATGCACTTTGCCCCAGATAAAGCATCACCTCTTGACTAGAAGAAGATCATTCGATGCTTGTCAATTTCTTCCCAGACACTTAATTATTGGAAGAGAAAAACGTGGGTGTCAACTGAGGTGGCCAGTGTCTCTGCCATAGAGGCGGCGAGGTCCGACTCAATGTTTAGGTGAACGAACGTGGTTTAATTTGGAGAAATTAATGAGAGTCTTGTGGCACTAGAAAATCATCTAAGATACGTTTGAGATTCGTGGCGGATGTTTCATCTGCCTTTAGTATGATTAGCATGTCATCCGCATATTGTAGGATTGGACAGGGGAGTGTAGGAGAGATAGGGTGGGCAAGTAGGTTCTGATCACAAGCGTTTACGATCATTCTTTCTAGGACATCTATGACTATTACGAATAGGAAGGGAGAAACGCCCCCCCCCCCTGAGGTAAGTCATTCTTGCATTCGATCAACGGGCGGGAACTCCATTGGGGAGGATGGTCGTTTTACCAGAAGTAAGAAGGGATTCAATCCAACCAATCCATTTGTTCGAGAAGCCCCAAGCAGCTAGAATAGCAAGTAGTGAAGGCCAGCATACTGAGTAAAACACCTTAGATATAGCTCGAAAGGGATTGCTTGACCTTGTAGATTTATACTAATACGATTCTTCTGGCATGATCATAGTGAATAACATTTAACTTTAGTCTACTGCAACTAATTTATTGGCAATTGGTTTCATACACAAAAAATGGATATGTCCACTATGTAAGAGAGAGTAAGAATGTGTTTGGTTCACGAGTTATCCCCTGTATGTCATAGGGGTTGCCAGTTCTAGTTGATTATCATGTGTTTGGTTGAGAAGATGATAGGAAATGCAAAACCAAGTTATTTTTTTAGAAAAGTCCACTCAAAAGCTGATTGGCGACACCGACACAAGATGTTAGCGCCAACCCGCCCAAATGTACATGAAGTTGGCTATCGTCTTTTTAAAACAAAATTATGTTAAGAAGTTATTTTGCTAGTACTAGAGTTAAGCATTCACATAGCTACATTTTTTAATAATAGAATCTTGAAGTAATCTCATCAAGATAAATAAAAAATGTCGAACAGTTTATTCTCATGACTCTGTGCACACAAATAGGCATGTAGTATACACACATATGGTTAAAAAGAATAATTGTCATGCAAGATCCATAACATTGAAATGATAAAAAAAATCTACATGGAAGAACCCCTTTGCGAAGTCTAGGCTGCCATCCATGATGGATAAAACAACGGGATGCTCCCGCATTACATGCTGCTGTCATCGATTCAGGGCCATCCTGCAATGAAGAAAATATTTTCAACAAATTACATGTTTAAGAAGAACATTCATGAACCATATTGATAAAGCCGGCCTCTCTCTATCCCACGGGGCCACAATCAATAATCCATCAGAAGCGAAGGGAAGATACTACCAGGACCTCTTTTTGCAAAAACTGGGTGAACACCCGGCTAGCAGGAGTTAGTGTCATGTTTTTTTTAGAAAAGGAGGATGACCCCCGGCCTCTGCATCTAGGAGATGCATACGGCCACTTTATTGATTATTCTCGAGGCCCTTACAAAGTATTACAACAATATGTCTGAATCCACCATCTTGGCAACATATGCCGCTACTCCTATCCAAATGATGAAGGCGTGCTAGCTGGACCACTATCCAGACCACTCATCTAAGCCTAACATCAAAATGATGAAGGGGTGCTAGCTGGGCCACTACCCAAACCACTCACCTAAGCCTAACATCAAATGCCGGAAGCCCCAGCCGAGCCACATACCGGGTCTGGGGCACAATCCGGTCTGACGCACTCACATGTGTCGTCGCCGCCATCTTCCACAGGTCCGTCTTCAGAGCAGATATTGAGGCTTCTACCTTGTCAGGCCACTCCGCCATCGACGCCACCTTGACGCCAGACAACTACCTCCACCTGCGCGAGTCCATCACTGCGCATCGGGCGCCGAGTCTCCACTGCACCACGCCGCCGAGATCCGCCGTCATCAATGTGAAGGATGAAGTACCGCTCCACCAAGAAAGGCGCCCGCTGGTCCCTCGATCCCGTGTACGCCTCCAAGAATGACGCCCCCAAGGAGGAAACGACACCAACGCGCCGCCATCATCCGATCAATTGATCTCGGGTTTCCCCCGGAGGTAGCGCATAGAGGTCTAGAGCTTCTCCACGGCGATGCCTTCAAGAAGGTAATGACACCACAAGGTGCCACCAACGCCGGTCTTGGCATCAAGCCGAGCACAAGGTTTTCACCCGGATCCGCTCGTAGAACCTCCATCACGTATTGTGTGCACGGGTTGCCGCCGATCTGAGCCGCCGCACATGGAGCAGGCCTCTCCGGCCAGATCAGATCTGTCCGGAGGACACAACCCGCATGGTGCCGACCCAACCACCAGGCCCTCCATGCCGCCACCGCCGATCCGAGGTCAGATGGTGTGTCGCCGCAGACCTGGCCGCCGCCGCCGAACGCCGCCACGCAGCCCGAAGCAGGGCCGGCTGCCGCACCCCACCGTCGCCGCCCTTGGCCGAGGCAGCCGCCGCGCCACCGTCGGAAGGCAGGCCCGCCGCGCCGCCAGGCCAGATCGGCCGTGCCACCCACGCCGCGGGGCTCCGCACCGTCCGCACGGCGCAGGCAAGAGGAAAGACCCCCACCACCGCCATCAGCCCCGGGCTATAGCCGGCGGCGTCCTTCGGCGGCGGCGGCGGGGAGAGGGGAGGACGGAGGGGGCCCCGGCGGCTAGGGTTTTAGATCCCGCCCGAGTCGCCCGAGCGGGGGCGACGCGGGGGGCTCAGGAGTTAGTGTCATGTATAAAATATTAATCAACTTTATGCATTACTAGTTCGTACAAAGAAGAGAAATTAGAAAATCACATGATTGGGTGACCACGTCTGTATGAATAAAAACAAAAGGACACATTACGAAGGTGAATGCACTAATAAAACCCAGTTTCCATAAAGCGAGTCCCCTATCTTGTAGTCAACTGTACGAAGACAAATGCAAGTAAGGCAACATTGAATGGGTTAACACCATACAGTTATGTATGTTAATTAAGTTGTAACTAAATGTGCAGATTATCACGTACACCCACTATTAAAGATGTGTATTGGAAAAAAATTCTTTTCTAGGGTTCTTTATTCACGTCTCTCCTACAACTGTCATAAAGTCAATAAGAATTAGCGTCTGGAATGTGCCATAGGTGAAACTCATGGTGTCAAGTGAATCCGTTAGAGCATCTCCAACAATTTGTCGGTCAAGTCATATGTAAAGATGTACATGTGATCAACCAACAATATATCATACGCATTCTCTAGTTGTTGTACCTTAGATTGGGCAATGAAGGTGAGAGAATATGATAGTTTGCCCTTTTTCATCTTGGAGCTTGTGCATGGGTTGTTCTTCATATTTGAACTGTAATCTTAC
>LR738715.1:758601961-758637706 GCA_902687465.1 Secale cereale | reverse complement strand
CCCCCCCCCCCCCGCGCGCACGCTTAAAAATCATACATGGCACATTTTATTGATCATGAGGTAAGTATTACTGGATATGCCCGTAGGTTCTTGCAAAGTCTTTGGTAAATAATTAATCTTACTTTTTATAGTTAGAAACACAAAACATCGTCACAAATATAAATGCAGAGCTCCCATCATCTGGCTTTACCCCTATATTTCGTCTTATATATGACATACAACTGAAAACATACCATATATGAGGGGGCGGGCCACACCTCTTGGTGCCGCCATTTATTTAAATAAACATGATATATAAATTATCATGTTACTAGTGTCCATTTGCTGTGAGAACCACACTAGAATGAAGCCATAAGATTTTTATTCCATACTATAAGACAAAAAGATTAATAAAGCCTTTCCTAAAAACTTAAAAAACGAGACTCATCGAGTGAGGACCCTAAAGTGTCTGCGAAAATAAGGAGGATATGCCATGACGTTTCATGTTGTTTACATCCGATTGCCTTTATTAGAGAAAATCCATGATGGATGTTTATGTTATGGTCTTGACCGTCAGGTTGCTACGGCAAAAAATACACAAAATTAATACTAAAGAACCAAATTTGGTATGTCAAGCGTTGATCCAGGTTTGTGTGTGTGGACTCTCTTGTGTCTTTGGTCAATGCAAAATATGTTACAAAGGATGTCCATTCGGAGGTAGGAGAGAAATGCATTTTGAGCCGAGGGACGAAGTGTTAGTCCAACAAAAGGTGAAAGCAACAAGCACATGGTGTAATGTAATACGCAGAGTCAAGTGGGTTAAGTGGGGTGTGCGTTGGAATAGATTGCTTGGGAAGCAATGATTGGTGAGGAAAAATGCAACCATTAGGTTGCTGGTAAAACCCAATCATGCATGCGAACTTCATGCACTTTAATCTATGGCAAACCTGCCAGTGAACCCAATGAAAGAAGCGAACGGGCTTGTAACCTAGTGGGTGGTCGCAGTGACCTTAGTAGCACCCCAGGTCATGGGTTCGACTCTTGGTGGGAGCGGATTTAAACAGGCCTGGGCACATATTTCCGAAATTAAGCACTCATGGATTCACCTAATGATACTGGTTTTCCAGCAAGAAAAAGGGGAAATTTTCTGGTAGCGCATACTTTGATTAAATAGTCACAACCTATGTATTGTTTGACATGTTGTGAAGATATAAAAGAAATCCACACTTCTATTAAGAATGGAAAAAAAAAAACACCGTCCAACCTCTTGCAAGTCTTGCACACCTACAAATGACACACATATGGTCATTTCTGCGAAATGGCAACTATATATAGTTTGCTAGCTAACGATGGCAACCATGCATGGTTTGGAGGGGGCCAAAGGGACTAACCCCTCTTCATGGCACACACATATCATTGCCATATTTGTCTTGACTGGAGTTATAATCATTTGAAGTGCAATTTTTTTATAGGTATGGCAAGAATATGCTGTTTTGCAAAGACTTTGAGATGCGAGAAGAAGAGACTAATTAAACATATCAACATCTTTACAGTCATGCTGCAAGATCAAAAGTAGGTTGATAGCTTGTCCACTCACAACAATTATGTGTGAACACGGGAATTCTTAGTTGAATAGTTTTGCTTTACATCTGCCTCAAAAGGTAATGCTAGCTGACACCGTCGTATTACTGGGTAGTCCCTGCTTTATTGTTTCCTCTTTGGAAAGGAAAGTATACATTGGTCTAAGTTGCTGTCGTTGGCTCAATCTACTTTCTACTTTAGGAGATCAAACCAAAACAAAGCTAGGATTCCTCAATGCTGATAAATAAAGGTATGTCACGTTGAGATAACGTAGTTGAGAGTTCAATATACATCGGTTAACCAAAAAATGACAAGAGGATGATTCATGATTCCTTATGAAACACACACTAGCTAGCTTGGTTGCCTATGTCTCAATAGTAAAATATATCATAGATATGTAGGTGGAAGTCATTTTCTTTCTTGCCAAGACGAAATTCCTTTGATGGTAAGGGTGAGGCAGGTCAATGTCAAGGAAGAAAAATTAGTGAGGTGGATCTGTGGTGGCTTGTCAATCTTTTGGCTAGTTCCATGAGCCAAGTGTAGTTAAAGCGCATGTTTGTGAGTGATGAGTAGTACATGTGTGCATCCATGCGTCCACTAGCCATTTATCAAGTGTACATATCGTAATATTCTCCGGCACAAGATTAGTAGGAAATGTGGACTGTAGGACGCCAGGTTTTTTGAAATTTCTTTGACGCGAACTATCTCTACAAACAAGGTTGCCGCTTTCAGATGCATGCATGATCTCTACCCTCATCAGTACTGGAAGTGTTGCTAAAAAAATACTCCCTCCGTCCGAAAATACTTGTCATCAAAATGGATAAAATGTGATGTATCGAACGGACAGGGGAAGTATTCAGTACTGCAAGTACGCACTAAACCCATATTCTTAGTGACAGTCACGATCGAAGTTTGCAGTCGCCACGATGCACCTCGGGGCTCGGGCACATTTTGCAATACTGCGATCGAGATGCACGCACAGCCATATTCCAAGCGCGACTCTGCATAATCAACAGCGAAACGAATGACGTCGACGATGAACCCGCGCCGTCGTAGGTGGCCGCAAACTGTAGCCGAGGCTCGCAACGGCGACCGGCACGCGGCGGCGCAGCACACACCCGTGCAGAATCAGGGCTAGCTAAGCAAAAAGGGAAAGAGTGAACGAGGAAACGACGAAGATTGATGGGAGGGTAGATAGATAGATAGCTAGTGGAGCACGACGATTAGAACATGGACAAAGGGGATCGCAGTGACGGTCTCGTGTGCTGATCGATCTCGCACAAGAAACATCTGGAATCCAATCAATCAATCTGCAGGCAATCACGTCCCCTACCCCCTACATTTCCCATCCGATGCGACGCGCGTCGCTCTCTTATCTCCGTTGCGGCGATGAGCTGTGGACGACTGACCGAAATCGCCAGAGGAGGAATATTTACTACGCATCAGGTCGGTGTTTGTGCATGGTTCCAGGTCCGCGATGAGCTGTTTTTGAATTTGTGATTAAACTTAGAAAACGGAAATAGGTTTTGCAATTGTGAATGTTTTAAAATTTGTGAACAAAAAATTTAAATTTTTTAAAAATAGGGAGACATATAAAATCCAATTTTTTTGGAATTTCTGAAAGTATGTTCATGGTTTTTTAAAAGAAGCAAATAAATTTTAAAATTCCAAACTTTTTTGGATATTCAAACTTTTTTACAAAAAAACAAGCAATATTTGAAATTCTGTAACTCTTTTGCAATTTCTGAACGAAATTTGAAGACGGTATCCTTTTAAGTAAAAATGACCAAATTTGAATAATGTGAACATTTCTGAACATCTTGTCGAAAAAGAAAATAAAGTTGAAAAATCAAAAATAAAAAGATAAGAAAGTAAAGTTGAAGAAAAAACCAAAAACAAAAAGTAAAGTAGAAAAAAAAGAAAAAAAAAGGTTCCAAAACAAGAAAAACCCAGCTGAAACCTGTAGAAGGTTCCCAAAACCGAAAACGTTGCAAGACATTAACAGGTCAGCCCAACTCTCCGCTCTATTGCAAGCCTTTGCGAAAGGTCGAAATCATTAATTAAAGAGCACTCTTTACAAAGAACACTCCCATCCCAGGTTGTGACAAGTGGCCACTTGTTGCAACCTGAAAGTTTTCCCTTTTCGTAGATTCGTTTATTCAAAACGTTTTATCTCTTAAGCCGTGTGTTCAAATTTCGAACTGTTTTCACCGTTGAATTCTTTGTTGGGGATCGTAGCAGAAAAACAAAAATTTTCCTACGCATCACCAAGATCTATCTATGGAGTAATCTAGCAACGAGCATAAAAGGGAGTGCATCTACATACCCTTGTAGATCGCGAGCGGAAGCGTTCAAGAGAACGGGGATGATGGAGTCGTACTCGTCGTGATCCAAATCACCGATGATCCTAGCGCCGAACGGACGGCACCTCCGTGTTCAACACACGTACGGAGCGGGGACGTCTCCTCCTTCTTGATCCAGCAAGGGGGGAGGAGAGGTTGATGAAGATCCAGCAGCACGACGGCGTGGTGGTGGAAGTAGCGGGATTCCAGCAGGGCTTCGCCAAGCGCTGCGGGAGGAGGGAGATGTGTCACGGGAGGGAGAGGGAGGCGCCAGGGCTTGGGGTGCGGCTCCCATGCGCCTCCCCACTATATATAGGGGTGGAGGGGGCTGGTTTCTTGCCCTCCAAGTCCATTGGGGCGTTGGCAAAGGTGGGGGAAAGAAATCCCATCATTTCCTTTCCCCACCGATTGTTATCCCCCCTTTTTAGGGATCTTCATCTTATCCCTTCGGGATATGATCTTATTCCTTCTAAGGGGGGATCTTGGCGCGCCTTGACCAGGGGTGTGGGGCCTTGCCCCCACTACCCACGTTCATGTGGGTCCCCCCATGCATGTGGGCCCCACTTCGGAACCTTCTAGAACCTTCCCGGTACAATACCGAAAAATCCCGAACATTTCCCGGTGGCCAAAATAGGACTTCCTATATATAAATCTTTACCTCCGGACCATTCCGGAACTCCTCGTGACATCCGGGATCTCATCCGGGACTCCGAACAACTTTCGGGTTTCCGCATACTTATATCTCTACAACCCTAGCGTCACCGAACCTTAAGTGTGTAGACCCTACGGGTTCGGGAGACACGCAGACATGATCGAGACGACTCTCCGATCAATAACCAACAGCAGGATCTGGATACCCATGTTGGCTCCCACATGCTCCACGATGATCTCATCGGATGAACCACGATGTCAAGGATTCAATCAACCCCGTATACAATTCCCTTTGTCTATCGGTACAGTACTTGCCCGAGATTCGATCGTCGGTATCCCGATACCTTGTTCAGTCTCGTTACCGGCAAGTCTCTTTACTCGTTCCGTAACACATCATCCCGTGATCAACTCCTTGATCACATTGTGCACATTATGATGATGTCCTACCGAGTGGGCCCAGAGATACCTCTCCGTCATACGGAGTGACAAATCCCAGTCTCGATTCGTGCCAACCCAACAGACACTTTCAGAGATACCTGTAGTGCACCTTTATAGCCACCCAGTTACGTTGTGACGTTTGGTACACCCAAAGCATTCCTACGGTATCCGGGAGTTGCACAATCTCATGGTCTAAGGAAAAGATACTTGACATATAGAAAAGCTTTAGCATACGAACTACATGATCTGTGCTAGGCTTAGGATTGGGTCTTGTCCATCACATCATTCTCCTAATGATGTGATCCCGTTATCAACGACATCCAATGTCCATGGTCAGGAAACCGTAACCATCTATTGATCAACGAGCTAGTCATCTAGAGGCTTACTAGGGACATGGTGTTTGTCCATGTATCCACACATGTATCTGAGTTTCCTATCAATACAATTCTAGCATGGATAATAAACAATTATCATGAACAAGGAAATATAATAATAACCAATTTATTATTGCCTCTAGGGCATATTTCCAACAGTCTCCCACTTGCACTAGAGTCAATAATCTAGTTCACATCGCCATGTGATTAACACTCATAGGTCACATCGCCATGTGACTAACATCCAAAGAGTTCACTAGAGTCAGTAATCTAGTTCACATCAATATGTGATTAACACTCAATGAGTTCTGGGTTTGATCATGTTATGCTTGTGAGAGAGGTTGTAGTCAACGGGTCTGCAACATTCAGATCCCTATGTGCTTCGCAAAACTTTATGTCATATCATAGATGCTGCTACCACGTTCCACTTGGAGCTATTCCAAACTGTTGCTCCATTATACGTATCCGGTATCTCCACTTAGAGTTATCCGGATAGGTGTTAAGCTTGCATCGACGTAACTCTTTACGTCGAACTCTTTATCACCTCCATAACCGAGAAACATTTCCTTATTCCTCCAAGGATAATTTTGACCACTATCTAGTGATCCACTCCTGGATCACCTTTGTACGCTCTTGCCAGACATGTGGCAAGGCACACATCAGGTGCGGTACTCATCATGGCATACCGTATAGAGCCTATGACAAAAGCATAGGGGACGACCTTCGTCCTTCCTCTTCCTTCTGCCGTGGTCAAGTTTTGAGTCTTACTCAACTTCACACCTTATAACTCAGGTAAGAATTCCTTCTTTAACTGACCTATTTTGAACTCCTTCAAAATCATGTCAAAGGTGTGTGTTCCTTTTGAAAGTATCATCAGGCGTCTTGATCTATCTCTATAGATCTTGATGCCCAATTATGTAAGCAGTTTTATCCATGTCTTCCTTTGAAAAACTCCTTTCAAACAACCCTTTACGCTTTCCAGAAATTCAACATCATTTCGGATCAACCATATGTCATTCACATATACTTATCAGAAATGTTGTAGTGCTCCCACTCACTTTATTGCAAATACAAGTTTCTAACAAACTTTGTATACCCAAAAACTTTGATCACTCCATCAAAGTGTATATTCCGACTCCGAGATGCTTGCTCTAGTCCATGGAAGGATCGCTGGAGCTAGCATACCTTTTAGCATCCTTAGGATCGACAAGACCTTTCTGATTGTATCACATACAACCTTTCCATACGAAAACTGGTAAGGAAACTTGTTTTGTCATCCATCTGCCAGATTTCATAAATGCAGCTAATGCTAACTTGATTTCGACTGATTTAAGCATCGCTACGGGTGAGAAAATCTCATCGTAGTCAACTCCTTGAACTTGTGGAAAAACTCTTCGCCACAAGTCGAGCTTCATAGACGGTGACATTACCGTCCACGTCCGTCTTAGTCTTAAAGATCCATTTGTCTCAATGGCTTGCCGATCATAGGGCAAGTCCACCAAAGTCCATACTTTGTTTTGATACATGGATCCTATCTCGGATTTATCGGCTTCTAACCATTTGTCGGAATATGGGCCCACCATCGCTTCTCCATAGTTCGTAGGTTCATTGTTGTCCAACAACATGACTTCTAAGACAGGATCACCGTACCACTCAGGAGTAGTACATATCCTTGTCGACCTACGAGGTTCGATAGCAACTTGATTTGGAGTTCATGATCACTATCATTAGTTTCCTCTTCAACAGTCGTAGGTTCCACAGAAACATCTTTCTGTGTTGCACTACTCTCTGGTTGAAGTGAGGGTTTGACAACCTCATCAAGTTCTATCTTCCTCCCACTCAATTCTTTCGAGAGAAACTCCTTCTCGAGAAAGGACCCGTTCTTAGCGACAAACATTTTTGTCCTTGGATCTGAGATAGAAGGTATACCCAACCGTTACCAGTGGGTATCCCATGAAGATGTATTTGTCCGCTTTGGGTTTGAGCTTTTTCCGGCTGAAGTCGTAAGCATCGCAGCCCCAAACATTGAGAAACGACAACTTTGGTTTCTTGCCAAACCTTAGTTCATACGGCGTTGTCTCAACGGACTTAGATGGTGCCCTATATAAAGTGAATGCAGCTGTCTCTAATGCATAACCTCAAAACAATAGCGGTAGATCGGTAAGATACATCATAGATCGCACCATATCTCATAAGGTTCGATTATGACGTCCGGACACACCATTACGCTATGGTATTCCAGGTGGCTTCAACTGTGAAACATTTCCACAATGTCTTAAGTGATTGCCAAACTCATAATTCAGAAAATCTCCCCTTGATCAGATCATAGGAACATGATCTTCTTGTTATGATGATTCTTAATCTTCACTCTGAAATTGCTTGAACTTTTCAAACATTTCAGACTTTTGCTTCATTAAGTAAATATACCCATATCTACTCAAATTGTCAGTGAAGATGAGAAAATAACGATATCCACTACGCGCCTTAATTCTCATTGGTTCACACACATCAGCATGTATGATTTCCAACAAGTCACTTTCCCATTTCATTGTACCTGAACACGAGATCTTAGTCATCCTGCCCAAGAGGCATGGCTTGCATGTGTCAAGCGATTCAAAATCAAGTGACTCCAAACATCCATCAGCATGGAGTTTCTTCATGCATTTTATGCCAAAATGACCTAAGCGGCAGTGCCACAAGAAAGTGGTACTATCATCATTAACTCTACATCTTTTTGGCATTAATATTATCATCATGTGTATTACTATGATCGAGATTCAACGAACCATTGGGTGCATGACCATAACGGTATTATTCATGTAAACAGAATAACCATTATTCTCTAACTTAAATGAATAACCGTATTGCGATGAACATGATCTAATCATATTCATGCTCAACGTAGACACCTGATAACATTTATCTAGGTTCAACACTAATCTCGAAAATAGAGGGAGCATGCGATGGTGATCTTATCAACCTTGGAAACACTTCCAACACACATCGTCACCTCGCCCTTAGCCAGTCTTCGTTCAGTCCGTAGCTTTTGCTTCAAGTCACTAATAATAGCAACTGAACCGGTATCCAATACCCATGTGCTACAAGGAGTTCTAGTAAGGTACACATCAATAACATGTATATCAAATATACTTTGTTGAAGTTGCCAGTTTTTCTTATCTACCATGTATTTGGGGTAGTTCCGCTACCATGTGACCGTTCCCCTTACAATAGAAGCACTTAGTCTCGAGGTTTGGGTTCAACCTTGAGTTCCTTCATTAGAGCGACAACTGGTTTGCCATTCATGAAGTTTCCCTTCTAGCCCTTGCCCTTCCGAAACCAGTGGCCTTGTTAAACCATCAACACTTGATGCTCCTTCTTGATTTCTACTTTCGCGGTCTTAAGAACCGCTAATAGCTCCGGGATCATCTCCATCCTTTGCATGTCATAGTTCATCACGAAGTTCTAGTAGCTTGGTGATGGTGTCTAGAGAATTCTGTCAACCACTATCTCACCTGGGAGATAAACTCCCACTTGGTTCAAGTGATTTTAGCACCCAGACATTCTGAGCACATGCTCACTAGTTGAGCCATTCTCCTCCATCTTTTTGGCAAAATAACTTGTCAGAGGTCTCATACCTCTCAACACGGGCATGAGCCTGAAATCCCAATTTCAGCTCTTAGAACATCTCATATGTTCTATGGCGTTCAAAACGTCATTGGAATCCCGATTCTAAGCCGTAAAGCATGGTGCACTAAACTATCAAGTAGTCATCAGGACGTCTCTGTCAGGTGTTCACAACATCCACAGACAACGTTGTAGGGGTTTGCACATCGAGCGGTGAATCAAAGACGTAAGCTTTCTGTGCAGTAGTGAGGACACTCCTCGGACTACGGACCCAGTCCGCATCATTGCTTACAATATCTTTCAACTTAGTCTTTCTCTAGGATCGTATTAAACAGGGAGCTACAACGCAGTTATTGGTCTATAACATAATTTGCAAAACCAACTTAGACTATTGTTCATGACAATGAAGTTCATCTAATGAACTCCCACTCAGATAGACATCTCTCTAGTCATCTAAGTGATACATGATCCGAATCGACTAGGCCGTGTCCGATCATCACGTGAGACGGACTAGTCATCAACGGTGAACATCTTCATGTTGATCGTATCTTCTATACGACTCATGTTCGACCTTTCGGTCTTCCGTGTTCCGAGGCCATGTCTGTACATGCTAGGCTCGTCAAGTCAACCCTAAGTGTATCGCGTGTGTAAATCTGGCTTACACCCGTTGTATGCGAACGTTAGAACCTATCACACCCGATCATCACGTGGTGCTTCGGAACAACGAACCTTAGCAACGGTGCACAGTTAGGGGGGACACAATTCTTGAAATTTTAGTGAGAGATCATCTTATTCACTACCGTCGTTCTAAGCAAATAAGATGTAAAACATGATAAACATCACATGCAATCAAATAGTGACATGATATGGCCAATATCATCTTGCTCCTTTGATCTTCATCTTCGGGGCTCCATGATCATCATCGTCACCGGCATGACACCATGATCTCCATCATCATGATCTCCATCATCGTGTCTTCATGAAGTCGTCTCGCCAAACATTACTTCTACTACTATGGCTAACGTTTAGCAATAAAGTAAAGTAATTACATGGCGTTATTCAGTGACACGCAGGTCATACAATAAATAAGACAACTCCTATGGCTCCTGCCGGTTGTCATTCTCATCGACATGCAAGTCGTGATTCCTATTACAAGAACATGATCAATCTCATACATCACATATATATAATTCATCACATCCTTTTGGCCATAACACATCACACGGCACATGCTGCAAGAACAAGTTAGACGTCCTCTAATTGTTGTTGCAAGTTTTTACGTGGCTGCTATAGGTTTCTAACAAGAACGTTTCTTACCTACGCCAAAACCACAACGTGATATGCCAATTTCTATTTACCCTTCATAAGGACCCTTTTCATCGAATCCAATCCGACTAAAGTGGGAGAGACAGACACCCGCTAGCCACCTTATGCAACTAGTGCATGTCAGTCGGTGGAACCTGTCTCACGTAAGAGTACGTGTAAGGTCGGTCCGGGCCGCTTCATCCCACGATGCCGCCGAATCAAGATAAGACTAGTAACGGCAAGTAAATTGACAAATCCACGCCCACAACTACTTTGTGTCCTACTCGTGCAAGATACTACACATAGACCTAGCTCATGATGCCACTGTTGGGGATCGTAGCAGAAAAACAAAAAATTTCCTACGCATCACCAAGATCTATCTATGGAGTAATCTAGCAACGAGCATAAAGGGGAGTGCATCTACATACCCATGTAGATCGCGAGCGGAAGCGTTCAAGAGAACGGGGATGATGGAGTCGTACTCGTCGTGATCCAAATCACCGATGATCCTAGCGCCGAACGGACGGCACCTCCGTGTTCAACACACGTACGGAGCGTGGACGTCTCCTCCTTCTTGATCCAGCAAGGGGGGAGGAGAGGTTGATGGAGATCCAGCAGCACGACGGCGTGGTGGTGGAAGTAGCGGGATTCCAGCAGGGCTTCGCTAAGCGCTGCGGGAGGAGGGAGATGTGTCACGGGAGGGAGAGGGAGGCGCCAGGGCTTGGGGTGCGGCTCCCATGCGCCTCCCCACTATATATAGGGGTGGAGGGGGCTGGTTTCTTTCCCTCCAAGTCCATTGGGGCGTTGGCAAAGGTGGGGGAAAGAAATCCCATCATTTCCTTTCCCCACCGATTGTTATCCCCCCTTTTTAGGGATCTTGATCTTATCCCTTCGGGATATGATCTTATTCCTTCTAAGGGGGGATCTTGGTGCGCCTTGACCAGGGGTGTGGGGCCTTGCCCCCACTACCCACGTTCATGTGGGTCCCCCATGCATATGGGCCCCACTTCGGAACCTTCTAGAACCTTCCCGGTACAATACCGAAAAATCCCGAACATTTTCCGGTGGCCAAAATAGGACTTCCTATATATAAATCTTTACCTCCGGACCATTCCGGAACTCCTCGTGACGTCCGGGATCTCATCCGGGACTCCGAACAACTTTCGGGTTTCCGCATACTTATATCTCTACAACCCTAGCGTCACCGAACCTTAAGTGTGTAGACCCTAAGGGTTCGGGAGACACGCAGACATGACCGAGACGACTCTCCGATCAATAACCAACAGCGGGATCTGGATACCCATGTTGGCTCCCACATGCTCCACGATGATCTCATCGGATGAACCACGATGTCAAGGATTCAATCAACCCCGTATACAATTCCCTTTGTCTATCGGTACAGTACTTGCCCGAGATTCGATCGTCGGTATCCCGATACCTTGTTCAGTCTCGTTACCGGCAAGTCTCTTTACTCGTTCCGTAACACATCATCCCGTGATCAACTCCTTGATCACATTGTGCACATTATGATGATGTCCTACCGAGTGGGCCCAGAGATACCTCTCCGTCATACGGAGTGACAAATCCCAGTCTCGATTCGTGCCAACCCAACAGACACTTTCAGAGATACCTGTAGTGCACCTTTATAGCCACCCAGTTACGTTGTGACGTTTGGTACACCCAAAGCATTCCTACGGTATCCGGGAGTTGCACAATCTCATGGTCTAAGGAAAAGATACTTGACATATAGAAAAGCTTTAGCATACGAACTACATGATCTGTGCTAGGCTTAGGATTGGGTCTTGTCCATCACATCATTCTCCTAATGATGTGATCCCGTTATCAACGACATCCAATGTCCATGGTCAGGAAACCGTAACCATCTATTGATCAACGAGCTAGTCATCTAGAGGCTTACTAGGGACATGGTGTTTGTCCATGTATCCACACATGTATCTGAGTTTCCTATCAATACAATTCTAGCATGGATAATAAACAATTATCATGAACAAGGAAATATAATAATAACCAATTTATTATTGCCTCTAGGGCATATTTCCAACATTCTTTGCATCTAAATCTTCAAAACTAGATTCCACGTTGATTAGTTTTGACGAATATTCTTTTTCACGAAAAAAATTGGACAAAAAATTGAATCGAGAGCATGTTTTTTTACTTTGCAAAAGAGGCCCGAATGTGCCTCTCGTAGAAGTAAATCCTTGCCTCCACGAGAAGTAACTATGTGCCTCTCGTGGAAGAAAAAAACCCGGTTTTTTCATTTTCGAGAGGCATGGCTGTGCCACTTCGCGGAAGCAAATCAGTGCATTTCGTTGAAGGAAAAAAACGTTGTTTTTTTCGTTTCTGATAAGCATGGTTGCGCATCTTGCAGAAGCAAATCCATCTCTCTCGCAGAAGTAAAAAATACGTTTTTTTTTCATTTTCGACAGGCACGATTATGCCACTCGCCGAAGCAACTCCGTGCCTCTCGAGGAAGGGGAAAAAAGAAAACATGTTTTTTCGTTTTTGAGAAGCACGACCATACCTCTTGTGAAAGGAAAAAAAAGAAAGAAAAGAACGTGTTTTTCCGCACAAAAAAATCAGATATTTTTCCAATACCTAAGAAAGTGTTGGAAATATGCCCTAGAGTCAATAATAAAATGGTTATTATTATATTTCCTTGTTCATGATAATTCTCTGTTATTCATGCTTGAATTATATTGTACGAAAACAGTGATACATGTGTGAATACATAGACCACAACGTGTCCCTGGTAAGCCTCTAGTTACTAGCTCGTTGATCAACAGATGGTCACGGTTTCCTGGCCATGGACATTGGATGTCATTGATAACGGGATCACATCATTAGGAGAATGATGTGATGGACAAGACCCAATCCTAAGCCTAGCACAAGATCGTGTAGTTCGTAATGCTAAAGCTTTTCAATGTCAAGTATCTTTTCCTTAGACAATGAGGTTGTGCAACTCCCGGATACCGTAGGAATACTTTGGGTGTGCCAAATGTCATAACGTAACTGGGTGGCTATAAAGGTACGTGATACGTCCAAAACGTATCTATAATTTCTGCTTGCTCCATGCCTCTTTTGTGTGATATTGCTATGATATTTATGCACTTCCATACACTTTTGATCATATTTGGACTAACCTATTAACTCAGTGCACCCGAGTGCCAGTTTCTGTTTTCTGCTGTTTTTGTATTTCAGGTTTTCCCATTACTTAAATTGCCAGAAAAATTCCGGGAAAAATATATAAAAAATTAGCGCTTCAGAAGCTTCCATGCGGCAGAAGTAGGGCCAGAGGGGGGGCCAGAGGGGCTCCAGGCGCCCTGAGGGGGCGGCCCCCCCTCCTGGCCGCGCCGGGGGGGGGGGCGCCTAGGCCCCCCTTACCTCCTCTGGTGACCCCCTTTGGCATATATTTACACCGCGTCCCGAAACCCTCGAGGACGGAACCCTTTTTCGCGATCTCAACTCTGTTCCGCCGCCGCGCTTCCAAGATCGGGAGCACCAGGAGAACTCTTCCCGGCACCCTGCCGGAGGGGAGAACCACCACTGGGAGCTTCTCCACCACCATGGACGCCTCCCGGATGAGTTGTGAGTAGTCCCCCTTGGACCATGGGTCCATGAGCTGTAGCTATGTGATGTTCTCCTCCCCTCTTTGTTCTTCACCGATTAGACCTCGTGAGCTGCCCTACATGATCGAGGCACATATGTAATCCTTATGTTGTTGCTATGATGAGTTTGCTGGGATCCGATGGATTATGAGATTATGTTCAGATTGTGTGTGAGTAATATATTTGATTCACCTCTTTTATATTTATGTTCTTGAGTAATTCTTGCATGTTCTCCATTGTTGTTTATTGCTTTGGCCAAGTAGTAGGTAGTAACTCCAAGAGGGAACGTTATGCTTGATTGTGGGTTCATGCCCCTCGATGACTAGCTTGAGTGACAGAAACATGAGTCTAGGGGATGTGCTGTTGCCACAAGGGGGAAAACAACGGTGCTTGTACTTGCGGGTGCAAGGATTGTTTACTTTACGCAAAGTTCCTTTAATGCAGTTGTCTGTTGCTTTGAGTTTACACTATGGGTGGGACTCGCAACTTAATACCAGCGAGATGTTCTGGATAGATATCTCAAGGTGGATGATTAGTAGTAGATGCAGATGGATTTCGGTCTACTTGCCTTGGGGTACCGCCGATGCTTTTGAGCCTCTACCTTTCTCGCAGCATAGTTAGCATTGGTTTGCGCACATAATCCTGTCAATTGCCCAGCTGTAATTCGTTTACCTCGCTTAGCTGTTTTATCGTCTTTTGGGAGAGAGACATCACTAGTGAATATCATGGGACCCCGGTCCATATTACCATCACTGATCACACCCGCTATTTACTTCCTGTTCTTATTTACCAGTTGCAGTCATACCTATCACTATTATCTCTTGCGTTTGATCCTTTGTAAACGACAAGGCCGGAGGGATTGACAACCTCTCTGTACTCGTTGGGAGCAAAGTTATTTGTATCTGTGTGCAGGTCCTGTCAAGCAAAAGTCTCTGGCGCTATTGACACCTTCTTGTCGACCCTCGGAGTCTCACGGGATTCGATCCTTGGTATCTTTGCCAAGGGAAAACTACCGCTACGCTACATCTCAAACCTTCCACTTGGGGTAACCAACGAGGGGCGAGAAGCCATCAAGCAAAGTTTTCTGGCGCCGTTGCCGGGGACTCCACTATTCAAGATAGGGGAGTTGCACGCTATCTTTTATCTTTGCTTTTTAGTCTTGTTAGTTTATCTTTCAGTTTTGCTTTAGTTCCCTTTATCAAAAATTACAAAAATAGTTATCTTGCTTGCTGCTGCTATGGGTTCCACCAAAAACACTAAGTGGGAGGAGTACACCCCTTCTTCCATCACGCCAATCACCACCGTCGGGATCTACAAAAGTAATAAACCTTGTGATTATGTTAGTTTTAATGGAGAGTTATGCCCATGGCATGGTCTTCCAAGAAAAAAAAGTATGAGCCTCAGTTTAAAGTTGCTCCTATACTTCCCCAAACTTGGGAAGACGTTCAAACTCTTATAATAGAGAGCAATTCAAACAAAGAAGATGACACTACAATTCTGCTCAATAATGATAAAATTGATTTTGATAATTGTAGTCTCTCAGAAGTTATCACCTTTTTACAAAGAATGGCTAAAGATCCCCACACTAGCACACTTAACCTTGCCTTCACGGAGCATATCACTAATGCTCTCATCCAAGCTAGGGAGGAGAAACTTAGGGTAGAAGCCTCCACACCTAGAAAGCTAGAAGATGGTTGGGATCCTATGATTAAAATTAAGTTGAATAACTTCTCTTGCTATGCTTTATGTGATGTTGGAGCTAGTACCTCCGTTATGCCCAAAAGAATATATGATATGCTTAAATTGAAACCTTTTGATTCTTGTTCTTTTGGTGTTCGTCTTGTTGATTCTTCCATAAAGAAACCTTTGGGGAGGATCGACGATGTTCTTATCATTGTCAATGACAATTATGTTCCCGTTGATTTTTACTATTATGGATATTGAATGTGAACCTTCTTGTCCAATTATTTTGGGACGTCCTTTTCTTCGCACCGTTGGTGCTATCATTGACATGAAAGAGGGGAATATAAAATTCCAATTTCCTCTCAAGAAAGGGATGGAACACTTCCCTAGAAAGAAGATTAAGTTACCTTTTGAGTCTGTTACACGGGCTAGCTATTCTTTTACTCTTGATCAAACTTGATCTCTTTGCATTATGCCTAGCTTAAAGGCATAAAAGAAAGCGCTTTTGGGAGGCAGGCCACAATGAATAAAGTTTTATTTTGCTTTTGTTGTGTCTTGATGTTTGTTGCTACAGTAGCATCATCATTGTATCTTTACTTTTCAGCTTTGTGCCAAGTTTAGCCTCTGATTGCAAGAAAGTTCAAAAGTTGTGACGTGCTGTCCAGGAAACAGATTCTGTCCTTGGACAGAAAAATTCGTATAAAATCACCAGATCATATTTTTGGTCTGAATTGTTTCGAAAGCGTGCTCTATACAATTGGCTTTCGGGCGTCTGTTCTGAGTTTTTTGATTTAAGTTGCAGAAGTGCCCCGAAAAAATTATTTACTACCTGCTGGTCTGTTTTTCACAGATTCTGTCCTGTTTTGCCTTTCCTTCGTTTTGCAAACCTTGAGCTTGCTTTTTCTTTGCAAAAACCTTTTGGCAATCTTGAGAAACAGTAGCCCTTCAAGATTATCCTTATTTCCAGCAAGGAAAAATTATTTTATTATGGGTACTAACCTCGCTAATCAGATTATGATGAGTTATGTATGAAGGGAGTTTTCAAGTGTGCGAGGGAAGATGATAAAAAGATTCTGGAGGGTCAATCGCTCAAGCTTGGGGATGCCCCCGTGCACCCCCAAGAAATATTCAAGAAGACTCAAGCGTCTAAGCTTGGGGATGCCCCCGTGCATCCCCTTCTCCATCAACAATTATCAGTTCGTCTTTCGTTCCACTATATTTTAATCACTTCATGCGTTATGTGCTATGCTTGGAGCGTCTTGCTTTTAGTTTCCTTTTTAGTTTTCTTTAGCTTTGCTTGCTGTTCATAACGAGTCAGAACCCAGCTTTCTTTGTGTGGGAGAGAAACACGCTCCATTTCAACCTAGAACACAACATAGGATTTTCATGCTTATCTTTGCTGTGTATGTTCTTTGTCTTTCAATAGCTACTGTCATGTTTAGCTCTTAGTATTCATGCTTTTCTTTTTAAAGAGCTTTTGTTTAGTTGGTCGCTGAACTCTCTTGAGTGTTCATGTTCATCTTGTTAAGAGAGTTTGTCTGTTGCACTGAGTTGCGTGTCTTAACTTAAAGTAGGTAACTGAGGTTGCTATTTAATTTTAGTAGTAACTTGCAATAGTTTTGAGGTATTGCCATGAGTAATGTCTGAACTTTTGGTGTCAAGAGATTTAGCCTATTAGTGATAGATGTCGTATTTTGGGCAATCCGTGTTTATTTTCGAAAACCTACAAAATAGTTGAGAACTTTAGCTACTAAATGGATCACTAATCTTTGGAGGGATCGAATATTAGAGTACACTCACGTACCATGGGTCGAGGATGAGCAAGGGTAACCAAACCCCCATACACACCTCCTCGGGGTACTTGTCTCTTTGTGAACCTCCTAATTAGATTGAGAGTTACCGATAATAAGTGCATGAGTTCTTCGGACTAATGTGAGTATTCAAAGGTTGACACTTCCACATATCCATATTTTTCTAGCCTCTTCGGTACCGTGCATTGCCCTTTCTCACCTTGAGAGTTGGCGCATACTTCGCCGGTGCATCCAAATCCTTAGCACGATACGCTCTGTCATCATAAGCCTCATTATATCCTTCCTCAAAACAGCCACCATACCTACCTATTAAGGCATTTCCATAGCCTTTCCGAGATACATTGCCATGCAACATCCATCCTCTCATGACTTGATCTTCATGTCATACATGCTTTTTGCTTGATCGATGAGCCGCATGCTAGTTGGGTCTTGCCCTAATCATTGCTACATGACGCGCTAGTATCATTGCATATCCTGCTATACTGGCAGAGGCATACATTTGCATACATCATGATAGTTTCATTTTCTTTATGTCGAGTACTTTTGTAAAGTGTGAAAGATCTCCTATACTTCTTGTAATACATAGAGTGTTGCCCCTAAAGTGAGGAAAAGATCCCAAAGAGGACAAATCAAAAGTTCCCAAAGAGGACAAAATCAAAAGATCCCAAAGAGGACAAATGAGAGATAAATAGAAAGAGCCATTGAGGCCACAAAAAAATAAAACAAATATAGAAAAAGAGAAAAAGAAATAAAAAGAGAGAAGGGGGCACGCTACTATTTCTTTTGAGAGATCCACACTCGTACTCCATCTTATACTTTGTACTCCATAGAGATTATCATTTATGCATATAGCTATGTGGGGACCTTTACACTATAGAACTTGGCTTGTATATTCCAATGATGAGCCTCCTCAAAAGAGCTCTATGTCTTCTTGAGCAACCAAGTTGGATGCACCCCCACTAGTTCCATTGGAGAGCTTACCTTAGCTCATATGTGCATCCGTTGCATGGCAATCCCTACTCCTCGCATCATATCTATCATTTGGCTTTCTCTCGCCGATGATTGTCCTTATTGATGTGAGCCTTTCACACCTTTTTTGTCTTCCCCCTCTATCATCCTTCTCTATTTGCCATCCTAAGTGTCGACTTTCTTGCTTACGCTCATCCATTGCATGAGTGCTCAAAATATCGAAAGGGAGTGGATCATTTTGACTTGTACCTGGCTGACGGTCTGGGGATGAGTCAAGATAAGATTCCAAAGAAGACCAAGTGTGAAACCTTAGTAGATTAAGTTCTCAACAATACAAAAACTATGTTTTACTCTCTCATATATCCCTATCCCCTTTCTTGCACGTGATACGTCCAAAACGTATCTATAATTTCTGCTTGCTCCATGCCTCTTTTGGGTGATATTGCTATGATATTTATACACTTCCATACACTTTTGATCATATTTGGACTAACCTATTAACTCAGTGCACCCCAGTGCCAGTTTTTGTTTTTGGCTGTTTTTGTATTTCAGGTTTTCATGTTACGAGAACTGCCAGGAAAAATCCAGAAAAATTATATAAAAAATCAGCATTCCAGAAACTACCGTGCGCCCGAAGGACAGCCGGGGGGGGGGGGGCACCAGGGCTCCAGGCGCCCTGGCGGTGCGCCCCCCCTGGGCCGCGCCGGGGGGCGCCTGGGCCCCCCGAGGATCCTCCAATTCCCCCCTTTGGCATATATTTAAAGCGTCTCCCGAAACCCTCGAGGGAGGAACTCTTTTCGCGATCTCATCTCTGTTCCGCCGCCGCCGCCGCTTCCAAGATCGGGAGCACCAGGAGAACTCTTCCTGGCACCCTGCCGGAGGGGAGGATCACCACCGGGAGCCTCTCCACCACCATGGACGCCTCCCGGATGAGTTGTGAGTAGTCTCCCTTGGACCATGAGTCCATGACCAGTAGTTATGTGATGTTCTCCTCCCGTTCTTGTGCTTCACTAATTAGTCCTCGTGAGCTGCCCTACATGATCGAGGCACATATGTAATCCTTATGCTGTTGCTATGATGAGTTTGCTGGGATCCGATGGATTATGAGATTATGTTCAGATTGTGCTTGAGTAATATATTTGATCTACCTCTTTTATATTTATGTTCGTAAGTAATTCTTGCATGTTCTCCGTTGTTATTTATTGCTTTGGCCAAGTAATAGGTAGTGACTCCAAGAGGGAACGTTATGCTTGATTGTGGGTTCATGCCCCTCGATGACTAGTTTGAGTGACATAAACATGAGTCTAGGGGATGTGCTGTTGCCACAAGGGGGAAAACAACGGTGCTTGTGCCCGCGGGTGCAAGGATTGTTTACTTTACGCAAAGTTCTTTTAATGCAGTTGTCCGTTGCATTGAGTTTACACTATGGTTGGGACTCGCAACTTAATACCAGCGAGATGTTCTGGATAGATATCTCAAGGTGGATGATTAGTAGTAGATAATGATGGATTTCGGTCTA
Source organism: Secale cereale (assembly GCA_902687465.1). Lineage (NCBI taxonomy): Eukaryota > Viridiplantae > Streptophyta > Magnoliopsida > Poales > Poaceae > Secale > Secale cereale. Next base: position 758,617,804 of record LR738715.1, on the reverse strand, counting down.
CTTAATTTGGCGTACCGCCCATGCTTTGAACCTCAACCTTTCTTGCAATGTAGTCAGCATTGGTTTGCGCACATGGTCCTGTCAATTGCCCAGCTGTAATTCGTTTACCTCACATAGCTGTTTTATCGTCTTTTGGGAGAGAGATATCACTAGTGAACATCATGAGACTCCGGTCCATATCACCATCATTGATCACATCCGTTATTTACTTTTCGCTTTTATTTACTATTGCAATTATATCTATCACTACTATCACTTGCGTTTAATCCTTTGTGAACTACAAGGCCGGAGGGATTGACAACCTCTCTGTACTCGTTGGGAGCAAAGTAATTTGTATCTGTGTGCAGGTCCACGTTGATTGCTAATATCTGGCGCCGTAGCAGTTGACACCTTCTTGTTAAACCTAGGAGTCTCTGGGGATTCAATCCTTGGTATCTTTGCCAAGGGAAAAACTTCCGCAACACTACATCTCACACCTTCCACTTGGGGTAACCAACAAGGGGCGAGAAGCCTAGCAAGAGTTTTTCTGGCGCCGTTGCCGGGGACTCCACTCTTCAAGATAGGGGAGTTGCACGCTATCTTTTACCTTTGCTTTTAGTCTTGTTAGTTTACCTTTCAGTTTTTGCTTTAGTACCTTTTTATCAAAAATCACAAAAATAGTTATCTTGCTTGCTTGCTACTATGGGTTCCACCGAGAACACCAAGTTGTGTGACTTCACTAGTCACAACAACGATGACTTTATCAGCACACCTATCACTACACCTGCCACTTCAGCACCTTCATATGAAATTAAACCTGCTTTACTGAATCTAGTTATGAAAGATCAATTCTCCGGTGCTGGAGATGATGTTGCTTTACACTTGAACAACTTTGTTGAACTTTGTGATATGCAAAAGTACCAAGAAATAGATGGTAATATTGTTAAGCTTAAGCTTTTTCCTTTCTCCTTGAGAGGAGGAGCTAAAATTTGGTTTCAGTCTTTGCCTAGAAATAGCATAGATTCATGGGACAAGTGCAAAGATGCTTTTATTGGAAAATACTATCCACCTGCTAAAATTATCCAACTGAGAAGTAACATAATGAATTTTAAACAATTGGATAATGAACACGTTGCCCAAGCTTGGGAACGTATGAAATCTCTTATCAAGAACTGCCCTACTCATGGTTTGACTACTTGGATGGTTATCCAAACTTTTTATGCAGGCTTGAACTTTACCTCGCGGAACTTGTTAGATTCGGCCGCGGGAGGAACCTTTATGTCAACTACACTTGGTACTTCCACGAAGCTTCTCGATGAGATGATGACCAACTATTCCCAATGGCACACCGAACGCGCTCCAACAGGTAGGAAGGTAAACTCTGTCGAGGAAATTTCCTCCCTTAATGAAAAAGTTGACTTGATCATGTCTCTACTTTCGAAGCAATCCTCTGTTGATCCTCGTGATGTTCCTTTAAATTCTTTGATTGCTCAAGAACAAGTAGATGTGAACTTTATCTCTAGAAACAATTTTAACAACAATGCTTATAGGAGTAATTTTGGTAGCAATCCTAGACCGTTCCCCTCTAATTCTTATGGGAACAACAATGCTTATCCTAGCACCAAGAACTCCAATACTGAACTAGAGATTATGCTTAAAGATTTCATCACTACCCAAAAAGCCTTTAATAAGAGTGTAGAAGAAAAACTACATAAACTAGATGATCTCTCTTTGAAGGTAGACCATTTAGCCAATGAGATAGAATTGCTTAAAATTAAAACTTCTCCTCTTGAGGAGAGGAAGGTCACTCCTATTAATGCTACTCAAGTGCAAATTAATGAAAATATTAGGATGATGGCTAAACTTAAAGAAAGATGGGCTAGAGAAAGGGAGGAAGAGGATAGAATTAAGAGCCTTCCTACCCACCACACTGTTTCTACTATCCAAGTTGTTGAGGATATCCAAACTCTTAGCACCCAATGTACTCCTGGTCCCATTGGACCTATTAATGGTGATGCTATGACTATAGAAACTACCAAACATGTGAACCTAAAGGACACCACTACCACTTTACTTGATGCTAGTGACCTTGATTTTGATAATTGCACTCTTACCGAAGTTATTGATTCCCTTCACAAGATGTCTAGAGATCCCCGCACTAGCACGCTTAACCTTGCCTTCACAGAGCATATCACTAATGCTCTCATCAAAGCTAGGGAGGAGAAACTTAGAGTAGAAGCCTCCATACCTAGAAAGCTAGAATCCTATGATAAAAATTAAATTGAATGACTTCTCTTGCTATGCATTATGTGATGTTGGAGCTAGTACCTCTGTTATGCCCAAAAGAATATATGATATGCTTAAATTGAAACCTTATGATTCTTGTTCTTTTGGTGGTCGTCTCGTTGAATCTTCCATAAAGAAACCTTTGGGGAGGATCGACGATGTTCTTATCGTTGTCAATGATAATTATGTTCCCGTTGATTTTACTATTATGGATATTGAATGTGAGCCTTCTTGTCCAATTATTTTGGGACGTCCCTTTTTACGCACCGTTGGTGCTATCATTGACATGAAAGAGGGGAATATAAAATTTCAGTTTCCTCTCAAGAAAGGTATGGAACACTTCCCTCGAAAGAAGATCAAGTTACCTTTTGAGTCCGTTGTACGGGCTAGCTATTCTTTTACTCTTGATAAAACTTGATCTATATGCATTATGCCTAGCTTAAAGGCATAAAAGAAAGCGCTTTTGGGAGGCAGTCCACATGAATAAATTTATTTTGCTTTTGTTCTGTCTTGATGTTGTTTACTACTGTAGCATCATCATTGTATCTTTGCTTTTCAATTTTGTGCCAAGTGTAGCCTCTGATTGCTAGAAAGTTCAAAAGTTGTGAGGTGCTGTCCAGGAAACAGATTCTGTCCTTGGATAGAAAAATTCGTATAAAATCACCAGATCATATTTTTGGTCTGAATTGTTTCGACAGCGTGCTCTATATAATTGTCTTTCGTGCGTCTGTTCTGAGTTTTTTGATTAGAGTTGCAGAAGTGCCCCGAACAAATCAGGTACTACCTGCTGTTCTGTTTTCACAGATTTTGTCCTGTTTTGCTTTTCCTTCATTTTGCAAACCAAGAGCTTGCTTTTTCTTTGCAAAAACCTTTTGGCAATCTTGAGAAACAGTAGAACTTCAAGAATATCTTTATTTCCAGCAAGGTACAATTATTTTATTATGGGTACTAACCTCGCTAATCAGATTATGATGAGTTATGTATGAAGGGAGTTTTCAAGTGTGCGAGGGAAGATGATAAAAAGATTCAGGAGTGTCAAGCGCTCAAGCTTGGGGATGCCCCCATGCACCCCCAAGAAATATTCAAGGAGACTCAAGCGTCTAAGCTTGGGGATGCCCCCGTGCATCCCCTTCTCCATCAACATTATCAGTCCGTCTTTCGTTCCACTATATTTTAATCACTTCATGTGTTATGTGCTATGCTTGGAGCGTCTTGCTTTTAGTTTTCTTTAGTTTTTCATAACGAGTCGGAACTCAGCTTTCTTTATGTGGGGGAGAAACACGCTCCACTTCTACCTAGAACATAACATAGAATTTTCATGTCTATCCTTGCTGTGTGTGTTCTTTGTCTTTCAATAGCTACTATCATGTTCAGCTCTTAGCTTTCATGCTTATCTTTTCAAGAGCTTTTGTTTAGTTGGTTGCTTGAACTCTCTTTAATTACCATGCTCACCTTATTAAGAGAGTTTGCTTCTGTTGCATTGGTTGATATGTCTATGATAAAGATGCTACGCGCATGATGGCGCTTAGTAGTTCATGTTTTCTTATGGTTAGTCTCAAATAGCTGGGGGGTTTCCAATGTGTTATTGGAGTACCAACATGATTTGTTTGCCTATGATGTGGTATGGTTTAGTAATATCTTCCTTCAAGAATTTATTTTGATTGACTTGGCGTATGCTCACGCATATTTAAGACTGTAAAGAAAGTCTGTCAAGCCTTGATGATCTTTTGTTTCTGAGTAGCGATATAACTACCATGCCTGATTCAATGTTGCTTTGTCGCTCTGCATGATTATGACCGTCATTGCTCTCTTAGTTGGTCGCTCCCAGTCTTTTGCTAACCTCCACCTGTACTAAGCGGACTGACTGCTTGTGCATCCAAATTCTTTTAAACCAGTTATGCCATATGAGTCCACCATACCTTCCTACATGGTATTTACCTGCCATTCCTAACGGAGACTTGCATGTGCCATCTCGAAATTATTCAAAGAAAAAGCATTCTTATTTTGTGCCTCTGTTGTAAGTTCATGAGGAAGTAGTGGTTAATTCATGACCTTTTTAAGTTGGACAAGCTTCACCCCGGGATTGCATGTATAATGTGCAAACCCATAATACGAGAAGGAACTGGCATTGAGTGCGCCCGGCTCAAAAAGATAATATAACAAACAAACCCTCCTTCACGCTTTGTTCATGAGAAATCAGAAAACTTTGGCAGTGATAAACAAAGGAGATTAAGAGGATGTGATCGTCCTCATTCGGGAGTCGTTCCTCGCATCATATCTATCATTTGGCTTTCTCTCGCCGATGATTGTCCTTATTGATGTGAGCCTTTCACACCTTTTTTGTCTTCCCCCTCTATCATCCTTCTCTATTTGCCATCCTAAGTGTCAACTTTCTTGCTTACGCTCATCCATTGCATGAGTGCTCAAAATATCGAAAGAGAGTGGATCATTTTGACTTGTACCTGGCTGACGGTCTGGGGATGAGTCAAGATAAGATTCCAAAGAAGACCAAGTGTGAAACCTTAGTAGATTAAGTTCTCAACAATACAAAAACTATGTCTTACTCTCTCATATATCCCTATCCCCTTTCTTGCACGTGATACGTCCAAAACGTATCTATAATTTCTGCTTGCTCCATGCCTCTTTTGGGTGATATTGCTATGATATTTATACACTTCCATACACTTTTGATCATATTTCTACTAACCTATTAACTCAGTGCACCCCAGTGCCAGTTTCTGTTTTCGGTTGTTTTTGTATTTCAGGTTTTCACGTTACGAGAACTGCCAGGAAAAATCCAGAAAAATTATATAAAAAATCAGCGTTCCAGAAACTACCGTGCGCCCGAAGGACAGCCGGGGGGGGCACCAGGGCTCCAGGCGCCCTGGCGGCGCCCCCCCCCCCTGGGCCGCGCCGGGGGGGCGCCTGGGCCCCCCGAGGCTCCTCCGATGCCCCCCTTTGGCATATATTTAAAGCGTCTCCTGAAACCCTCGAGGGAGGAACTCTTTTCGCGATCTCATCTCTGTTCCGCCGCCGCCGCCGCCTCCAAGATAGGGAGCACCAGGAGAACTCTTCCCGGCACCCTGCCGGAGGGGAGGATCACCACCGGGAGCCTCTCCACCACCATGGACGCCTCCCGGATGAGTTGTGAGTAGTCTCCCTTGGACCATGAGTCCATGACCAGTAGCTATGTGATGTTCTCCTCCCGTTCTTGTGCTTCACTAATTAGTCCTCGTGAGCTGCCCTACATGATCGAGGCACATATGTAATCCTTATGCTGTTGCTATGATGAGTTTGCTGGGATCCGATGGATTATGAGATTATGTTCAGATTGTGCTTGAGTAATATATTTGATCTACCTCTTTTATATTTATGTTCGTAAGTAATTCTTGCATGTTCTTCATTGTTATTTATTGCTTTGGCCAAGTAATAGGTAGTGACTCCAAGAGGGAACGTTATGCTTGATTGTGGGTTCATGCCCCTCGATGACTAGTTTGAGTGACAGAAACATGAGTCTAGGGGATGTGCTGTTGCCACAAGGGGGAAAACAACGGTGCGTGTGCCCGCGGGTGCAAGGATTGTTTACTTTAAGCAAAGTTCTTTTAATGTAGTTGTCTGTTGCATTGAGTTTACACTATGGGTGGGACTCACAACTTAATACCAGCGAGATGTTCTGGATAGATATCTCAAGGTGGATGATTAGTAGTAGATATTGATGGATTTCGGTCTACTTACTTTGGCGTACCGCCCATGCTTTGAACCTCAACCTTTCTTGCAATGTAGTCAGCATTGGTTTGCGCACATGGTCCTGTCAATTGCCCAGCTGTAATTCGTTTACCTCACATAGCTGTTTTATCGTCTTTCGGGAGAGAGATATCACTAGTGAACATCATGAGACTCCGGTCCATATCACCATCATTGATCACATCCGCTATTTACTTTTCGCTTTTATTTACTATTGCAATTATATCTATCACTACTATCACTTGCATTTAATCCTTTGTGAACTACAAGGCCGGAGGGATTGACAACCTCTCTGTACTCGTTGGGAGCAAAGTAATTTGTATCTGTGTGCAGGTCCACGTTGATTGCTAATATTTGGCGCCGTAGCAGTTGACACCTTCTTTTTGAACCTAGGAGTCTCTGGGGATTCGATCCTTGGTATCTTTGCCAAGGGAAAAACTTCCGCAACACTACATCTCACACCTTCCACTTGGGGTAACCAACGAGGGGCGAGAAGTCTAGCAGCACACAAACACCATTTGGAGACATTCGAGTCACAGACAGCGAGAGCTCTTGCACCTTTATGTTCTTATGTTACTTATTACAATGCTAATATAGACTCTTGCTTGTTATGACTTGAATTGAATTACATGCCTTGATTACTTTACTTAAAAGTTCTTATATGGTTGGTAGCATGTCACCATAGAAATTATGCTTGTTATCATTTACCTACTCGAGGACGAGCAGGAATTAAGCTTGGGGATGTTGATACGTCCAAAACGTATCTATAATTTCTGCTTGCTCCATGCCTATTTTGTGTGATATTGCTATGATATTTATGCACTTCCATACACTTTTGATCATATTTGGACTAACCTATTAACTCAGTGCACCCCAGTGCTAGTTTCTGTTTTCTGCTGTTTTTGTATTTCACGTTTTCCCATTACTTAAATTGCCAGAAAAATTCCGGGAAAAATATATAAAAAATCAGCGCTCCAGAAGCTTCCATGCGGCAGAAGTAGGGCCAGAGGGGGGCCAGAGGGGCTCCAGGCGCCCTGAGGGGGCGGCCCCCCTCCTGGCCGCGCCGGGGGGCGCCTGGGCCCCCCTTACCTCCTCTGGTGACCCCCTTTGGCATATATTTACACCGCGTCCCGAAACCCTCGAGGACGGAACCCTTTTTCGCGATCTCATCTCTATTCCGCCGCCGCCGCGCTTCCAAGATCGGGAGCACCAGGAGAACTCTTCCTGGCACCCTGCCGGAGGGGAGAACCACCACCGGGAGCTTCTCCACCACCATGGACGCCTCCCGGATGAGTTGTGAGTAGTCCCCCTTGGACCATGGGTCCATGACCAGTAGCTATGTGATGTTCTCCTCCCCTCTTTGTTCTTCACCGATTAGACCTCGTGAGCTTCCCTACATGATCGAGGCACATATGTAATCCTTATGCTGTTGCTATGATGAGTTTGCTGGGATCCGATGGATTATGAGATTATGTTCAGATTGTGTGTGAGTAATATATTTGCTTCACCTCTTTTATATTTATGTTTTTGAGTAATTCTTGCATGTTCTCCGTTGCTGTTTATTGCTTTGGCCAAGTAGTAGGTAGTAACTCCAAGAGGGAACGTTATGCTTGATTGTGGGTTCATGCCCCTCGATGACTAGCTTGAGTGACAGAAACATGAGTCTAGGGGATGTGCTGTTGCCACAAGGGGGAAAACAACGGTGCTTGTACTTGCGGGTGCAAGGATTGTTTACTTTACGCAAAGTTCTTTTAGTGCAGTTGTCTGTTGCTTTGAGTTTACACTATGGGTGGGACTCGCAACTTAATACCAGCCAGATGTTCTGGATAGATATCTCAAGGTGGATGATTAGTAGTAGATGCGGATGGATTTCGGTCTACTTGCCTTGGCGTACCGCCCATGCTTTTGAGCCTCTACCTTTCTCGCAACATAGTTAGCATTGGTTTGCGCACATAATCCTGTCAATTGCCCAGATGTAATTCGTTTACCTCGCTTAGCTGTTTTATCGTCTTTTGGGAGAGAGACATCACTAGTGAACATCATGGGACCCCGGTCCATATTACCATCACTGATCACACCCGCTATTTACTTCCCGTTCTTATTTACTAGTTGCAGTCATACCTATCACTATTATCTCTTGCGTTTGATCCTTTGTAAACGACAAGGCCGGAGGGATTGACAACCTCTCTGTACTCGTTGGGAGCAAAGTTATTTGTATCTGTGTGCAGGTCCTGTCAAGAAAAAGTCTCTGGCGCTATTGACACCTTCTTGTCGACCCTCGGAGTCTCACGGGATTCGATCCTTGGTATCTTTGCCAAGGGAAAACTACCGCTACGCTACATCTCAAACCTTCCACTTGGGGTAACCAACGAGGGGCGAGAAGCCATCAGTACGCAACGGGTATCTCCGAAAGTGTCCATTGAGTTGGCATGAACCGAGACTGGGATTTGTCACTCCGTATGACGGAGAGGTATCTCTGGGCCCACTCAGTAAGACATCATCATAATGAGCTCCCGAACCCGTAGGGTCTACACACTTAAGGTTCGGTGACGCTAGGGTTGTAGAGATATATGCACACGGTAACCCGAATGTTGTTCGAAGTCCCAGATGAGATCCCGGACGTCACGAGGTGTTCCGGAATGGTCCGGAGGTAAAGAATTATATATAGGAAGTCCAGTTTCGGCCATCGGGAGAGTTCCGGGGGTCACCAGTAGTGTAATGGGACCACCAGAAGGGTCCCGGGGGTCCACCGGGTGGGGCCACCCATCCCGGAGGGCCCCACGGGCCGTAGGGGGAGGGGGACCAGCCCATAGTGGGCTGGTGCACCCCCTTGGGCCTCCCCCCTGTGCCTAGGGTTGGAAACCCTAGGGGTGGGGGGGCGCCCCCCTTGGCTTGGGGGGCAAGCCTTCCCCCTGGCCGCCGCCCCCCCTAGGAGATCCCATCTCCTAGGGCCGCGCCCCCCTGGCCCCTATATATAGTGGGGGGTAGAGAGGGCAGCCGCACCCTTGCCCCTGGCGCCTCCCCCCCCCCGTTACACATCTCCCTCCTCCCGCAAGTCCTTGGCGAAGCCCTGCAGTTTTTCCGGTGCATCCACCACCACGCCGTCGTGCTGCTGGATCTCCATCAATCTCTCCTCCCCCCTTGCTGGATCAAGAAGGAGGAGACGTCGCTGCACCGTACGTGTGTTGAACGCGGAGGTGCCGTCCGTTCGGCGCTGGGATCATCGGTGATAGGGATCACGACGAGTACGACTCCATCATCCACGTTCTCTTGAACGCTTCCGCTCGTGATCTACAAAGGGTATGTAGATGCACTCCATTATGCTCGTTGCTAGATGACTCCTTAGATTGATCTTGGTGAAGCGTAGGAATTTTTTTGAATTCTGCTACGTTCCCCAACAGTGGCATCTGAGCTAGGTCTTTGCGTAGCATCTTGCACGAGTAGAACACAAACAAGTTGTGGGCGTAGATTTGTTCAATTCTCTTACTGCTACTAGTCCAATCTTGATTCGACGGCATCGTGGGATGAAGCGGCCCGGACCGACCTTACACGTACGCTTACGTGAGACTGGTTCCACCGTCTGACATGCACTAGTTGCATAAGGTGGCTGGCGGGTGTCTGTCTCTCCCAGTTTAGTCGGATCGGATTCGATGAAAAGGGTCCTTATGAAGGGTAAATAGAAATTGACATATCACATTGTGGTTTTGGCGTAGGTCAGAAACGTTCTTGCTAGAAACCTATAGAAACCACGTAAAAACTTGCAACAACAATTAGAGGACGTCTAACTTGTTCTTGCAGCATGTGCTATGTGATGTGATATGGCCAAAAGATGTGATGAATGATATATGTGATGTATGAGATTGATCATGTTCTTGTAATAGGAATCACGACTTGAATGTCGATGAGAATGACAACCGGCAGGAGCCATAGGAGTTGTCCTTTTTTTTTGTATGACCTGCGTGTCACTGAATAATGCCATGTAATTACTTTATTTTATTGCTAAACGTTAGCCATAGTAGTAGAAGTAATTTTTGGAGAGACGACTTCATGAAGACACGATGATTGACATCATGATGATGCAGATCATGGTGTCATGCCGGTGACAAAGATGATCATGGTGCCCCAAAGATGAAGATCAAAAGGAGCAAAATGATATTGGCCATATCATGTCACTATTTGATTGCATGTGATGTTTATCATGTTTTACATCTTATTTGCTTAGAACGACGGTAGTGAATAAGATGATCTCTCACTAAAATTTCAAGAATTGTGTTCCCCCTAACTGTGCACCGTTGCTAAGGTTCGTTGTTCCGAAGCACCACGTGATGATCGGGTGTGATAGGCTCTAACGTTCACATACAACGGGTGTAAGCCAGATTTACACACGCAATACACTTAGGGTTCACTTGACGAGCCTAGCATGTACAGACATGGCCTCGGAACACGGAAGACCGAAAGGTCGAACATGAGTCGTATAGTAGATACGATCAACATGAAGATGTTCATCGTTGATGACTAGTCCGTCTCACGTGATGATCGGACACGGCTTAGTCAATTTGGATCATGTTTCACTTAGATGACTATAGAGATGTCTATCTGAGTGGGAGTTCATTAAATTTGATTAGATGAACTTAATTGTCATGAACTTAGTCTAAATTCTTTACAATATGTCTTGTAGATCAAATGGCCCACGCTCATGTCACCCTCAACTTCAACGCGTTACTAGAGAAATCCAAGCTGAAAGACGATGGTAGCAACTATACGAACTGGGTCCGTAACCTGAGGATCATCCTCATAGCTGTCAAGAAAACTTATGTCCTAGAAGCACCGCTAGGTGATGCTCCCGCCCCGGCAAACCAAGATGTTATGAACGCTTGGCAGTCGCGTTGTGATGATTACTCCCTGGTTCAGTGCGGCATGCTCTACAGCTAAGAATCGGGGCTCCAAAAGCGTTTTGAGCACCACGGAGCATATGAGATGTTCCAAGAGCTGAAAATGGTTTTCCAAGCTCATGCCCGAGTTGAGAGATATGATGTCTCCAACGCATTCTACAGTTGTAAGATGGAGGAGAATAGTTCTGTCAGCGAGCACATACTCAAATTGTGTGGGTTGCACAATCGATTGTCTCAATTGTGAATGAATCTCCCAGACGAAGCGGTCGTTGACAGAATCCTTCAGTCGCTCCCACCTAGCTACAAGAGCTTCGTGTTGAACTTCAATATGCAAGGGATGGAGAAGTCCATTCCCGAAGTGTATTCAATCCTGAAATCAGCGGATGTGGAGATCAAGAAAGAGCATCAAGTGTTGATGGTGAATAAAACCACTAAGTTCAAGAAGGGCAAGGGTCAGAAAAACTTCAAGAAGGACGGCAAAGGAGTTGCTGTGCCCGATAAGCCAGTTGCCGGGAAGAAGCCAAAGAATGAACCCAAGCATGAGACTGAGTGCTTTTATTGCAAGGGAACGGGTCACTGGAAGCGGAACTGCCCCCAAATACTTAGCAGATAAGAAGGCCAGCAACGTCAAAGGTATATATGATATACATGTTATTGATGTGTACCTTACCAGGACTCGTAGTAGCTCCTGGGTATTTGATACCGGTGCGGTTGCTCACATTTGTAACTCAAAGCAGGAGCTGCGGAATAAGCAGAGACTAGCGAAAGACGAGGTGACGATGCGCGTCGGGAATGTTTCCAAGGTCGATGTGATCACCGTCGGCACGCTGCCTCTACATCTACCCTCGGGATTAGTTTTAAACCTTAATAATTGTTATTTAGTACCAGCTTTGAGCATGAACATTGTATATGGATCTCGTTTGATGCGAGATGGCTACTCATTTAAATCCGAGAATAATGGTTGTTCTATTTATATGAGAGATATATTTTATGGTCATGCCCCGCTGGTCAATGGTTTTTTTTTTGATGAATCTCGAACGTGATGTCACACATATTCATAGTGTGAATGCCAAAAGATGTAAAGTTGATAATGATAGTCCCACTTACTTGTGGCATTGCCGCCTTGGTCATATTGGTGTCAAACGTATGAAGAAGCTCCATGCAGATGGACTTTTGGAGTCTCTTGATTATGAATCATTTGACACGTGCGAACCACGCCTCTTGGGCAAGATGACCAAGACTCCGTTCTCCGGAACAATGGAGCGAGCGACCAACTTATTGGAAATCATACATACCGATGTGTGCGGTCCAATGAGTGTTGAAGCTCACGGAGGCTATCGTTATGTTCTCACCCTCACAGATGACTTAAGTAGATATGGATATGTCTACTTAATGAAACACAAGTCTGAGACCTTTGAAAAGTTCAAGGAATTTCAGAATGAGGTTGAGAATCAACGTGACAGAAAAATAAAGTTCTTACGATCGGATCGTGGGGGTGAATATTTAAGTCATGAATTTGGCACACACCTAAGGAACTGTGGAATTGTTTCACAATTGACACCGCCCGGAACACCTCAGCGTAATGGTGTGTCCGAACGTCGAAATCGTACTCTGTTGAAGATGGTGCGATCTATGATGTCTCTCACCGACTTACCGCTATCTTTTTGGGGTTATGCTTTAGAGACTGTCGCATTCACTTTAAGTAGGGCTCCATCAAAATCTGTTGAGACGACACTATATGAACTTTGGTTTGGCAAGAAACCTAAGCTGTCGTTTCTGAAAGTTTGGGGTTGCGATGCTTATGTCAAGAAACTTCAACCTGAAAAGCTCGAACCCAAATCGTAAAAATGCGTCTTCATAGGATACCCAAAGGAAACGATTGGGTACACCTTCTACCTCAGATCCGAAGGCAAGGTCTTCGCTGCCAAGAATGGATCCTTTCTGGAGAAAGAGTTTCTCTCGAAAGAAGTGAGTGGGAGGAAAGTAGAACTTGATGAGGTGACAGTCACCCCTCCCGAACCGGAAAGTAGCCCAGTGCGGGAAATTGTTCCTGAGGTGCCTGCACCGACAGGGGAGGAAGTTAATGATGATGATCATGAAGATTCATATCAAGTTACTACTGAGCTTCGAAGGTCCACCAGGACACGTTCCGCACCAGAGTGGTACGGCAACCCTGTCATGGAAATCATGTTGTTAGACAACGGAAAACCTTCGAACTATGAAGAAGCGATGGCGGGCCCGGATTCCAACAAATGGCTTGAAGCCATGAAATCCGAGATAGGATCCATGTATGAAAACAAAGTATGGACTTTGGTGGACTTGCCCGATGATCGGCACGCCATAGAAAATAAATGGATATTTAAGAGGAAGACTGACGCGGATGGTAATGTGACCATCTATAAGGCTCGGCTTGTTGCTAAAGGTTATCGACAAGTTCAAGGGATTGACTACGATGAGACTTTCTCTCCCGTAGCGATCCTGAAGTCCGTCCGAATCATGTTAGCAATTGCCGCATCATATGATTATGAGATATGGCAAATGGACGTCAAAACGGCATTCCTTAATGGCTTCCTCAAGGAAGAGATGTATATGATGCAGCCGGAAGGTTTTGTCGATCCTGAGAATGCTAACAAGGTATGCAAGCTCCAGCGCTCGATCTATGGGCTGGTGCAAGCATCTCGGAGTTGGAATATTCGCTTTAATGATGTGATCAAAGCGTTTGGGTTTATACAGCGAGTGGGAGCCCTGTATTATTTCTCATATTATATGTGGATGACATACTGCTGATGGGAAATGATATAGAATTCTTGGAGAGCATAAAGGCCTACTTGAATAAGAGTTTTTCAATGAAGGCCTTGGAGAAGCTGCTTACATACTAGGCATCAAGATCTATAGAGATAGATCAAGACGCCTCATTGGTCTTTCACAAAGCACATACCTTGATAAGATATTGAAGAAGTTCGATATGGATCAGTCCGAGAAAGGGTTCTTGCCTGTATTGCAAGGTATGAGATTGAGGACGGCTCAATCCCCGACCACGGTAGAAGATAGAGAGAAGATGAGTGTCATCCCCTATGCCTCAGCCATAGGTTCTATTATGTATGCCATGCTATGTACCAGACCTGATGTGAACCTTGCCATTAGTTTGGTAGGGAGGTACCAAAGTGATCCCGGTATGGAACACTGGACAACGGTCAAGAACATCCTGAAATACCTGAAAAGGACTAAGGATATGTTTCTCGTTTATGGAGGTGACGAAGAGCTCGTCGTAAAGGGTTACGTCGATGCTAGCTTCGACACAGATCTAGATGACTCCAAGTCACAAACCGGATACGTGTATATTTTGAATGGTGGAGCAGTCAGCTGGTGCAGTTGCAAGCAGAGCGTTGTGGCGCATTCTACATGTGAAGCGAAGTACATAGCTGCTTACGAAGCAGCGCAGGAAGGAGTTTGGATGAAGGAGTTCATCACCGACCTAGGAGTCATTCCAAGCGCGTCAAGCCCGATGACTCTCTTCTGTGACAACACTGGAGCCATTGCCATTGCCAAGGAGCCCAGGTTTCACAAGAAGACCAAGCACATCAAGCGCCGTTTCAACTCCATCCGGAATTATGTTCAAGATGGAGACATAGATATTTGTAAAGTGCATACGGATCTGAATGTCGCAGATCCGTTGACTAAACCTCTTCCACGAGCAAAACATGATCAACACCAGAACTCTATGGGTGTTCGATTCATCACAATGTAACTAGATTATTGACTCTAGTGCAAGTGGGAGACTGTTGGAAATATGCCCTAGAGGCAATAATAAAATGGTTATTATTATATTTTCTTGTTCATGATAATTGTCTGTTATTCATGCTTGAGTTGTATTGTACGGAAACAGTGATACATGTGTGAATACATAGACCACAACGTGTCCCTAGTAAGCCTCTAGTTACTAGCTCGTTGATCAACAGATGGTCACGGTTTCCTGGCCATGGACATTGGATGTCATTGATAATGGGATCACATCATTAGGAGAATGATGTGATGGACAAGACCCAATCCTAAGCCTAGCACAAGATCATGTAGTTCGTAATGCTAAAGCTTTTCAATGTCAAGTATCTTTTCCTTAGACCATGAGGTTGTGCAACTCTCGGATACCGTAGGAATACTTTGGGTGTGCCAAACGTCACAACGTAACTGGGTGGCTATAAAGGTACGCAACAGGTATCTCCGAAAGTGTCTGTTGAGTTGGCATGAACCGAGACTGGGATTTGTCACTCCGTATGACGGAGAGGTATCTCTGGGCCCACTCAGTAAGACATCATCATAATGAGCTCAATGTGGCTAAGGAGTTAGTCACGAGATGATGTATTACGGAACGAGTAAAGAGACTTGCCATGATGAGATTGAACAAGGTATCGGTATACCGACGATCGAATCTCGGGCAAGTACTATACCGATAGACAAAGGGAATAACATACGGGATTGAGTGAATCCTTGACATCGTGGGTCATCCGATGAGATCATCGAGGAACACATAGGAACCAACATGGGTATCCAGATCCCGCTGTTGTTTATTGACCGGAGAGTCGTCTCGGTCATGTCTACGTGTCTCCCGAACCCGTAGGGTCTACACACTTAAGGTTCGGTGACGCTAGGGTTGTAGAGATATATGCACACGGTAACCCGAATGTTGTTCGGAGTCCCGGATGAGATCCCGGACGTCACGAGGAGTTCCGGAATGGTCCGGAGGTAACGAATTATATATAGGAAGTCCAGTTTCGGCCATCGGGAGAGTTCCGGGGGTCACCGGTAGTGTACCGGGACCACCGGAAGGGTCCCGAGGGTCCACCGGGTGGGGCCACCCATCCCGGAGGGCCCCATGGGCCGTAGGGGGGGGGACCAGCCCATAGTGGGCTGGCGCACCCCCTTGGGCCTCCCCCCCCCCCCCGCC
>LR738715.1:758569832-758601760 GCA_902687465.1 Secale cereale | reverse complement strand
TGTTACACATCTCCCTCCTCCCGCAGGTCCTTGGCGAAGCCCTGCAGTTTTTCTGTTGCATCCACCACCACGCCGTCGTGCTGCTGGATCTCCATCAACCTCTCCTCCCCCCTTGCTGGATCAAGAAGGAGGAGACGTCACTGCACCGTACGTGTGTTGAACGCGGAGGTGCCGTCCGTTCGGCGCTGGGATCATCGGTGATAGGGGTCACGACGAGTACGATTCCATCATCCACGTTCTCTTGAACGCTTCCGCTCGCGATCTACAAAGGATATGTAGATGCACTCCTTTATGCTCGTTGCTAGATGACTCTTTAGATTGATCTTGATGAAGCGTAGGAATTTTTTTGAATTCTGCTAAGTTCCCCAACAGAAAGACCAGGGGGAAACCAAAAAGCCCCAAACCCTCGAAAAACCCATCTAAAAAGCCGAAAGCTCATGCGGAAAAAATAAACAAGAAACAAAAATTAGAGGAAGCGCCCAGAGCGCAACACGTGACGGCGGTTGAGAGCGCGCCAAGTGACGCGCTCTCAGCCCACCCTAGGTAACCCTTGCGAGGGCTCCTGACGGAGTACTCCTTCGTTAGTTGCTGGCGCAAAAGATGGACAGTTTGAAGCATAATGTGTCAAATAGGGATTTCGCTAACATAGAGCTGGAGGCAAATTCAAATCATGTTTTATTGGAAAATGCTTGAGCTACAAGCCCAGCTAATCGCACGACCCACCAAGCGTAATTCTATTTGACGCTCAAAGCGTCGATAGTTCCCCAATCACTTGCAAGATTTCAAAGGTGTTCGAATTTTAATATGTATTCATGTAATTCAGAAAAGTCTTTGCGTATTTTTTAAAACTTTTCATTAAATTTCAATACTGTTTACATGTTTTAAGAATATTCACGTAATTTAAAAGTCATTCGTGTAGTTCTTAAAACTAATCACACCATCTGAAAATCATGTATTTTGTAATTTTTATTTATTGAAATAAATGCTTATGTAATTTTAGAAAGTGTCCACACCCTTTAACAATTCTCATTCATTTTAAGAAATTGGTTATGTACTATCTTACGAAATGTCCATATGTTTGTCAAACGTGTTCCTATATTTAGGACAAATGTTCAAAAATATTTTTTATAGTAAGTTTTTTTATTTTTAACACAAAATAAAGTAAAATGAAAATAAAAATGAAAAAAATCAAATCAAAAGAAAATATAAATAAAAGGAAAAGGTGGCAAAAACGAAAAAAAAGACAGGGAAATATGAGGAATAAATTATTCCGAAACCACGTGCTCGAAAATTGAAAATGGGCTTCAACACATGTCATGCGTTCTAGGGCGATCAGCATGTTGTCTCCCGTACAGGCGGTATATACTAGTGGGGGTCATGGGAGTGACTATATTCTGCCATTTTGTTTTGAGGGGATGCAATCATGGCTTGATTTATTTGAACTCAAAGGTAGATACATCATCCACAATCAAACTAAGAATGAAAGAGGGGGGGTTCTCCGTCCACACACCTGGACGTTCAACCCTAGCCCTACTAGTTAGTTCATGAGCCACACGATTCGTCTCCCGCACACAATGCTAAAAAATAACATGGCCAAAATTATAACGGAAAATGAAGCAATCATTAAGAATATGGGTTGTGAGTTGATCACTCCTTGCTGAATTTCTTTCACCAATTCCGCACAATCTGAATGGACCAGTAATTTATAGACACCCAAAAAGTTTGCAAGTTGAAGTTCCTTCTTGATTGCCAAATTTCAGTTGTGTATGCGTCTATAGTTGTGCTCAAAAAATTGTTCTCACTGCAACAAAATCGCCTGTAGCGACCATAGTCTGCATATTGTGGTCATTAGCACCCGCCTAGGCGCGCTCTTACGATGCTGACACATTTACGCCACGACCACACCTAGGAAGTTTGACTAAAAAATAAATGGGATGTTAATATAAAAATCGACAACGTAAGTATGCAAACTAATATATATTTTGAAATGCATGCATCCAATTTAAAAAATTATAATTAATTTGGGAAATAAAAAGATTATTTTTATTTATCAAAATTTTCAAAAGTGTTTGTGTATTTCTTAAAAAATGGTAATGGAATTACAAAAAGTTTATGCAACTAAAAATGTTCATGTAGTTAGGAAGTGTTTCCCCACACTCTGTGCAAGCGGAAGCTACCTGCACCGGGCTGTCCACTTTTTAGTTTAAAAAATATTCATGTAATTTTTAAATTTTTTATTCTATTTCAAAAAAAATCACGACATTTTAAAATTTTCATGTATTTAGGGGGAAAATGCTGGTCTTATTTCAAAAGGTGTCGATGCCAACAAATGTTTTTAATTTATTCTTATTAAAAATTCGTGTATCGAAGAATACCTTGTAATTTTTTAAGGTGTCGTATTTTTAGAAAATGTTTATTTTTATTTTCTAAAATAGAAAATGGAAAGGAAATTTAAATAAAGTAAAATAAGAATGTAAAATAAAATTAACAAAGGAAAACCAGAAAAATAAAATCATATGGAAAATAAAATGAAAATCTGAGGAAAAATATTAAACTAATATAAGGGGGTGGGAAGTAGCTAAATGGGCTTCGACTAATGTTTGATGCCTGTGGGCAATCAGTTTGATATTTCCAGCTTTGTGGAGCTCCTATACATTGCTTATAGCGCCTAGGATATGAGAGCAGCGTTTCGGCTCCCAGGCTAAGATGAGCCCGGGAGTGAACAGAAAAACGTTAAAAATATAAAATAAAATTCAAAAATTCTATAAAATAATTCTTGAAGGAAGATGACTGAGTGTGTGCTGTCCATGCCAAATTTTAAAGCCTTTGGATGTGTTAGTAGCTCTCAGCAAAAAATAAATTGAGGTATGTGAAAATTACTGTTTGTGAACTATTCGGACCAGAATATGTTTTTTTCTCTGACAGCTACTAACATGTCCTAATGATTTTAAATTTGGCAGTCACCTCACACACCCAATCATCTTACATGAAAAAAAAAATCAGTTTTTCTTTTTAAAACTAGTTTTTTATTTACTGTTCACCGTGGGTAGATAAATCTGGGCACATAATTGGATATTCGCTAGGATATCTCCTTGTCCAAGAGGATAGCAATCCACCTACCATCGTGCGGGCCGTTGATGCATACATGTTTTTATTAAAATAATTTTATTAAATTAAAATGTTGAATTAACTAAATTTATATAATTGGAAAGTTTATATATATAAACTAAATATATTCATGTACCTAAAATTGTCATATGCTTCAAAAAATGTTCACCCCTTATTTAAAACTTTTACTACATACTAAAAAAAATACTCATATATATTGAGAAAGTACATACATTTGAGAAGTGTACATATGGGTTACAATAGTTATTTATTTAATTTTCAAAAGTATATACATCAAAATTTTCCTCTGAAAATAGTAGAAAGGTGAAGGAAATAAACCAAAGTAACAAAAAAGGAAACATGAAAGAAAAAACAAAACCCCAAACACGAGAGAGCTATAGAAGAGCTTTCGACATCGGTTCCTTATATCCGACTATGGGCGGTATCGGGCTCTGGGTAGCAGCTCCTATGTGATGCATTATGTCGTCGGGTTATTTCTTGCCTATTGAGAGAGCTATGGCAGCCTCCACTCTGCCGTGGTAGCTCGTTCCTTTTTATTTTTGTTTTCGTGGCAGTTTTTGGAAGGTCCTATAGAGAGCTTTCGGACCAGTTTGAGAACCTTTCATTGTTTTTTTCTTGTTTTTTTTATCGGTTTTCCATCGTTTTTTTTTTTTTTTGTGTCTGTCTTCAACGGTTTCATGTGTCAGTTTTCGATTGTTTTCTTTTGGGTTCTACTTTTCTGCATAACTTTACCATTTGTTTTGTTTTTCTGCGTTTTACTTTTCCAACATGTCTACATCTTTATATACATTGTACTTTTGTATGTATTAATTACATTTTTATACGCATTTAACAGTTTTCAGATACATCACTAACATTGTTTTCAAACATATGTTTTGGTGTCTTATTTTTTCATACACATTGTACATTTTTATATCAAAATCATTTGTATACTTGTTTAACATTTTTAAAATATATGACCGTGAACATTGTTTGAATGATTGTTCAAATAAACGTTGACCATTTTTTTGAATGACATGGAACATTTTTCTCCAACTATGTCAACATTATTTTATATTGTATGAACAATTTTCAAGAATGTCTCGAGTATATTTCTGTAAACACGTGAGCATTTTAATTAATGTTATGTACATTTATGATTGGCAAAAAAATGTAATTATGTGACCATTTTATTTAGATTGTATAAATAGTTTATTGAAAATGTCAAATTCACTTTTTGAAATATTGGAACATTGTTTTTAATATTATTTTTTAAAAACAAATTTTGCAAATATTTTTAAAATTGAAAGTTCATTTTTGAAAATTGAAATACATTTTTTAACTTGTGAAGAATTTTTTTAAATTTTATTTAATATTTTTTGCTCTGGCAATATAAGTGATAGTAATAGAAAAAGGCCCTCCCAATATGTTTGTCACACATTTTAAGCCGGAGCGACTTATTTTAGGGAGCGCCTGAACGACCACTGTAAGCGAGACAAAGCCCCTCCCCGCATTTTGTCTCACATAGCTACCGCTTCATGCAAAACACGCCTCCCAACTAGGCCAGCCCATTACCATGCACTGCAGCTATACCTGGCCATGGGCCGGGTCGGGCCGGGCTTGGGCCAGGCCCTAAAAAGCCCATGGCAGAAAACTGAGGCCCAGGCCCTATCATCGAGCCTACTTTTCAAGCCCAAGCCCGGCCCATCTGGTAAAAAACCCTGAAAAGCCCTTAGGGCTTAGGGCCATGGGTCGGGCCTCTTCCTTAAAATGTCAATATGCCAAGCCCAAGCCTGTCCAGGCCCTGCTGGTGGGCTCAAAACTCAGGCCCAAGCCCGGCCCACGGGCAAGCCCGTCAGGCCTAGGCCCTGGATTTTAGGGCCGGGCCTGGGTGGGCTGACAGGGCCGGGCCGGAGATGGTCAGGACTAACTGCAGCATCTCGGTTCAGGGCATTGTAGTATTTTTGTAAAGTAATTTTGTGTAGTCGGTTTTTTTTAAATAACAATAATGATTGGAATTAATATTTTGCAAAATCGAGGTCATTTTTCAAATAATATGACCATATAAAAAAACATGAACATTTTTCCAAATTCCAAACCGTGACTGGACTCGTACATCGCGTGAGGAGGTTCATCTTCGGGTGGGGTCGGGCGCTTTTCCTTGGAGTGGTAGCTTGTCTTGGACTTGCTCTAAGAATCCGAGGTGCCAATAGTGTGCGATGGGACCGGGCGGCGTAGCGCCACCTTGGAATCGTGCTTGCCTTTATCGGCATGCTGACCGTCTTGGCGAGGAGGCGGTCCCCTGCACCTCGGCGTCGGTCCTTTGCCCGAGTGTATCTAGAAACCGGACTGTGGTCCACAGCGGTGTCCAGGTCCTTGAGTAGGTTCCTTCCATTCTTGGCGACAGCCTTGAACGCACCTTGTTTCTTTTTTTTCCAGGTCTTCCTTGTATTGGAGGATCCGGGTCTAGCATTCTTCAATGGCCTTGATCCGATGGAGCAGGAATCGTTATCCTTGACTATCATACTAGCAGACCTGAGTAGCCTTCGATGGGCTTCGTCATGGCGTGGACTCCGAACGATTCATTCAGTATGTCATCGTCATAAGGTCCAAACTCGCTTCCAGGCAGGAGCTTCTCGGTCGCGTCAGCTTGTGGAGGAGCTTTGGGGTCATAACTAGTAGCGCCATTGTTAGCGTCACTGTTGTCGTTGGCGTTGTCACAGCCACCGCCACCATTGTCAGTGGTGTTAGGCGTGTCCACCATGTAGATGTTGTAGGCCGACATCTCCTTCCACCTGTCGATGGCCAGAGGTTGGCTTTCAGTTGATTCACTGGTCTCCTCTGCTTCCTTGTCTTTAGCCTCGTCGATTGTGCCTTCGAGGACTTCGGTAAGATCTTCGACGTTAAAAATAGAGAATATGCATAATGCAAACATTTGTTAAGCCGGCTTACAAGGCACATCCAAGATAAATTAAGTTTTGAAAAAAAATCGATTTTGTGCTTCAAAGAAGCTTGGCATGAAAGCCTATCATCTCGTAAGGCGGCTCTCACGTGACATAAATCCGTTGTTTAAACCTTAACCATTTTAGGGTCTTATTGAAAAGATTAAATGTTAAGAGTACGAATAGGCCACATAGCGGAGAGACTACAACAAACATGTGGATTTATCCTTAGCTCACTGTAAGCCGACTCTCACGTGACATAAGCCGCCGTTTTAACTTTGACGAGTTCAGGGTCTTGAAAAGATTAACTGTCAAGAAAAGGTGGGTCACCTCGCGGACTAGCAAGATGCAAACAGGCAGGTTTAACCCAATCATGGCATAAAAGCCGGTCAAAATGAGTTATAAGCTATACTCATTGAGTAGGAAGCCCCCAAACGACCCATAACATGGCATAAAAGCCGATCAAGAGGGTTATACGCTATGCTCATAGAGCAGGAAGCCCCCAAGTGATCAAACATGGCATAAAGGCCAATCAAGAGGGTTATACTCTATGCTCATAGAGAAGGAAGCCCCCAAATGACCTTATGATGAATCAACAATGACTCTTCCTCAGAAATTTTGAGACGAAACAACAGAGGCCCCGAGTTGCGGGGATGCCGGCTTTATTATATTGATCATAAAAAAATATGTACATCAAGGAAGATATATACAATGCTGAGAGCCTATGACTCAAGTGTAATAAGGCCGAAGACGAGCAATGTTGCACGGCCTGCGGATCTCCTCTTCTGACTTGCGGGAATCCTTATACTTTCGTATATCAATGAGGTAATAAGACCCGTTATTGAGATTTTTACTGACCACAAAAGGCCCTTCCCAAGGAGGGGAAAGCTTATGCATCCCTGTATGGTCTTGAATCAAACAGAGCACTAAATCGCCCTCCTGAAAGGTCCGACTTTGTTACTCCAAAGGACTGAAGGAAGCTCCTCCACGCAATACCCGGAGTCCTATGCAAAGGCACCATGAGCCGGGGCTTGATACCTCTCAAGATTTCCTGGTTAGCACACTCCGCCCGACCATTGGACTAGGGATGCGCCACCGAGAAAACATCGAGCCTGATGTGCTCCCTTTGACAAAACTCCTTCATAGCACCTTTAGACAAATTTGTTCCATTATTAGTGATAATACTATGAGGGTATCCAAAGAAAAAAACAGTTTCTTGACAAACTGAACTAATGTCTCTGCATCACACTTACTGACTGGCTCCGCCTCAACCCACTTGGTAAACTTGTCAACCAACACCAAAAGGTAGGTCTTTTTATCCTTAGACCTCTTGAATGGCCCAACCATATCAAGCCCCCAGACGGCGAATGGCCGAGTTACTGGGATCATCCACAATTCTTGAGCTGGCACATGCGCTTTTCTAGAATTTTTTTGACAGCCATCATGCTTGCTAACAATACCCTCTGCATCAACACGAGGCGTCAACCAGTAAAACCCATGGCGGAAAGCCTTAGCCACCAAAGACTTTGAGGCGGCATGATGGCCACAATCGCCTTCATGAATTTCTCATAAAATTTCGTACCTCTCCTTAGGAGAAATACAACGCTGGAACGCACCATTCACACTACGTCGGTGTAACTCGCCGTTGATAATAGTCATAGACTTAGATCTCCTGGTGCTCTGTCGTGCCAAAGTTTCATCCTCAGGTAACTCGTCCTAGGTTATATAAGCCTGATAGGTCAACATCCAACCAGGAATAGCATGAAGAGCCACCACCAGTTGAACCTCCAGGTCAGGTATAGCAATATCCTCCTCAGATGGTAACTTAACCGAAGGGGTATGTAAAACATCAAGGAAAACATTAGGAGGTATCGGCTTACGCTGAGACCCAAAACGGGATAACGCATTAGCCGCCTCGTTCTTCCGTCGATCAATGTGATCCACATCCACCTGGTAACCCTTAAAGTGACCAGCAATATGTTCAACCACGTGACGATAAGCCTCCATGAGTGGGTCTTTGGAATTCCACTTTCCCGAGACTTACTGAGCCACAAGGTCTGAGTCACCCAGGCACCTGACCCGGCTTAAATTCATCTCCTTGGCCATACGAAGCCCATGGAGCAAAGCTTCATACTCTGCCGCATTGTTAGTACAAGGAAACATCAACCTTAAAACATAACAAAATTTATCACCTCGTGGGGAAGTCAAAATAACTCCAGCCCCCGAGCCTTCCAATTGCCGGGAACCATCAAAATGGATTATCCAATAGGTGTTATCAGGCTTCTCCTTAGGTGTTTGAGACTCTGTCTAGTCATTGATGAAATCCACCAGAGCTTGAGACTTAATAGCTCTCTTGGGCATATATTTCAAACCATGAGGCCCAAGTTCAATTGCCCACTTAGCAACCCGGCCGGTGGCCTTTCTGTTTTGAATAATATCTCCCAAAGGAGCAGAGTTAACCACCGTAATAGGATGCCCAAGGAAATAAAATTTTAGCTTGCGACTCGCCATGAACACCCCAAACACTAGCTTCTGCTAGTGCGGGTATCTTTACTTGGACTCAGTTGAAACCTCACTGATATAGTAAGTTGGCCGTTGGACTGGGTACTCTGTACCCGCCTCCTTGCACTCCACAACAACTGTATGTTGCCAGCCTCATTATTAGTACGTACAGGAGCAAAGGCTCTTTGTCTATTGGAGCAGCCAAGATTGGCGGCTCAGCCAACTATTTCTTGAGGGATTTAAACACTTGATCCGTCGCATCACTCCAAACAAAATGATCTGTCTTCTTCATAATCTGATATAAAGGCAGGGCCTTATCCCCCAGGCGACTTATGAACCGGCTTAAGGCAGCAATACGACCCGCCATACGTTGGACGTCATTGACACACGCCGGATTAGACAGTGAAGCGATGGCCTTGATTTTCTCCGGTTTAGCTTCGATGCCCCGTGTGACGCTCCTGATTTGACCGTACACTAATCATGGCACGCAAATGTGCACAACCAAGATCAGGAACTCACGGGAAGATATCACAACACAACTCTAGACACAAATTAAAATAATACAAGCTTTATATTACAAGCCAGGGGCCTCGAGGGCTCTAATACATAAGCTCGAAAACACAAGAGTCAGCGGAAGCAAAAATATCTAAGTATAGACATAAGTTAAACAGGGTGCCATAAGATGGCTAGCACAAACATGGATACAAATCGAAAAGGCAAGGCCTCCTGCCTGGGATCCTCGTAAACTACTCCTGGTCGTCGGCATACTCCACGTAGTAGTAGGCTCCGTCGGGGTTGTAGTAGTCGTCGGCGAAGGCATCTGGCTCCTGGGCTCCACCATCTGGTTGCATCATCCGAGAAGAAAGGAAAAAAGGGGAAAAGGGGGAGCAAAGCAACCGTGAGTACTCATCCAAAGTACTCGGAAGCAAGGATCTACACTACATATGCAATACCTGTGTAAAGGGATAATATATGTGGGCTAAACTGCAGAATGCCAGAATAAGAGGGGGGAAAGCTAGGCCTATCAAAGACTACGCTTCTGGCAGCCTCCATCTTGCAGCAGTAGAAGAGAGTAGCTGGAAAGTAACGAGTATCATCGCTTCTGGCAGCCTCCGTCTTGAGTAGTTGGAAAGTTCACCAAGTAACATCGTATAGGATAATCCTACCCGATGATCCTTCCCTCGTCGCCCTGTGGGAAAGCGATCACTGGGTTGTATCTGGCACTTGTAAGGGTGTGTTATATTAAGTATCCAGTTCTAGTTGTCATGAGGTCGGAATACAACTCGGGGTCGTCCTGTTACCGTGGACACGACTATTCGAATATATTACTTGCCTGCAGGGATGCACCACATAACCCGACACGCTCGATCCCTTTGGCCGGACACACATTCCTCGGTCATGCCCAGCCTCGAAAGATCAACACGTCGCAACTCTACCTAGGACCGACAGAGAGGTCAACACGCCGGTCTAAATCCTAAGTGCTTAGGGGACATGGGCCATCACCCTTTGCACTCCTGCACATTGCGTACACGGTCGGTGAGCAGACCTAGCAACCTCCATTTCAAAGGAAGTTACGTTACGTGGTCCAACCCGACGTGTGCCGCTCAGTCACTGACGTCCGGAAGGCCTCGGCTGATACCACGACGCCGGTTGCCCATATCTTGTCCCGCTGGCAGTTAGTGCGTATAAGGCCAACGACCCAACTCAGATCAAATATCCAAACTCGGTAAGCGTGTTATTATAAAATAATCACGAACAACGACCAGGGCTAGGCCACCTGTCACATCGGTGTCTCAACCTGCCCTGTCGCTCCGCCACAAAGAATCACTCGGGGGGCCGTCCGGAACCCAGGCCCACCACTACCTAGATGGAACCACCTGTCCTTTCAGCCCCCACATCGGAATCACTTGCGTGTACTCTATGAGCCGATCCGACTTTAGTCACATCATGTATCATGTAAAGTATGTATATAGTATATACCCATGATCACATCCCGACGTGATCATGGTTCGATAGTATAGCATGGCAGACGGACAAGAATGTAGGGCCACTGATGGAATACTACCATCATATACTAAGCATTTAGGATAGCAGGTAAGGTATCAAGAGTTGTAGCAACAATGACAGGCTATGCAACAGAATAAGAGCTACCGAATCATCAACAATAGCAAACCTAATGCAAGAATAAGAGAGAAGAGAATGGGCGATATCTGGTGATCAAGGGGGTTGGCTTGCCTGTAAGCTCTGTTGCATAGGAAGAAGGGTCGTCGTCGATGCAGTTGATCATAGTGGCGCCGACAGCGGTCTCAGTCCCGGTGTCTATCGAAGTGAAGAGGGGGAAGGTACAATAAATATAAAGCAAACATCACACCACAAAGCATAACTTGGCAATACGCGGTGCTACGTGTGACCTAATGCGGTGCTAAGTGATACTGGCGGGAATGGAAAACATCCGGGAAAGTATTCCTGGTGTTAGGCATTTTTGAGCGGATGAAACAGAGGTGGATTGTTGCATGTTGGCTATCCTAGGGACGCGCAGTAGACGAACGGACTGCATATTCGGATTTGTCTCATCGTTTTTACCAACTTTCATGTACAAAGTATTTTCATCCGAGTTACTGATTATTTTATATTAATTTTCAAAGTTTTAATTGATTTTCTAATTTTCTGTAATTTATTTAATTCGAAAATAACAGTAAATACTTTTTATACACAGAAGCAGCTAGCCACTGTGTATGACATGTGGGTCTAGTGGGGCTGAGTCAGCCCAGTCAAGTGTTGACCAGTTGACCGGTCAGCTAAGTCGAAAGGGGCCCATTTATCATCTGGCCGCAGCCACTGACATCCGGGCCAAGTCAAAGGCCACGTCAGCAAGGTCAAAGCCGATGCGTGGGCCAGGTCAATTATCTAACACTAACCAAAAAGTTAAGCAGGGTGAATTAGTGGGTTTGGCCCGCTGTCAGTCTCTCTATGCTAATCTAAAAGGCATCATTAGTGACTAACGACTTCTGACACGTCAGCATCGCCGGAGCTTCGCAGGCGACGACCAAACCGACGGCGGTAGTTCGTCGCGCGGTCGATATGGGCACCAATCTTCACGCGGTTTGCGGCTACGAGAAGCTGGCGCTTGCGCACGACCATTGGGACAAGCGGGAGGAGCTGGGGTGGACTGTGCTCGCCGGAATCAAGCTCACGACAACTGCCGGAGTTCGGGCGTCGAGCAGGTCGCGCGTTGGGGCTTGGGTTCAACAAGCAAATGGGTCCGGCGGCTTCACCGGGAAGCCCTTAGCACACTCATGTGCTAAGCTGTCCCAGGAACGGTCCATCGCCATAGCGGTGAGGTGCACGACGGCGGCCGGAGCAAAACGATGGTGGTGGTGGCGCTACAACTACAGACTAAGGGCAGGAACATAGGGGAAACATAGGAGGCCTCACATTGATCTCGACGGGTAGCCTGGCTTGCTCGGGGAAGCTCTTGATGGCGCGATCGTCCTGAGGCGGCCGGCGGTGCCGAAGACGAGGAAGAGCTCGAAGAAGATGTCTTGGTGAGTTCCTGCTCGTGTGCATTGGATGGGGATGATGACGACGACGAGGCGCGGCGACGAGGGATGGTCGGTGGACACGCGGGCGCCAGTGGCACGGCGAGGGCAACATGCGAGACCGAGCGGGAGGAAGAAGGGGCGAGCGAGGGGGGAATCTGAGGGGGCTAGGGTTTGCGAAGGGGGATGTGGGGCGTCCGGGGGTGTTCTTATCCACCCCTGCAATGCTGTCGTGGCGAAGGGGAGGGACGGACACCTTTGCCATGGTGTCGGCCTCTCCAGGGGTGCGGCGAGAGGTAGGGCAAGGCCAGGGCGGTGAGTTGGGCCTGGTACAGTACGCGCTGGGCCGCGGTGCACTGTGGCACTAGGCCCAGTGGCACAGTAGGTGTTAGGTGCTTTTCTTTTCTTTCTTTCTTTGTTTTGTTTTTCCTTTTGCCCCCGTTTGCAAATTTTTTGCCTACCAGATGACTTTGGTAAAATATGCAGCTTGTCAAATCAAATACTAGGCATATTTAGTACTGCCACAAAAAGTTTGAGAATTAATTGAAGTTGTTTGAATTTTTCATAAATGGAAAAGTATTTCAATTGTTGTATTAGAACTGCTTAATTGCTTTAGGGCAATTAAGTATTATATGAAATGTTGGTTTCTCCACCATAATTACCTATGAAATATTGGCCATCTTTAGAACATTTTAGTTTTTTATTTGAAAACTTTTACCGTTTGACTTTATTTTAAATTTGAATTCCTAATTGATTTGATTCAACGTGGGACTTAGCAACAATAAAACTGAGGACGTGCCATCAATAGCATGGGATTACTGTAGCTTAATTATCCGGGCGTTACAATTCTCGTCCACTACAAGAAATCTCGTCCTGAGATTTTAAGAGGTGTAGTAAGGGGGAAAGATCTGGTTATGAAATTCTAACGAATCTTCTCGGTCTTGGTTGCTCTTCTTGAAGGGGTTGATTGTGACACCCCGAGACCGATGCACTAGGTGTCAGCCAGTTATTCGTTGCCTTTGCCATGTCATCTGCTTGCGTGTTGCATTTTTCCATGTCATCATGTGTGTTGCATCTTCATGTTTTCAAAACTTGCATCCGCCCGAGTCCGCCCGTCCTTTCCGTTGTCCGTTCGGAGCCCAGACACACTTGCACGCACCCGCGGCACCTCCGAATATATATTTAATGAGTGGCCGGAAAATGTTCCCAGAATGGGATGAAACTTGGAATGTGGCCTTATTATAGCATAGGTAGACCGCCTGTCAAGTTTCGTCGCATTCAGAGTTCGTTTGATAGCCCAATGGTTAACCATGTTAACCGCCGGAGGCCTCTTTCTCTTTTGGCCCAGCACCCCTCCACAACAGCCCCCTAGCCCATCCCAACCACCTCCATACTCTCGATCGTCGGATCAGGATAGCGTGGCCGAAAACTGCTCCTCATTTGGACACTCCTAGCTCCCTCTACATATATATATGTGCCTCCCCCTCCATTTTCACGGATGAAACCCTAGCCCCGTCCTCCTCCGTGCGCCGGACATGTCCGCACCACCGCCGGACATGTCCAGCCTCCACCTCACTCCGACCAATGGCGTGCCGCCATGTCATCGCGCCGCCGCCCGCAGCCACTCACACGCTGCCACGCGGCCTCCCCGCGCCTCCACTCCGCCACGGCCCGCGGAGCCCATCCAGGGCCCGCGCGGCCCGAGTCGCCGCCGCCACCAGCCGGCCGAAGCCCGCGTCTCCCGCCGCCCGATCCCGCCGTCCGCGCCTCCAGCGCCTCGCCCCCGGCCACCGGAGTCTCGCCGGAGCTGGACCCCGCCGCCGCCAGCTCCCCTTCCGCCCGAGCCTCAGCGCCTCCCCGAGCGCTCCTGCTCCCTGCTCGCAGCTCCACCGCCGGAGCACCTCAGCCCCGCCTGCTCCCCGGCCGGAGCATCCCTGCCGCCCGAGCCCAACCGCCGCATGTGCCATGGAACTCATGTCGCCTCGAGGTTTGTCACCACCGTCGCCAAACCGCACCGGATCCGGCCTCCTTGGCCTCGGATCTATCGATCCCCGGCCGTCTCCGACCTCCGCCATTCCCGGCCGTCCTCGCCTCCCCGCCGCCGCCGGCGAGCGCCGCCGCTGCCTGCCTCGCTCCCGCTCGAGGAGCACGACAACGCCAGCGACACCCTGCGCCTAGTCCGGTCTCCTTCCCCGCGTGAGCCCAGCCGAGGCCCATCTTCCCGTGGCCCAGCCGGCCCTCTAGCCTTCCCACCGTTTCGGCCCAAGTGGCCCTAGGTGAGCGAGCCCACGTAATTCCTCGCCCGTGCGCTTTTTAACTAGTTGACGCTCATTTGTTTTTTTCCTGTCTGCGAATATGGCTAAGTCCTCAGAATATGTAATTTATTGCATTCTTTGACTGCTTGTAACTTTTTGTGTGGTGATCCAAATGGAGTCTATTATATGTCAAAATGATCGCTGTGATATGCTCTTCATTTTGTTCCATTGTGGCATGCTTGTTTGAGTTCATCTTGATGCCCTAATCATCGTTGCAAGAGTGCTATATGTTTAAAACTGCTGTTAACAGTAATTTTGTTGCATGCTTGTGGTGATGATAACTTTGTGCATGTTGGCCCAAATGGAGCATATGATATGTCAAAATGTTCAATGTGAAGTGCTCTACATGATGGTTGCTGTAGCATTCATGTTAGGTGCCATCTTGCCATGTTAATCTCTGTTGCAAAAGTGCATGTGGCTGTTAAGTGCTGAAACTTGTTATGAGATGCTGATTTGACTTGCTCATTGCTATTGGTGTGTTTGTCTTCATGCCACATGTCAATATGTTTTAGAAGCACAATAATATGGTCTTTGCCGTGGTGCAATCCACTTTCCATGATATGCCTTGAGGTGACTTAAACAAGCTTTTAAACATGCCATGTCGTTGTTGCTGTTTTATACTTGGTAAAAAAAACTGCTAAGTCTGGAATCTGTTAAACCTGATGCTATGTTTGCTTGATGCCTCACTCAAATCCTTGCATGTTTTAGTATGTCAAATAACCATTTCTTGTTGTCCATGTTATTGTCTATCAATCCATGACCTTGTTTGCATATATATCCTGCTGTAGCTTATTTATTTCTTGCTCTCAAGTTGCTATATCATCAGGGAAATATTGTATGAATGACAAATTATGTAGTTACCCATAAGGATTTATCGATGGTAGGGATTGCAAGGCGAAGGGCACAAGGGTGTTGGGAAAACATCGGAGAGTAGCTTTAGAATCTTCTCATGCATCAAGCGATCATCTGGAATGAGGGGCTCTCCGGGAGAAAGTATTTCCAGAACCTAAAGTTATATTTTAGCAAAATCATTTAACCCGAATAGAAGAGAGATAAGCAAGGTTGTCAGAATCGCGATTATATTGTACGATTCTACGACTTTACGATTCGAATTAACCCCTCTGATTCTACGATTTTGGTTCATAGAATCTACGTTTCTACGATCCCGATAGTGAAGATTATACGATTTGCGATTCTACCATCAAAGCTCCGATCCGATTCAGGATCATGATTCTGACAACCTTGGAGATAAGAATCCCAGAGTATAGGTGAGGAATAAAAGATCCTAATACCACCCAATGGTGACATGGGCCTGTAAGCCACACAGCCAGGTTAGTAAAAGTTTTTTCAATGACTAGACTCAACTTCGGCCAAGAAGTTGGAAAGGGGATTCCTACATGCAGTCGGCTCTGATACCCCCGTGTGACGCCCCCGATTTGATCGTACACTATTCATGCACGCAAATGTGTGCGACCAAGATCAGGAACTCACGGGAAGATATCACAATACAACTCTAGACACAAATTAAAATAATACAAGCTTTATATTACAAGCCAGGGGCATCGATGGCTCGAATACATAAGCTCGAAGACACAAGAGTCAACGGAAGCAAAAATATCCTAGTACAAACATAAGTTAAACAGGGTGCCATAAGATGGATAGCACAAACAGGGATACATATCGAAAAGGCAAGGGCTCCTGCCTGGGATCCTCCTAAACTACTCCTGGTTGTCGGCAGACTCCACATAGTAGTAGGCTCCGTCAGGGTTGTAGAAGTCATCGGCGAAGGCATCTGGCTCCTGGGCTCCACCATCTGGTTGCATCATCCGAGAAGAAAGGAAGGGGGGGGGAATGGGGAGCAAAGCAACCGTGAGTACTCATCCAAAGTACTCGCAAGCAAGGATGTACACTACATATGCAATGGTATCTGTGTAAAGGGGTAATATATGTGGGCTAAATTGCAGAATGCCAGAATACGAGGGGAAAGCTAGGCCTATCAAAGACTACGCTTCTGGCAGCCTCCATGTTGCAACAGTAGAAGAGAGTAGCTGGAAAGTAACGAGTATCATTGCTTCTGGCAGCCTCCGTCTTGAGTAGATGGAAAGTTCACCAAGTAACATCGTATAGCATAATCCTACCCGGCGATCCTCCCCTCGTCGCCCAGTGGTAAAGCAATCACCGGGTCGTATTTGGCACTTGTAAGGGTGTGTTTTATTAAGTATCTGATTCTAGTTGTCATGAGGTCGGAATACAACTCCGGGTCATCCTATTACCATGGACACGGCTATTCGAAAAGATTACTTGCCTGCAGGGATGCACCACATAACCCGACATGCTTGATCCCTCTAGCCAGACACACTTTCGTCGATCATGCCCGGCCTTGGAAGATCAACACATCGCAGCCCTACCTAGGCCCGACAGAGCACGCCGGTCTAAATCCTAAGCGCGCAGGGGTCATGGGCCATCGCCCTTTGCACTCTTGTACGTTGCATACGCGTCCGGTGAGCAGACCTAGCAACCTCCATTTCAAAGGAAGCTACGTTACGCGGTCCAACCCGGCTCGCGCTGCTCAGTCCCTGACGTCCGGAAGGCTTCGGCTGATACCACGAAGCCGGTTGCCCATATCTTGTCCCACTGGCAGCTAGTGCGTATAAGGCTAACAACCCAACTCAGATCAAATATCCAAACTCGTTAAGCGTGTTATTATGAAATAACCGCGGACAACGACCAAGGCCTGGCCACCTCTCACCTCGGTGTCTCAACCTGCCATGTCGCTCCGCCACAAAGAATCACTTGGGGGCCGTCCGGAACCCAGGCCCACCATTACCTGGATGGAACCACCTGTCCTTTCAGCCCCCACATCGGAATCGCTTGCGGGTACTCTACGAGCCGACCCGACTTTAGTCACATCATGTATCATGTAAAGTATGTATATAGTATATACTCGTGATCACATCCCGACGTGATCACGGCCCGATAGTATAGCATGGCAGACGGACAAGAATGTAGATCCACTGATAGAATACTAGCATCCTATACTAAGCATTTAGGGTAGTAGTTAAATGTATCAACAGTTGTAGCAACAATAATAGGCTATGCAACAGAATAGGAGCTATCGAACCATCAACAGTAGCAAACCTAATGCAAGAATAAGAGAGAAGAGAATGGGCAATATCTGGTGATCAAGGGGGGTTGGCTTGCCTGGAAGCTCTACTGCACAGGAAGAAGGGTCGTCGTCGACCCAGTTGATCACAGTGGCACCGACAGCAGTCTCAGTCCCGGTGTCTATTGAAGAGAACAGGGGGAAGGTATGATACATCCATTTTGCATCATGCTTTTATATCAACATTTATTGCATTATGGGCTATTACTTCACATTATGTCACAATAGTTATGCCTTTTCTCTCTTATTTTACAAGGTTTACATGAAGAGGGAGAATGCCGACAGCTGGAATTCTGGGCTGGAAAAGGAGCAAATATTAGAGACCTATTCTGCACAACTCCAAAAGTCCCGAAACTCCACGAAATTCAGTTTTAGAATATATTAAAAATATTGGGTGAAGAAAGCACCAAAGGGGGCCACCCACTGTCCACGAGGGTGGAGGGCGCGCCCTACCCCCCTGGGCGCGCCCCCTGCCTCGTGGGCCACCTGGAAGGCCTCCAATGCCCATCTGCTGGTATAAGGTGTCGTTTTCCCTA
Organism: Secale cereale; assembly: GCA_902687465.1. Lineage (NCBI taxonomy): Eukaryota > Viridiplantae > Streptophyta > Magnoliopsida > Poales > Poaceae > Secale > Secale cereale. The sequence continues at coordinate 758,583,655 of LR738715.1, read as the reverse complement.
GAAAAAAAATAAGAAGGAAGCTTTCGGGACGAAGCGCCGCCGTCTCGAGGCGGAACCAATCTAGGGCTCCGGCGGAGCTGTTCTGCCGGGGAAACATCCCTCCGGGAGGGGGAAATCGTCACCATCGTCATCACCATCGATCCTACCATCGGGAGGGGGTCAATCTCCACCAACATCTTCACCAGCACCATCTCCTCTCAAACCCTAGTTCATCTCTTGTATCCAATCTTTGTCTCAAAACCTCAGATTGGTACGTGTGGGTTGCTAGTAGTGTTGATTACTCCTTGTAGTTGACGCTAGTTGGTTTATTCGGCGTAAGATTATATGTTCAGATCCTTTATGCACGTTAATACCCCTCTGAATATGAACATGAATATAATTTGTGATCAGTTACATTTGTTCCCGGGGACATGGGGGAAGTCTTGTTATAAGTAGTCATGTGAATTTGGTATTCGTTCGATATTTTGATGAGATGTATGTTGTCTTTCCTCTAGTGGTGTTATGTGAACGTGGAATACATAACACTTCACCATTGTTTGGGCCCAGGGGAAGGCATTGGGAAGTAATAAGTAGATGATGGGTTGCTAGAGTGACAGAAGCTTAAACCCTAGTTTATGCGTTGCTCCGTAAGGGGCTGATTTGGATCCATATGTTTCATGCTACGGTTCGCGTTACCTTAATTCTTCTTTCGTAGTTGCGGATGCTTGCGAGGGAGGTTAATCATAAGTGGGATGCTTGTCCAAGGAAGGGCAGAACACAAGTGGTCCACCCACATATCAAATTATCAAAGTAACAAACGCGAATCATATGAGCATGATGAAAACTAGCTTGATGATAATTCCCATGTGTCCTCGGGAGCGCTTTCCTTTATATAAGAGTTTGTCCAAGGTTGTCCTTTGCTACAAAAAGGATTGGGCCACCTTGCTGCACCTTGTTTACTTTTGTTACTTGTTACCCGTTATGAATTACCTTATCACAAAACTATCTGTTACCGATAATTTCAGTGCTTGCACATAATACCTTACTGAAAAACTGCTTGTCATTTCCTTCTGCTCCTCGTTGGGTTCAACACTCTTACTTATCGAAAGGACTATGATAGATACCCTATACTTGTGGGTCATCAAGACTCTTTTCTAGCGCCGTTTCCGTGGAGTGAAGCGCCTTTGGTAGGTGGAATTTGGTAAGGAAAAATTTATATAGTGTGCTGAAATTTACTGTCACTTGTTACTATGGAAAATAATCCTTTGAGGGGCTTGTTCGGGGTATCTTCACGCCGACCAGTAGAGCAAAGAGTTGCTCCTCAACCTACTGAACCTACTGAAAATGTTTGCTTTGATATTCCTTCGGGTATGATAGAGAAACTGCTAGCTAATCCTCTTACAGGAGATGGACCATTACATCCCGATATGCACCTAATCTATGTGCATGAAGTTTGTGGGTTATTTAAGCTTGCAGGTAGGCCCGAGGATGTTATCAAGAAGAAGGTCTTCCCTTTATCTTTTAAGGGAAATACATTGACATGGTTTAGGCTATGTGATGATATTGGATCATGTAACTACAACCAATTGAAATTGGAATTTCATCAGAAGTTTTATCCTATGCATCTGGTTCAATGTGATCATAATTATATATATATATTTTGGCCTCGTGAAGGAGAAATTATCGCTCAAGCTTGGGGGAGGCTTAAGTCAATGTTATATTCATGCCCCAATCATGAGCTCTCAAGAGAAATTATTATTCAAAAAATTTATGCTCGGCTTTCTCTCAATAATCGCTCCATGCTCGATACTTCTTGTATTGGTTCTTTTATGATGAAGACTATTGAATTCAGATGGTATTTATTGGAAAGAATTAAACGCAACTCTGAAGATTGGGAACTCGACGAAGGTAAGGAGTCAGGTATAACACCTAAGTTTGATTGTGTTAAATCTTTTATGGATACCGATGCTTTTCGTGAATTTAGCACTAAATAAGGACTTGACTCTGAGATAGTAGCTTCTTTCTATGAATCATTTTCTACTCATGTTGATCTCCCTAAGGATAAGTGGTTTAAATATCATCCACCCATCAAAGTAAAAGTAGTTGAACCTATTAAAGTTGAAGAAAAGACTATCACTTATAATGTTGATCCTATTGTTCCTACCGCTTGTATTGAGAAACCACCTTTCCCTGTTAGAATAAAGGATCATGCTAAAGCTTCAACCGTGGTTCGTAAGAGGAATGCTAGAACACCTAAACCCTCTAAGAGAATTAAAGTTGAACCTAGTATTGCCATGGTTAAGGACCTCTTGGTCGATAATATTGATGGGCATGTTATTTACTTCTGTGATGAAGCTGTTAGAATTGCTAGACCCGATACTAAAAATAATCATAGACCTGTTGTAGGCATGCTTGTTGTTTTTGTTAAAATAGGAGATCATTGCAATCATGGCTTATGTGATATGGGTGCTAGTGCGAGTGTAATACATCATTCCTTATACGAAGAAATTATGCATGATATTGCACCTGCTGAGATAGAATAAATTGATGTTACTATCAAGCTTGCTAATAGAGATATTATATCACCAATTGGGATTGTTAGAGATGTTGAAGTCTTGTGTGGGAAAATAAAATACCCTACTGATTTTCTTGTTCTCGGTTCCCCACAAGATGACTTTTATCCCATTATATTTGGTAGACCCTTCTTGAATACTGTTAATGCTAAGATAGACTGCGAAAAGGATTACGTTACTGTTGGTTTAGGGGATATGTCTCATGATTTTAATTTTGCTAAATTTCGTAGACAACCCCATGATAAAGAATTTCCTAGTAAATATGAAATTATTGGTCTTGCTTCAATTGTCGTGCCTCCTAATGATCCTTTAGAACAATATTTGCTAGACCATGAAAATGATATGTTTATGAAGGAAAGAAGGGAAATAGATGAAGTATTCCTTAAACAGGGACCTATTTTGAAATACAACTTGCCTGTTGAAATTCTAGGGGATCCTCCTCCACCCAAGGGTGATCTCGTGTTTGAGCTTAAACCATTACCTGATACTCTTGAATATGCTTATCTTGATGAAAAGAAGATATATCTTATTATTATTAGTGCTAACCTTTCAGGGCAGGAAGAAGAGAAATTATTGAAAACTCTAAAGAAGCACCGTGCTGCTATTGGATATACTCTTGATGATCTTAAGGGCATTAGTCCCACTCTATGCCAGGACAAAATAAAATTGGAGAAGGACGCTAAACCGGTTGTTGATCACCAACGGCGGTTAAATCCTAAGATGAAAGAAGTGGTAAGAAATGAAATACTGAAGCTTCTGGAGGCAGGAATAATTTATCATGTTGCTCATAGTCACTGGGTAAGTCATGTCCATTGTGTCCCTAAGAAGGGAGGTATTACTGTTGTTCCTAATGATAAAGACGAATTGATCCCACAAAGAATTGTTACAGGTTATAGAATGGTAATTGATTTCTGCAAATTAAATAAAGCTACTAGAAAGGACCATTACCCTTTACCTTTTATTAATCAAACGCTAGAAAGACTATCCAACCATACACATTTTTGCTTTCTAGACGGTTATTCTGGTTTCTCTCAAATACATGTGTCAAAAGAGGATCAGGAAAATACCACTTTTACTTGCCCTTTCGGTACCTTTGCTTATAGACGTATGACTTTTGGTTTATGTAATGCACCTCCTACCTTTCAAAGATGTATGACTGCTATATTCTCTGACTTTTGTGAAAAGATTGTTGAGGATTTCATGGATGATTTCTCCGTGTATGGAACTTCTTTTGATGATTGCTTAAGCAACCTTGATCGAGTTTTGCAGAGATGTGAAGAAACTAATCTTGTCTTGAATTGGGAGAAGTGCCACTTTATGGTTAATGAAGGTATTGTCTTGGGGCATAAAATTTCTGAAAGAGGTATTGAAGTTGATAAAGCTAAAGTTGATGCTATTGAAAAGATCACGTGTCCTAAGGACATCAAAGGTATAAGAAGTTTCCTTGGTCATGTCGGTTTTTATAGGAGGTTCATTAAAGACTTCTAAAAAAAATTTAGGCCTCTCACTAATCTCTTACAAAAAGATATTCCTTTTGTCTTTGATGATGATTGTGTAGAAGCATTTGAAATACTTAAGAAAGCCTTGATTTCTGCACCTATTGTTCAGCCACCTGATTGGAATTTACCCTTTGAAATTATGTGTGATGCTAGTGATTATGCTGTAGGTGCTGTTCTAGGACAAAGAGTTGATAAGAAATTAAATGTTATCCAATATGCTAGTAAAACTCTAGATAGTGCCCAGAGAAATTATGCTACTACTGAAAAAGAATTTTTAGCAGTTGTATTTGCTTGTGATAAGTTCAGACCTTATATTGTTGATCCCAAAGTAACTGTTCACACTGATCATGCTACTATTAAATATCTTATGGAAAAGAAAGATGCTAAACCTAGACTTATTAGATGGGTTCTCTTGCTAAAAGAATTTGATTTGCATATTATTGTTAGAAAGGGAGCTGAGAACCCAGTTGCAGACAACTTATCTAGGTTAGAGAATGTTCTTGATGACCCACTACCTATTGATGATAGCTTTCCTGATGAACAATTAGATGTCGTAAATGCTTCTCGTACTGCTCCATGGTATGCTGATTATGCTAATTACATTGTTGCTAAATTTATACCACCTAGTTTCACACACCAGCAAAATAAAAAGTTTTTCTATGATTTAAGATATTACTTATGGGATGACCCACACCTTTATAAAGAAGGAGTAGATGGTGTTATTAGACGTTGTGTACCTGAGCATGAACAGAAATAGATCGTACGCAAGTGTCACTCCGAGGCTTATGGAGGACACCACGCTGGAGATAGAACTGCACATAAGGTATTGCAATCCGGTTTTTATTGGCCTACTCTTTTCAAAGATGCTTGTAAGTTTGTCTTGTCTTGTGATGAATGTCAAAGAATTGGTAATATTAGTAGACGTCAAGAAATGCCTATGAACTATTCACTTGTTAACGAACCATTTGATGTTTGGGGCTTTGATTATATGGGACCGTTTCCTTCCTCTAATGGGTATACACATATTTTAGTTGCCGTTGATTATGTTACTAAGTGGGTAGAAGCTATTCCAACTAGTAGTGCTGATCATAACACCTCTATTAAGATGCTTAAAGAAGTTATTTTTCCGAGGTTTGGAGCCCCTAGATACTTAATGACTGATGGTGGTTCACATTTTATTCATGGTGCTTTTCGTAAAATGCTTGCTAAGTATGATGTTAATCATAGAATTGCATCTCCATACCACCCACGGTCTAGTGGTCAAGTAGAACTGAATAATAGATTGATTAAATTGATTTTGCAAAAGACTGTTAATAGATCTAGAAAGAATTGGTCCAAGAAACTTGATGATGCATTATGGGCCTATAGAACTGCATATAAATTCCTATGGGTATGTCTCCGTATAAAATGGTTAATGTAAAAGCATGTCACATACCTCTCGAACTAGAACATAAGGCATATTGGGCCATTAAAGAGATCAATTATGATTTCAAACTTGCTGGTGAGAAGAGACTATTTGACATTAGCTCACTTGATGAGTGGAGAACCCAGGCATATGAGAATGCCAAACTGTTTAAAGAAAAAGTTAAAAGATGGCATGACAAATGGGTACAAAAGCGTGAGTTTAATGTAGGTGATTATGTTTTGTTATACTACTCCCGTTTAAGATTTTTTGCAGGAAAACTCCTCTCTAAATGGGAAGGTCCTTACGTTATTGAGGAGGTCTATCGTTCCAGTGCCATAAAAATCAACAACTTCGAAGGCAGAAATCCGAAGGTGGTGAACGGGTCAAAGAATCAGGTAATCCCTTAAATGTTGAAACCAATGTTATTGACACCGTAACCCCGGAGGAGTACATAAAGGACACTTTCCAGAACATTTCAGACTCTGAAAAGGAATAGGTATGTGGTACGGTAAGTAAACTGACTCCAAAACAATTCTAACAACATTTTTTTCTCCGTTTTAGAATACTTAAGAAATTAGGAAAATAAGAAGTAGTTCGAAAAAGGACACGAGGCATCCACGAGGGTGGAGGGCATGCCCTACACCCCTGGGCGCGTTGTCGGTGTACTAGAGTAGGGGTACCCTAATATCCCGAACTTGTGCATGGGCAGTCGCAGCACCCTGCGGCAAGGCTTGCCGGGTGACCGCCAAGGTCCTCCGTGGTTCCTTTGGAGCCATTCAAGAACAAAGTATTCGAGCCAAGAAGACAAGGCCCCGGCAAGAGGAGCTTGCCGGGAAGGCCACTCAAGGCACAAGACCCCGACGAGAGGAGCTTGTCGGGAAGGCCAACCAAGGCATCTCAAGGAACTTGCCGCGACGCGACACGCGTCCCGGCAAGGCCCGGTGAGCGACAAGCTCCCGGACGCGACAAGACAACGACCGCGGCAAGGCACTTGCCGCGGCAAGCTACCACTCTGTACCCACGCTCCAGCACACCCGCCAACGTGTCGCTCTAGGGCCCTTCCAGGCGTACGTGGCGGGAGGCTGTGCAGCTAGCGGTGCGCGGTGGCAAGCGGCGCTGACAAGGTCGCCATCATGGCGAGCGGTGGCGCCCCTGACGGTCCCTTTTTGCACTGTTTGGGCGACGCAGACGGGCATTTAATGCCCTTGTCCCCTGCCGTCAGGGTTAGGTATGATGCACTGTATAGGTAGTTGTACCAACTGCAACACCTTTTCCATTTTTACACTTGCCTGCGTTGCCACCTGTCGGTGACCCCTTGAGCATATAAAAGGAGGCCCATGCGCAACCTAGAGGGGGGACGGACTCACCCACGCTCGATCTCGTTAGCTGCTAGAGTGTACTGTAGCACTCAGCGCTCCCGAGCAAGAACTCAATACAAACCACAAAGCAGGAGTAGGGTTTTACGCATCCGTGCGGCCCGAACCTGGGTAAACTGCTCGTGTGCTTCGCCTCGATCTGCTCTTCGCGCGATCTCCGCCCCGGCCGAACCGAAAGGGACCCGGTCCGCCGGTCCCATAGGTGTTCGTGGATCAGTTTCCCCGACATCTTTGGCGCGCCAGGTAGGGGGTGTCGAGGTTGTGTGAACCTGATCCGGCGTCCACGCGAGCTAGATCTTCATCATCTTCATCGACATGCCGCCGAAGAAGAAGGCTTCGGAAGCAGCTGCTCCGTCCGCGTCGATCCCGCCACCACCGGAGCCAACGGCTAGTGGGGTAGACGCCGGCGGAAGAACGGGCGTCGACGAGGGAGCTCATGTTGCCGCCAAGTCCAAGGACAAAGCTGCGCTGCCCATCGGCGGCGTAGTCGACTCCCACAACGACCGGGCGCACTCCAAGACCTCGGCGTCCGTACATGCACCGCGCCCATCTCAGGAGGCGCGGGACCGGCAGCGTCATGGTACTCACGGTACCATACGTTTGCTGGACCAAGATCGAGCTGGTGGATCTCGGGATGCTCAAGAACAGCATGCACGCCAGCATGCCGGCACGAGCAAGGCACGGTCGCCTGGACGGGATACTACTCCTTGTAACATAGTTAGAAGTCCGAGCATATCCCGCTCCTCGCACCGTTCGCCACCGCTACCCGCCACTCCAGCAGAAGCTTTGGCGCGAGCTCAACTGCTCCTAGACTTCCCTCCAACGGCAGACAAGATCGACGACTGGAAGGCCACCATTCAGAGTCTCATCGGCTTCGCCAACGGCGACACTCCACGGCATCCGAGTACATCCAAGCCGCGGCAAGTCAGCCAGGCACGAGCCGATGGCGACAAGACCGGTGGGGGTGCAACCACCGTGCACTCTGCGCCCCGAAGGCCAAGATCGCCGACTCGCCGGATCCACCTCGACAGCGACTCCACCGCATCGTCAGATCCACGAGCTCGTCGCGATCAGTGCCAAGTTCTTCACGAACGACAGCAAGAGGACGCTCGTACCCGCATCGAGCGCCGAAGGGAAGCGCGGCGTCAATCAGACCAGCGCGCTGGGCCCGCTGTCGACATGCATGCGCCAGGGGGACCAGGCGACTTGCCATACGCGGTAGGTTGTCCTGCGTTTACTCGTGAGCTGCGGCAAGTCCAGTGGCCCAGCATGAAGAATTTCAAGCCAGACGTACCAGAGAAGTACGACGGCAAGACGCATCCGTCGGAGTTCCTCAGCATCTACACCATCGCGGTGCAAGCTGCCGAGGGGTGAGACGACAAGATCCTTGCCAACTACTTCCCGCTGGTGCTCAAACCCAACGTTAGGTCCTGGCTCATGCACTTGCCGGACAACTCCATATCCTCCTGGGCAGATATGTGCCATCAGTTTGTCGGTGCCTTTACTGGCGGCCACAAACCTCATGGCCAAGAGAGTGAACTTCACCTGCTCGCCCAGAAGGAAGGAGAGCCCCTGCGCAAGTACATCCAGAGATTCAGCCGTGTACAACACAACATCCCAAATGTCCACCCTGCCGCGGTCATCAGCGCGTTCCATCAGAACATGCGTAACCGCATGATGCGGGAGGAGATGGCGATTTGCAAGATTAGAGATGTCAGTGAGCTGTATGCCCTGGCCGACAAGTGTGCACGCACTGAGGAAGGGAGGAAACTCCCCAGAGAGGATACAAGAGCAGGAGGATATGACAGTGAGGATGCTGCCCCGGCGAAGAAAAACCAGCGGCGGAACAACAGGAAGAAGAAAGGCAAAGATGTGCTGGTCGTTGAGCAGTCCGACAACGAAGGTGGCGCCAAGAAAGCCAAAGCTGGTAGCTCCAGCAAGGAGATTGCCGCATGCACCAACTGCCAGGCTGTGGCGGCCGCCGACAAGCAGGACGGCACCGACAAGCAGTACTGCAAGATCCACCGCACCAAGGGTCATGACCTCCAGAACTGCAAGAGGGTCGAGCAGCTTGTCGAGCAGCAAAAGGCTGAGTACGAGCGACGCGACAAGGAGAAGGCCCAAGGAGGTGGTGGAGGATCTGGCACGAAGCGTCCGGGCCGGGGAGGACGCCGCGGCAAGGCCAAGCAGCGGCAAGGAGACAGACCTCCCCGCGGCCGCGACAAGGATGAAGACGACGACGATGACGAGGACATGGATGATGTCGAGACCAGTGAGCAGGAGTTCCAGAAATCCACAGAGGTCTTGTGCGTTGACGGCGGTTCTTCTCTGCATACTTCACACCGCCAACTCAAGCAGTGGGTGCGGGAAGTTAATGCGGCAGAACCACCTATCGAATCGCGCAAGCTTCTGAAATGGTCCAGCACGCCTATCATCTTTGACATTGAGGACCACCCTGATCGCACAACAGCGGTCGGGTGCTTGCCGATGTTGGTTTCGCCAACTATCCGCAACCTCAAGGTCACTAAGATGCTAGTTGACGGCGGGGCAGGCTTGAACCTGATCTCCTCCATTGTACTCCAGAAACTCCAGATCCCTGACAGCGAGCTCGAAGAGACCGGCACGTTCCAAGGAATCAACCCGGGAAGGAGCAAGCCGAAGGGGAAGATCACGTTGCCAGTGACATTTGGCGGCGAGTTGAACTTCAGGACTGAGAGGGTCACTTTTGACGTTGCCGATTTTCCATTGCCTTACAATGGGATACTCGGCCGTCCAGCACTCGCCAAGTTCATGGCGGCCTCTCACTATGCATACAACATGCTGAAGATGCCAGGCCCGATAAGTGTCATCTCTGTCCCTGGCGACAAGAAGGATGCACTCATATGCGCCGACAAGATCTACCGGGAAGCAGCAGCCGCAACAGATCGCAAGTCACTTGCCGCTGAAGCTCCTGGGGGGAAGAAGAAGACCAAGTCCGGTAAGAGTTCTGATGCCCACTCCGATAAGCGCACCTCTTCGGAGTGCTGCGCTACCATCGAGGACGCACCATTGAGCTCCACCGGCAAGTGTAAGAAGGCAATGGCAGCTCCGCCAGAGACCAAGAAGGTGTCCGCCAAGGAGGACGACACTGGTGGTACCTTCACCATCAGTGCCACTCTCGACCCCAAATAGGAAAGCGCGCTCATTGCTTTCCTGCGGGCGAACGTCGACGTGTTTGCGTGGCAACCGTCTGACATCCCCGGTGTTCCCAGGAAAGTAATTGAGCACCATCTTGCCGTTTGTCCTCATGCGCGGCCCGTCAAGCAGAAAGTCAGGAAACAAGCAGTGGAGCGCCAAGAATTCATTGCAGAAGAGATCAAGAAGTTGGAAGCAGCAGGCCTTGTTAGAGGAGTGCTCCATCCTACGTGGTTGGCCAATCCTGCAGTCGTGCGCAAGGCAAACGGGAAATGGAGGCTTTGTATCGACTTTACCGATGTCAATAAAGCTTGTCCCAAAGACCCATTTCCCTTGCCGCGCATTGACCAGATTGTTGAATCCACGGCCGGATGTGACTTGCTTTCATTTCTTGATGCATACTCAGGATGCCATCAGATCTTCATGGCAGAAGAGGATGAGGAGAAGACCACATTCATCACTCCATGTGGCACATACTGTTTTATACGGATGCCTTTCGGATTAAAGAATGCTGGTTCAACTTTTGCAAGAGTAGTCCATACCGCTTTTGAGCCACAAATACACAGAAATGTGGAAGCCTACATGGACGACATAGTGGTCAAGAGCAAGGACAGGGCAACTCTGATTCAAGATTTAGACGAGACCTTTGCAAATCTGCGCAAGATCAAGCTCAAGCTCAACCCCGAGAAGTGCGTGTTTGGAGTCCCTCCCGGCAAGCTTCTCGGGTTCTTCGTGTCTCAGCGGGGAATTGAAGCCAATCCCGACAAGATCAAGGCCATTGAGCAGATTGAAGCACCAAAGCGCGTCAAGGATGTACGAAGACTGGCCGGTTGCGTGGCTGCTCTCGGCAGGTTTATCTCTAAGTCTGCTGAGCGCGCCCTGCCGTTTTTCAAAATATTGAAAAAGGCAGGTCCAATGAAATGGACTCCGGAAGCGGAGGCTGCGCTGCAAGACTTGAAGAGATACCTGTCCTCCACTCCAATACTTGTCGCACCTAAACCACAAGAGAAGTTGCTGCTGTATATAGCAGCAACCAATCAAGTGGTTAGTGCTGCGTTAGTAGCGGAGAGGGAGACAGATGATGAGCCAGCAACAACGGCAGGCACATCCAGTGACAACCAGGGGGCTTCCCTGACAAGCTCTGGTCCCGACAAAGATGGGTCTGCGCAGGCGTGCGAGGAGATACAGAAGAGATTGGTGCAGCGCCCAGTTTACTTTGTCAGTTCCCTTCTGCGAGGGGCTAGGTCAAGGTACTCTGGTGCAGAAATTGCTTTTCGGCCTTCTCATGGCCTCGAGAAAGCTGCGCCATTACTTCCAAGAACATGAGATCACAGTTGTCACTTGCTTTCCGCTGAAGAGGATACTGCAGAATCCAGAAGCAACAGGCAGGATTGTTGAGTGGGCACTGGAACTGTCAAGCTTTGGCCTAAAGTTTGAAAGCACTTCAACTATCCAAAGCAGAGCATTGGCAGAATTCATAGCGGAGTGGACGCCAACACCAGATGAAGAAATTCCAGAAACGACCATCCCCGTCAAAGAAGCAAGCAAAGAGTGGCTGATGTACTTTGATGGTGCCTTCTCGCTGCAAGGCGCCGGTGCTGGCGTGCTACTTGTCGCACCCACCGGAGAGCACCTCAAGTACGTAGTCCAGATGCACTTTCCCAAGGAGCAAGCAACAAACAATACGACAGAGTATGAAGGTTTGCTTGCCGATCTCAGGATCGCGGCAGACCTTAGGATCAAGAAGCTCATCGTCAGGGGTGACTCGCAACTTGTCGTCCGCCAAGTGAACAAGAGTTATCAGAGTCCGTTGATGGAAGCCTACGTTGATGAAGTGAGAAAGCTAGAAGAGCACTTCGACGGCCTGCAGATGGAGCATGTTCCAAGAGCTCAGAACGACATTGCTGATGGCCTGTCAAAGTGCGCCGCACTTAAGTTACCCGTGGAACCAGGGATCTTTGTGCTCAAGCTGTCCGTAACGCCATCAACTGGACAGAGCAAGAAGAGGAAGTTGATTTCTGGCGACTATTTTCCGGTAGAGCTTCCCGAAGCCGCCGCCAAGAAGGTCCCCAAGATCAACACCAAGACTGCTGAGGAGCAGTCTGCTCCGGCAAACCCCAGGGTTTGTTCCGTCGAAGCAAACGCTCCCGGCAAGTTTTGCTCCGGCAAGCTTGCCGGGGAACATCAAGCTCCGGCTGAGCCACAGGTTCTTGCCGTAGAAGCGGATGTTCCCGCAGCAGCAGATGTGCCTTTAGTCCTTGTTGTCGAGCCACAAGCTCCAGCATGGGCACAGCAGATTGTCCGTTTCCTTCAGACAGGAGAACTTCCCGAAGAGCAAGAAGAAGCGGAAAGAGTAGCCCGGCAGTCAAGTATGTACCAGTTTGTTGACAACACACTGTACAGAAGAAGACTCAACGGTGTGAAATTGAAGTGTATTCGCCGGGAAGACGGACAAAAGCTGTTGGCACAGATACACGGAGGCATATGTGGTCACCACATTGGCGCAAGAGCACTTGCCGGCAAGGCATTCCGGCAAGGTTTCTTTTGGCCGACAACCCTCCAGGATGCAACTGCACAAGTAACCAAGTGTGAAGCGTGCCAGTTCCACTCCAAGCAGATACACCAGCCAGCTCAAGCTCTCCAGACGATCCCTTTATCCTGGCCATTTTTGGTCTGGGGGCTCGACATGCTCGGCCCCTTTCCCCGCGCAGTCGGGGGCTTTGAATACTTGTACGTTGCGATCGACAAGTTCACAAAGTGGCCGGAAGTGGAAGCAGTGAGGAAGGTGACAGCACAGTCAGCAATCAAGTTCTTCAGTCCGATTGTTTGCCGTTTCGGGATCCCTAACATAATCATCACCGACAACGGTGCGCAATTCACGAGCCGCACCTTCATGCAGTACGTGCAAGATCTTGGCGCCAAGGTCTGCTTCACTTCTGTTGCTCACCCGAGAAGGAATGGTCAAGCGGAGAGGGCAAATGCTGAAGTGCTGCGTGGACTCAAGACCAGGACTTTCGACAGGCTGCACAAGTGCGGAAGAAACTGGATTGAGGAGCTGCCGGTGGTTCTTTGGTCGATCAGGACGACGCCAAATCGAGCCACTGGACAGACACCTTTCGCTCTAGTCTATGGAGCAGAGGCAGTTCTCCCCACGGAACTCGTATACGGGTCGCCTTGAGTGCTCGCTTATGATGAGCTCGAGCAAGAGCAGCTACGACAAGATGACGCGCTGCTCCTTGAGGAAGACTGTCTTCAGGCTGCTGTACGAGCTGCTCGCTACCAGCAAGCTTTGCGCCGCTACCATAGCCGCAAAGTTAATGCCAGAAGTCTCGAGGAAGGCGACCTTGTTCTTCGGCGCGTTCAGTCCGCCAAGAATTCGAACAAGTTGACGCCGAAGTGGGAAGGCCCTTACCGGGTGAAACAAGTCACTAGGCCTGGCGCTGTCCGCCTTGAGAACGAAGATGGCTTTCCGGTGAGCAACTCCTGGAATATTGAGCATCTTCGTAAGTTTTACCCGTAAGGCGCGGTTGCTGGAACCCGTTCCGGCAACCACCTTTTGTACAAGTCTTGCCGCTGTTGCATGTAATCCTTTGTACAAAGCCGGGCGCAGACCCCGTGCATAAGTAAAGCTCATGTGCTCCGCACATCTTGTCAATTTCATGCTTTCTATTTTTTGCATGTATTATCTGACACTTTGTGCAGCGCCTACCCCCGGTAAGCCATAACGAGCCGTAAGGCTCCATATCTTTATTTTCTCTTCTTTCTTTTTCTCAAGCAAACGAAGCTTTCCTCGCCCACAAGTTTGCCGGGGGGGGGG
>LR738715.1:758451292-758569713 GCA_902687465.1 Secale cereale | reverse complement strand
GGGGGGGGGGGGGGAGGAGAAGATAATGGTATGGAGAAGATAATGGTATGGACCAGGCGTCGTTCCAGAGAGTTTCGCCTTGCCGGGAAGCAAACAACAGAAAAGCTAAGTTGCCAAAGTTTGACCAATCAGATTTTTAAATTTTAAAGTTATCTTCCTTGAACGACCGTGCTTTGTATGGAAAACCTGTGCGCGGAGGAACCAACTTGTAGCTAGTTGCGCCCTTACTTTGTTTCGAGTCCGCTCAACAACTTAAGTGAGCTGCAACCAGTTGCGACAAGGTTTCTTGTCGGTAGCAGCACCGCCAGCAGGCTGCTGACGTCCCGCACTCAGCGCTCGCGGCCCAGGTGCCCGCACCGGCTAGTTCCCTACAAGCGTAGGGCTAAAACATACAAAGGAAGGGATCAAGCAAAGGAAATAACATTGCAATCACTACCCAAAACAGAGTTATATTACAAAGTAGCTTGCCGCGGCTCTAACAGATTTTTCTCGTAACATGACCAACAGCGACAAGGAAAGAAGAAAACGGGCAGCCTAGTCCACGCGATCGCCCTCGACCCTCTTGATCCCGCTCACCTTGTCCACAATGGGTGCGGCAAGGGCCTTGAGCGCCTCTAGATCAGCATCCGGCGGCAGGGACTTGAGGACGTTGGTGAGGTTGAGGCCTGGATTGCGGAAGGCCACCTTCACCAACACTTTTTGGAGAGCTCCCGCGCAGATCTTGCGCGACTCATCGGCCAGCCGCTTTGGAGTCGTCTCCCGGAGTTGTTGCAGGGCCGTCGCCACGCCTTTGAAGAACAGGGTGAGCTTGGCGCTGGGGTGGAGCTTCTCATCGGAGGAATACCCGAGATACTCCGTCCCCAGCTGCGCCAGCTCCCTGTCGATATCTGCGGTAGCATTGACGAGACCCTTCGTCCAGTGCTCCACAGTCTCCCTAAAGGTGTTCTGGGCGACAGCAGCACTCGCCAGCAGCGCCTTCTCGGTCTTGATCTCCTCCTTCAAGGCCGCCTCCCGCTTCTTGGCGCCGTCCAGCGTCTTGGTCAAAGTGGTCAGCTTCAACTCAAGATCGGCGTTGGAGTCCTTGGCGGAGGCAAGCTCCTTGCCCTTCTCGGTGAGGCGAACCTGCAACTCGGAGTTGCTGTGGGCGTCCTTCTCCCGCTCATGCTTGAGCGCGGCAATCTCTTCGCCTCTTGCCTTGAGATCGGCCTCCAGCTGCGCCACCTTTGTCTCCAGCTCCTTCTTGGCGGCCTCAGCAGCTGCGGCAGCATCCTCTGCTTGCTTGAGGGCTCCGCCAAGTGATTGCTCACGCGCGGCAAGCTCCTCCTCGTGGCTGTCGAGGTTGATCTTCCGCTGTGCCAGCTCGCCCTCTTGCGCGGACAGCTTCTCAGCGGCAAGCCATTGCTGCTCTTCGACTTCGGCCTTTTCGAGGAAGAAGGCCATCTGCTCCTCGGCAAGTTGCTCCCGCTCCTCTGCCAAAGACCGGAGAGCTGCCTGGTGAAGACCCCGGAGCTCCTCCGCGTGCTTCTCGATGTCAGCTCCCGCCTTCGCGGCAAGCGCCTCTCGGGACTCCAGCTTGGCCTGCCGGGCGCGGTAGAGCGACAACAGCTTCCGCAGCAGCCGCTCCTCCTCAGGCTCGCCGCTGCTGCTGCTCGGCGCATCGACCAGCGTCAGCCCAGCGGAGGCGAGAACCTCTCCATCGAAGATTTCTCCCTCGACCAGCGCCCTGGAACTTGATGCCCAGGGGAGTTTGATGAAGACGCCGTCACCGGCCTTTAAGTAGGCGCCTGGCTCGGGCTCTTCGGACCCTGGGGCTGCGGCAGCGGCGGAGGGCTCGGTGATTGGTGTAGCGCCTGCCGCTCCTGCGGCCTCAGGGCCATCAGTGCGATCGCCAGACCCCTCGCCAGCTGCTGCGGTGACAGCCTTGGCGGCCTCTGCGCCGGCGGGATCATCTCCGCCGGCTGCTTCTTCGGTAGCAGCGGCATCGTCAGCAGCAACCTCGGTCTCCATCGGCTCCGCAGCAGATGGATCTGACGGTCGGAAAAAGGAAAACAGTCAAGCAAATATCCAAAAAGAATCAAAAGAAGAAAAGCCCAAGGGAAGTTTGAAGCGAGAGGATTACCTGCGCGAGCCGGCTCCTCGGCAGGCTCCCTTGCCGGAGAGCTTTCCCTTGGCGGCGCAGTCATGGTCTCCGCCGGCGGAGGGCCGTTGGTGCCGTCCCTCGCCGAAGAACTCCCCCTTGCCGGAGAGCTCTCCCTCGCCGGAGGACTCTCCCTTGCCGGAGAACTCCCCCTTGGCGGCGTAGTCAAAGCAGATGGCATGTCGGGGGCGGTCTCCAGGCGCTCCTGGTGTGGCTGCTCTGCTCCTACACAAACCAACAATCAAGATGTCAGCAAAGAAAGAACACCCATGCGCGCCTAACAGCGGAAAGTGAACCATACACTTACGCTGGGGGCTGCGCTGGGGGCTGCTCTGAAGATTAGTTGCCGGGTCCGGCAAGGTGGTCTCGGTGGGTTCGCCCTCGACGATGATCACCTCCTCTCTCCTCGCCGGGACCTTGGCACTCTTTGCCGCTCTCTGGGCCAGAGTCCTGAAAAGGGATAAGTTCAGAGTAAGGCAAATGAGATACATGACAAAACAGCAAAAAATGGAGAAATACAAGAACAACAATAATCTTACTCTTCTTCTTCCTCGTGGGAGCTGAGCGCGGAGAAGTCGAAGTCCGGCTCACATCCAGCGCGAGGAGGTGGAGGAGTAGGCTCCCTTGGCCGCTTGGCGGGAGCAGTGGTGGTGGTCTGAAACGACCCCGCTCCGGCTGCCGCCGTGGCGTGAGGAGCGGCAGGAGCAGAAGCGGTGGTCCGGGAGGACCCCGCTCCAGTTGCTGCAGCAGCGCGAGGTGCCCCCGCGGCAACAGTGCTTGCCACGGTGGATCGTGTCGCGCGGCGCGGCTGCTGTCGACTCGTCTGCCGCTCCGTTACGTCCCCGACCTTGTGGAGACGCCTTCTTGGTGGAGCTGGGGGCTCTGCTAGCGGCGAGCTGCCTGAAGAGGAGGAGGAGGAGTCGGTCTCCAACGAGCCGCTCGTATCCTCGGCAGTCTCGCTCGACTCGACGCCCTGCCCAGGCGGGCTCAATCGACTCAGCGTCATGCCCGGCAAGCTCTCCCTCGCCGGCAAATCCCCCTCGCTCGGCAAGGCTTGCCGCCTTTGCTGCCTCTGCCTCCTCCACGGTGAATCCGAACTCGCCCGCTGCAGCCGCCTCTTCCAGCCTAGTGGCGATACGCGCCAGCTCCGTATCAGTGGTGTCGCGGGTGAGGCCTTTCTTCTCGTCGGAGCGAATCGGCACTTCCTCCAAGCTGTCGAAGAACGCCTGCACGGCGTCGACTGCAGGCTCTTGCCAAGTTGGGTCAATCCCATGCGAGTTGCACAGCGGCATCATTGCGCGAATGCGGCTGAGCGCAGAGTTGTTGCACAGCGGAACGACACCCTGCGGCAACCTGAACACTTCGGGATGCTGAGGGTCATACTTGAACAGCTCCTGGAGCATCGCGTTGAGCTCCAGGACAGTGAAGTTGAAGTTGAGGCCCGGGCGCAGCCTCATGATGTCCGCCGCATTCTCGAACTCCCAGGCGGGTCTTTTCCTCTCCTGCAGGGGGGCGATGCGGCGGCGAAGGAAGTCTGCGCCAACTGCGCCTACAGTGAGCCCGGCAAGCCTGAGGCGTTGGATCCGGGTGACGTCAATCTTCAGCCTGTCATCTTCCGGGGCCACGTTGCTCCAATCATTGCCGCTCACTACTGGGGTTTGGCGCCAGGCGGTAAATGGCTGCGGGTTCTCCTCGACGATCCAGCACCAATTTGCTCTCCACTCCTCCCATTTGCTGCGGAGCTCTCCCTCCAGATAAGCTTCCTTCTTGTGGGCTCTCGAGATCCAGGCGATTCCGCCGGATAAGGGCTCTCCTCTCTCAACTCGAGGCATAAAGAAGTGGCGGAAAAGGGCTACATTGGGATGGACTCCGACAAAGTTTTCGCAGAGATGTGCGAAAACTGCCATGGTCAGAACAGCATTGGGGGTGAAGTCAAGGAGGCGGAACCCGTAGGTGTTCATGATATCGCAGAAAAATTCAGAGAAAGGCGGGCAGAGCCCGTAGTAGAAGAACAAGGCGAAGAAAGGGTATCCAGTTGGAGCCATTTTCCAAGCAACGGCTGGAAGTACCTTCGTGCGCGGGTGCGCCCGCGTCTCCCCCGACCAGAAGAGGTAGTAGGCCTCCCTCAGCTCCCTCGCGGCAAGCTTGGGGGGGAAGACAGCCCGCTCCTTTCGCAGCACCGCGAGCCGCTGCGCCTCGACCGACTTCGCGCCCTTCCCCTTGTCGGTTTTCGGAGCCATTGCGGAAGGGGTGAGGGAGGTCGACGGCGTTGGTGGTGCTGGTGGCGATGGGGGGCGGAGCGCTGCTCTCTTTCAGCTTTGGGAAGAAGGGGAGCGGCGGAGGTTTTCGAGGATTGGAGTAGCAACTGGCGAATGGGCGAACTGCCCCTGTTTCCCCTGCTTATAAGGAGGGGAGGGGGGCGGACGTTCCGCCTTTCCGATTAAAGAATCCACCCACGATCTCTCCCACGACGCCGCATTCAATGCGTGCCGTTAGGGGAGGGCGCGGTGGATACAGAGAAAGGTACGGCATAACCCAGGCCGCGCGTGCCCGTGCCCTGTTTTGGGCCTGGCCCAACAGCGCTCGGCACCGTGTATGGCCCAGGCCCGGGGGCTCCTGTCAGTGTACTAGAGTAGGGGTACCCTAGTATCCCGAACTTGTGCACGGGCAGTCGCAGCACCCTGCGGCAAGGCTTGCCGGGTGACCGCCAAGGTCCTCCGTGGTTCCTTTGGAGCCATTCAAGAACAAAGTATTCGAGCCAAGAAGACAAGGCCCCGGCAAGAGGAGCTTGCCGGGAAGGCCACTCAAGGCACAAGACCCCGGTGAGAGGAGCTTGCCGGGAAGGCCAACCAAGGCATCTCAAGGAACTTGCCGTGACGCGACACGCGTCCTGGCAAGGCCCGGTGAGCGACAAGCTCCCGGACGCGACAAGACAACGACCGCGGCAAGGCACTTGCCGCGGCAAGCTACCACTCTATACCCACGCTCCAGCACACCCGCCAACGTGTCGCTCTAGGGTCCTTCCAGGCGTACGTGGCGGGAGGCTGTGCAGCCAGCGGTGCACGGTGGCAAGCGGCGCTGACAAGGTCGCCATCGTGGCGAGCGGTGGCGCCCCTGACGGTCCCTTTTTGCACTGTTTGGGCGACGCAGACGGGCATTTAATGCCCTTGTCCCCTGCCGTCAGGGTTAGGTATGATGCACTGTACAGGTAGTTGTACCAACTGCAACACCTTTTCCATTTTTACCCTTGCCTGCGTTGCCACCTTTCGGTGACCCCTTGAGCATATAAAAGGAGGCCCATGCGCAACGTAGAGGGGGGACGGACTCACTCACGCTCGGTCTCGTTAGCTGCTAGAGTGTACTATAGCACTCAGCGCTACCGAGCAAGAACTCAATACAAACCACAAAGCAGGAGTAGGGTTTTACGCATCCGTGAGGCCCGAACCTGGGTAAACTGCTCGTGTGCTTCGCCTCGATCTGCTCTTCGCGCGATCTCCGCCCCCGCCGAATCGAAAGGGACCCGGTCCGCCGGTCCCATAGGTGTTCATGGATCAGTTTCCCCGACACGCGTCCCCTGCCTCGTGGGCACCTCGTGTGCCCTCCGCGCTTCGTTTTCTTGCACGATACTTCTTTTGGTCGGTGAAAATTCATTATATAATCTCCCAAAGGTTTGAACCCAATACCACGACAATATCTTATATTTTTGTTTCGAGCTATTTTCTGTCATAGTTCTCAAGGCCAGGCATCATGTCGTCCTCCTCCTCCAACAATGCTGGCGACGATGCTTGGTTAATGAAGATAGATTTGAAGAGAGAAGAACTTGGGGAGATCAACAAGGGGGGTAAGATCAAGAAGGCCGCAGAGGATCAAGTTCCGGCAGCAGAAGAAGAAGATATCCTTCAACCTCACTAAAATCATCTTACCCCTACTGAAATTGAAGCTTTCAAGATGATTGAAATAGCTCGGTTGCAAAACAAGTATCTAACTAGTGAAAATATTTTGTTGCAAGAGCATATCATCGCACTCAAGGGAATTATTCGTAAATTGGAGCATCTCCTGCGCTTGATGTTGGAAGACAAGCCTACATCATCATCAACTCCATCATCACCACCTCCGAAGAAAGAGACATAAACACATGGGTATGGGCACTCCCCTTGGAAACTGCCAACCTTGGGGGAGGTGCCCCGGTATCTTATCACCATCACTCTTCTATCTTTACCATTTTTCTTAGTTCGATCCTTTTGGTTATATGTTGATCTAGTAGAATAAAGTTTAGTATGATCTAGCTTTGAGTTTTTGTGTTGATCCTTATCTATGTAATCGAGTCCGTGAGCTATATATAATAAAGATTAGTCTTGAGTCGAGGGCTTGATTATCTTGCTATGATCTTGAGGGAATAAAAGAAAATAGAAAGAATAAAAAAAGAAATAAAGAGATCATATTGATCTTATGGAGAGTAATGACTTCACATATAAAGAGTATGATGAATAAAAGTTGTTGAGAGTTGACAAACATAGTTTTGGTCATCGTTGCGATTAATAGGAAGTAATAAAGGAAGAGAGGTTTTCACATATAAATATACTATCTTGGACATCTTTTATGATTGTGAGCACTCATTAAAATATGACATGCTAAAAAGTTGATGTTGGACAAGGAAGACAACGTAATGGGTTATGTTTTCTTATATCCGAAATAAAGTATATTGTCATGGATCATCCAACATGTTAACCTACTCTCTTCAAGGATGCTCGTAAGTTTGTCTTATCCTGTGAGGAATGTCAAAGAATTGGTAATATTAGTAGACATCAAGAAATACCTATGAATTATTCACTTGTTATTGAACCATTTAATGTCTGGGGCTTTGATTATATGGTACCGTTTCCTTCCTCTAATGGGAATACACATATTTTAGTTGCTGTTGATTACGTTACTGTGGGTAGAAGCTATTCCAACTAGTAGTGCTGATCACAACACCTCTATTAAGATGCTTAAAGAAGTTATTTTTTCGAGGTTTGGAGCCCCTAGATACTTAATGACTGATGGTGGTTCACACTTTATTCATGGTGCTTTCCGTAAAATGCTTGCGAAGTATGATGTTAACCATAGAACTGCATCCCCTTACCACCCACAGTCTAGTGGTCAAGTAGAACTAAGCAACATAGAGCTAAAATTAATTTTGCAAAAGACAGTTAATAGCTCTAGAAAGAATTGGCCCAAGAAACTTGATGATGCATTATGGGCCTATAGAACTACATACAAAATCCTATGGGTATGTCTCCATATAAAATGGATTATGGAAAAGCATGTCATTTACCTCTTGAGCTAGAACACAAGGCATATTGGTTAAAGAGCTCAATTATGATTTCAAACTTGCCGGTGAGAAGAGGTTATTTGACATTAGCTCGCTTGGTGAATGGAGAACCCAAGCTTATGAGAATGCCAAGCTGTTTAAAGAAAAGGTTAAAAGATGGCATGACAAAAGGATACAAAAACGTGAGTTTAACGTAGGTGATTATGTCTTGCTATACAACTCTCGTTTAAGATTTTTTTGCAGGAAAATTTCTCTCTAAATGGGAAGGTCCTTACGTTACCGAGGAGGTCTATCGTTCCAGTGCCATAAAAATCAACAACTTCGAAGGCACAAATCTGAAGGTGGTGAACGTTCAAAGAATCAAACATTATATCTCAGGTAATCCTATAAATGTTGAAACCAATGTTATTGAAACCATAACCCCGGAGGAATACGTAAGGGACACTTTCTAGAACAATTCAGACCCCGAAAAGGAAGAGGTATGTGGCACGGTAAGTAAACCGACTCCAAAACAGTTCTAATGGCAATTTTTCACCGTTTTGGAATATTTAGAAAAATAGAAAAATAAGAGGCAGTCCGAAAAGGACACGAGACGTCCACGAGGGTGGAGGGCGCGCCCTACCCCCCTGGGCGCGCCCTTGCCTCTTGGGCACCACGTGTGCCTCCTAGACTCCGATTTCTTGCACATTACTTCTTTTGGTCGGTAAAAAATCACTATATATTCTCCCGAATGTTTTGACAACCATATCACGCCAAAATCCTCTATTTTCGTTTCGAGCTGTTTTTTCTGACAGTTCTAGATCATCATGACGTCTTCCAGCACCCCCAAGGACAAGTTCTTCGAGAAGGTCATTAACCCCTACCTCGTGGAGGTGCTGCAACACCCTCTAATCATCGAGGTGTGTGAGGGGTGCTGCACATCCGCGATGTTGAGGGACCAAGGAGGACCGAAAGCGTGGAGATGAGACTCAAAGCAATGGAGCAGCGAGTTTTCAAGTGCCAAGGTATGGCGGAACGAGGACTCAAAGCCAACCACATGATGATCACAGAGGTCGCCAACAACCACAAGCTGGACGCCAAGATCGTTGGGGAAGCCATCTCCAAGCTCCAAGAGAAAATCGAGCACCTCCAAGCCCATATCTATGACCTGCAAAACCAAAACTGTGAGTATGAATATAGATTCAAGAAGATGAGTTTGGCTACAGATTTGAGGATCCCGGAGACTCGATCATCCTTCTACGATGGTGAGCCCATGCCTTGGAAGATGGACGACAAGCCTACGTCATCAACAACTCCATCAGCACCTCCGAAGAGAGAGACATGATCACATGGGTATGGGCACTCCCCTTGGCAACTGCCAAGCTTGGGGGAGGTGCCCCGGTATTGTATCACCATCACACTCCTATCTTTACCGTTTTTCTTAGTTCCATCCTTTTGGTAATATCTTGATCTAGTATAATAAAGTTAGCATGATCTAGTTGTGAACTTTTGCTTTTTGATCTTTATCTTTGTAATCGAGTCCGTGATCTATATAATAAAGATTAGTGTTGAGTCAAGGGCTTGATTTCCTCGCTATGGTCATGAGAGAATAAAAGAAAATATAAAAAGTATCAAAGAGATCATATTGATCTTATGGAAGGTAATGACTTCACATATAAAGAGTATGATGAATAAAAGTTGTTGAGAGTTGACAAACATAGTTTTGGTCATCGTTGCAATTAATAGGAAGTAATAAAGGAAGAGAGGTTTCACATACAAATATACTATCTTGGACATCTTTTATGATTGTGAGCACCCATCAAAATATGACATGCTAAAGAGTTGATGTTGGACAAGGAAGAAAACATAATGGGTTATGTTTTCTTATATCCGAAATAAAGTATATTGTCATGGATCATCCAACATGTTGAGCTTGCCTTTCCCCCTCATGCTAGCCAAAACAACTTGCACCAAGTAGAGATACTACTTGTGCTTCCAAATATCCTTACACCCAGTTTTGCCATGAGAGTCCACCATACCTACCTATATATTGACTAATATCCTTCAAGTAAGTTGTCATTGTTGCAAGCAATAAAAAAGTTGTTCTCTAAATATGTATGATCTATTAGTGTGGAGAAAATAAGCTTTATACGAGCTTGTGATATGGAAGAAATAAAAGGGACGGACTGCATAATAAAGGTCCCTATCACAATTGGCAATATAAAGTGACATTCTTTTGCATTAAGATTTTGTGCATCCAACAATAAAAGCACATGACAACCTCTGCTTCCCTCTGCGAAGGGCCTACCTTTTATTTTTGTCTTATACCTTATACAAGAGTCATGGTGATCTTCACCTTTCCTTTTTACACTTTATCCTTTGGCAAGTACTATGTGTTGGAAAGATCCTGATATATATATCCAATTGGATGTGGGTTTTCATAAATCGTTATTGTTGACGTTACCCTTGAGGTAAAAGGTTGGGAGGCAAAACTATAAGGCCCTATCTTTCTCTGTGTCCATTTAAAACTTCATACCCATAAGTATTGCGTGAGTGTTAGCAATTGTGAAGGACTAAATGATAGTTGAGTATGTGGACTTGCTGAAAAGCTCTTATATTGACTCTTTCCGATGTTATGATAAATTGCAATTGCTTCAATGACTGAGATCATAGTTTGTTAGTTTTCAATGAAGTTTCTGATTCATACTTTACATTGTGAATAGATTGTTACTTCAGCATAAGAAATCATAATGCAATATATATATATATATATATATATATATATATATATATATATATATATATATGTTGCTATTCTAAGAATGATCATGATGCCCTCATGTCCGTATTTTATTTTATCGACACCTCTATCTATAAACATGTGGACATATTTTTTGATATCGGCTTCCGCTTGAGGACAAGCGAGGTCTAAGCTTGGGGGAGTTGATACATCAATTTTGCATCATGCTTTTATATCGGTATTTATTGCATTATGGGCTATTACTTCACATTATGTCACAATACTTATGCCTTTTCTCTCTTATTTTACAAGGTATACATGAAGAGAGAGAATGCCGGTAGCTGGAATTCTGGGCTGGAAAAGGAGCAAATATTAGAGACCTATTCTGCACAACTCCAAAAGTCCTAAAACTTCACGAAAGTCAATTTTGGAATATATTAAAAATATTGGGCGAAGAAAGCACCAGAGGGGGGCGACCCACTATCCACTAGGGTGGAGGGCGCGCTCTACCCCCCTGGGCGCGCCTCCCTGCCTCGTGGGCCACCTGGAAGCCCTCCGTTGCCCATCTTCTGGTATAAGGTGTCGTTTGCCCTGGAAAAATAAGAAGGAAGTTTTCAGGATGAAGCGCCGCTGTCTCGAGGCGGAACCAATCTAGGGCTCCGACGGAGCTGTACTGCCGGGGAAACATCCCTCTGGGAGGGGGACATCGTCACCATCGTCATCACCATCGATCCTCTCATCGGGAGGGGGTCAATCTCCACCAACATCTTCACCAGCACCATCTCCTCTCAAACCCTAGTTCATCTCTTGTATCCGATCTTTGTCTCAAAACTTAGATTGGTACCTGTGGGTTGCTAGTAGTGTTGATTACTCCTTGTAGTTGATGCTAGTTGGTTTATTCGGCGGAAGATTATATGTTCAGATCCTTTATGCACATTAATACCCCTATGATTATGAACATGAATATGATTTGTGAGTAGTTATGTTTGTTCCTGAGGACATGGGAGAAGTCTTGTTATAAGTAGTCATGTGAATTTGGTATTCGTTTGATATTTTGATGAGATGTATGTTGTCTTTCCTCTAGTGGTGTTATGTGAACGTTGACTACATAACACTTCACCATTGTTTGGGCCTAGGGGAAGGCATTTGGAAGTAATAAGTAGATGATGGGTTGCTAGAGTGACAGAAGCTTAAATCCTAGCTTATGCGTTACTTCGTAAGGGGCTGATGTGGATCAATATGTTTCATGATATGGTTAGGGTTACCTTAATTATTCTTTCGTAGTTGCGGATGCTTGCAAGGGAGGTTAATCATAAGTGGGATGCTTGTCCAATTTAGGGAAGTACCCAAGAACCGGTCCACACACATATCAATTTATCAAAGTAACGAACGCGAATCATATGAGCATCATGAAAACTAGCTTGACGATAATTCCCATGTGTCCTCGGGAGCACTCTCCTTTATATAAGAGTTTGTCCAGGCTGGTCCTTTGCTACAAAAAGGATTGGGCCACCTTGATGCACCTTGTTTACTTTTGTCACTTGTTACCCGTTATGAATTACCTTATCACAAAACTATTTGTTACCGATAATTTCAGTGCTTGCAGAGAATACCTTACTGAAAACTGCTTGTCATTTCCTTCTGCTCCTCGTTGGGTTCGACACTCTTACTTATCAAAAGGACTACGATAGATCCCCTATACTTGTGAGTCATCAAGGTACTATAAATATAAAGCAAACAAGGAACGACAAAGCATAAGATGGAAATACGCGGTGCTACGTGTGACCTAACACAGTACTAAGTGATACTGGCGAGGATGGAAAATATCCGGGAAAGTATTCCCGGTGTTAGGCATTTTCGGGCAGATGAAACGAGGTGGATTGTGACATGTTCACTATGCTAGGGACTCGTGGCAGACGAATAGACTGTGTAATCAGATTCGTCTCGTCGTTCTGAGCAACTTTCATGTACAAAGTATTTTCATCTGAGTTAGGGATTATTTTATATTAATTTTCAAAGTTTTAATTGATTTTCTAATTTTCTGGAATTTATTTAATTCGAAAATAACAGTAAATACTTTTTATACACAGCAGCAGCTAGCCATTGTGTATGACATGTGGGTCTAGTGGGGCTGAGTCAGCCCAGTCAAGTGTTGACCAGTTAACCGGTCCGCTAAGTCGAAAGGGGCCCATTTGTCATTTCACCGCAGCCACTGACGTGTGGGCCCAGTCAAAGGCCTCATCAGCAAGGTCAAAGCTGACGCGTGGGCCATGTCAATTAGCTAACACTAACCAGAAAGTTAAACAGGGTTAATTAGTGGGTTGGGCCCGCTATCAGTCTCTCTATGCTAATCTAAAAGGCATCATTAGTGACTAACGACGTCGGACAGGTCGACATCGCCGGAGCTTCGCCGGCGACAACCCAACCGACGGCGATAGTTTGTCACACGGTTGATATAGGGCACCAATCTTCACGCGGTTTGCGGCTACAAGAAGCTGGCGCTCGCGCATGACCATTGGGACAAGCGGGAGGAGCTGGGGTGGACTGTGCTCGCTGAAATCGAGCTCACTGCGGCTGTCAGAGTTCGGGCGTCGAGCGGGTCGCGCATTGGGGCTCGGGTTCGACAAGCAAATAGGTCTGACGGCTTCATCGGGAAGCCCTGAGCATACTCATGTGCTCAGCTGTCCCAGGGACGGTCCATCGCCACAGCGGTGAGGTGCACGGCAGCGGCCGGAGCAAAATGATGGTGGTGGTGGCGCTACAACTAAGGACTGATGGCGAGAACAGAGGGGAAATGAAGGCGGCCTCACAGCAATCCCGACGGATAGCCTGGCTTGCTCGGAGAAGCTCTCGAGGGCGCGAATCGTCCGGAGGCGGCCGTCGGTGCCGAAGACAAAAAAGAGCTCGAAGAAGATGGCTTGGTGAGCTCCTGCTCGTGTGCGTTGGATGGGGATGATGACGATTACGAGGCGCAGCTCCTGGACGACAAGCGGCGACAAGGGATGGCCGGTGGCCACGTGGGCGGCGGTGGCACGGCGAGGGCAGCGTGCGGGACCGAGCGGGAGGAAGAAGGGGCGAGCAAGGGGGGAATCTGAGGGGGCTAGGGTTTGCGGAGGGGGATGTGTGCCGTCCGGGGGTGTTCTTATCCACCCCGGCAGTGCTGTCGTGGCGAAGGGGAGGGCTGGACACCTTTTCCATGGCATCGGCCTTTCCAGGGTTTCGGCGAGAGGTAGGGGAAGGCCAAGGCGGTGAGTTGGGCCTGGTATAGTACGCGCTAGGCCGCGGTGCACTGTGGCACTAGGCCTAGTGGCACAGTAGGTGTTAGGCATTTTTCTTTTATTTCCTTTATTGTTTTGTTTTTCCTTTTGCTCCCGTTTGCAAATTGTTTGACCACCAAATGCCCTTGGTAAAATATGCAGCTTGTCAAATCAAATACTAGGCATATTTAGTACTGCCACAAAAAGTTTGAGAATTAATTGAAGTTGTTTTAATTTTTTCATAAATGCAAAAGTATTTCAATTGTTGTTTTGGAACTGCTCTAATTGCTTTAGGGTAATTAAGTATTTTATGAAATGTTGGTTTCTACACCATAATTACCTACGAAATATTGGCCATCTTTAGAACATTTTAGTTTTGTCATTTGAAAACTTTTATCGTTTGACTTTATTTTAAATTTGAATTCCGAATTGATTAGATTCAACATGGACTTAGCGACAGTAAAAGTGATGAGGTGCCATCATTAGCGTGGAATTACTGTAGCTTAATTATTCGGGCGTCACACCCTGTTCTGAGACCAGGAAACCTAACAATTTACCTGCAGGCACACGAAAACCACACTTGGCTGGGTCAAGCATCATGTAGACACGGAGATTGTCAAAAGTTTCTTTCAAATTGTCTAAGAGAGTCTCCTTCTTCTTAGACTTAACCACAATATCATCCACATAAGCATGAACGTTACACCCAATCTGACTATGAAGACATTTTGAACACAGCGCTGGTAAGTCGCCTGGGCACTCTTATGCCCAAAAGGCACATAAACATAGCAGAAAGCTCCAAAATGTGTGATGAAGGACGTCTTCTTTTGGTCTTTAATTGCCATTTTGATGTGATGATAACATGAATAAGCATCCAGGAAGCATACAGTCTCACAACTTGTCGTCGCATCAATGATCTAATCAATGCGAGGGAGAGCGAATGGGTCAGTTGGACACGCCTTGTTGAGATCTGTGTAATCAACACACATACGCCATATGTCGTTTTTCTTAAGTACAAACATGGCATTAGCCAACCACTCAGGGTGAAACACTTCCACAATAAACCCTGCCGCCAAGAGCCGGGCTACCTCTTCTCCAATAGCTTTACACCGCTCTTCATTGAAACGACGAAGGAACTGTTTAACCGGCTTAAACTTAGGATCTGTACTGAGACTATGCTCAGCGAGTTCTCTCGGTACACCCGGCATGTCAGAAGGCTTCCATGCAAAGATGTCCATATTCTCACGGATGAACTCGATGAGCGTGCTTTCCTATTTGGGATCCATAGTAGCCCCCACTGTAAACTGCTGAGATGAGTCGCCAGGGATGAAATACACCTGTTTGGTATCATCAGCTGACTTAAACTTCAATAGAGGGTCCTGATTAGTACTAGGCTTATTTAGAGGGGTCATATCAGCCGGGTCAACATTGTCCTTATAGAACTTTAACTCCTCTGTTGAACAGGCTGACTCTACATAAGCCACATCTCCTTCCTCACACTCTAAGGCAATTTTTCGGTTTCCATAAGCCGTTATTGTTCCATTGGGCCCTGGCATCTTGAGCCGCAAATAAATATAACAGGGATGAGCCATAAATCGAGCATAAGCCGGCTGCCCAAATAAAGCATGATATGGGCTTCTGATCTTGACCTTGGGGCCCCAGCCCGCGTCGTCGATGTAGAGCTTACTGCTGCGACTCTTGGTCGTCCTTCCAACGGTGTATCCCTCGAGCCCCAAGAAGGAGCCCTTCAAGTACTCGAAACTGTTGGAAATATTCCCTAGAGGCAATAATAAATTCGTTATTATCATTTTTTTGTTCATGATAATCGTTTATTATCCATGCTAGAATTGTATTGATCAGAAACTCAAATACATGTGTGGATACATAGACAACAATATGTCCCTAGTCAGCCTCTACCGGACTAGCTCATTGATCAAACATGGCTATGGTTTCCTAGCCATTGACATGAGTTGTCATTTGATTACGAGGTCACATCATTAGGAGAATGATGTGATGGACAAGACCCAAACTGTAAACGTAGCATATGCTTGTGTCAGTTTATTGCTATCGTTTTCTACATGTCAAGTATATATCTTCCTATGACCATGAGATCATGCAACTCACTGACACCAGAGGAATACCTTGTGTGTACCAAACGTCGCAACGTAACTGGGTGACTATAAAGGTGGTCTACAGGTGTCTCTGAGGGTGTACGTTGAGTGGGCATGGACCAAGACTGGGATTTGTCACTCCGTATGACGGAGAGGTATCTCTGGGCCCTCTCGTCAATACAACATCACAAGAAGCTTGTAAGCAATGTGACTAAGGTGTTAGTTGTGGGATCTTGTATTATGGAACGAGTAAAGAAACTTGTCGGTACCGAGATTGAAATAGGTATGGAGATACCGACGATCAAATCTCGGGCAAGTAACATACCGATAGACAAAGGGAACCTTATACGGGATTGTCTGAATCCTTGACATCGAGGTTCAACCGATAAGATCTTCGTAGGATATGTGGGAAACAACATGGGCATCTAGGTCTCGCTATTGGTTATTGACCGTAGAGGTGTCTCGGTTATGTCTGCATAGTTCTCGAACCCACAGGGTCTACACACTCAACGTTTGGTGACGGTATTAGTATAGTTGAGTCATTATGGTGGTAACCAAAGGTTGTTCGGAGTCCCGGATGAGATCTCGGACGTGACTAGGAACTCCAGAATGGTCCGGAGGTGAAGATCAATATATTGGACGAAGGGTATTGGAGTCCGGAATTGTTCCGGGGGTACCGGGTGATCGCGAGCGTGACCGAAGGGGGTTTCAGAGGCCCCGACAAGCGTTGGGGAGGCCTAAAGGGCCAAGGGGAGGGGGCACACCAGCCCACTAAGGGGTTGTGCGTCCCTCCCACCCCATCTCACATAACTTGGAGAGGTGGGGCACCACCCCTAGGGCAGCCGCCCCCTCCCGGCTTGGGGGCCAAGTCTCCTAGGGGTGGGGGCGCCCAAACCCATCTAGGGTTTCCCCTGTGGCCACCGCCCCTCCCCTAGGGAAACCCTAGGGCGCCTCCTCCTCCCCCCTCCCCCTATATATAGTGAGGGAGAGAGAGGGCAACCACACCTTTTGACACGCCTTGGCGCTGCCCCTCCTCTCATGTTGCTCTTCTCCTCATATGCGTAGTGCTTAGCGAAGCTCTGTTGCAATTCCTCCACCACCACCGCCACCACGCCATCGTGCTGTCGGAGGACTCGAGCTACTTCGCTCACTGGATCGAGGAGGTGAAGGCGTCATTAAGCCATACGTGTGTTGAACGCGGAGGTGTCGTCCGTTCGACACTAGATCGAAGTTCGGGGGACGGATCGTGATTAGATCGCGAAGACGTACAACTACATCAGCTGCGTTCTTGAACGCTTACGCTTAGCGATCTACAAGGGTATGTGGATCCAACTCTCCTCTCGTAGATGTGCATCTTCTAGATTGATCTTGGGTGTTCGTAGGAATTTTTTTTGTTTCCCAAGCAACATTCCCCGACTGTGGCATCATGAGCTAGGTCTATGCGTAGATGACATCATGAGTAGAACACAAAGGAGTTTGTGGGCGTTGATATTCAGATTGCTTCCTTCCCTAGTTTTATTTTGATTCAGCGGTATTGTGGGGTGAAGCGGCTCGGACCAACCTTACATGTCCACGTACATGAGACCGGTTCCATCGACAGACATGCAACTTGTTGCATAGAGATGGCTGGTGGGTGTCCGTCTCTCCCACCTTAATTGGATCGGATTCGACGAAGGCGGTCCTTGTAGAAGTTTGAATAGCAATTTGCATATCACCGTTGTGGCTTTGCGTATATAAGAATCGTTCTTGCTAGATACCCAGAGCAGCCATGTAAAACATGCAACAACAAATTAGAGGATGTCTAACTTATTTTTGCAGGGTATGCTGTGATGCGATATTGCCAAGGACATGATGAGATATATTTGATGTATGAGATGATCATGTTCTGTAATGATTTATCACAACTTGCATGTCGATGAATACGGCAATCGGCAGGAGCCATAGGGTTGTCTTTAATTATTGTATGACCTGCATGTTAATTATTAAACACTTTGTCATGCTTTACTTTATAGCTAAGTGGTAGCAATAGTAGTAGAAGCATGGTTGGCGTGACAACCCCGATGGCAGCACGATGATGGAGATCATGGTGTCATGCCAGTGACGATGGAGATCATGCCGGTGCTTTGGAGATGGGGATCTAAAACACATGATGATGGTCATATAATGTCACTTATGATTTGCATGTGATGTTAATCCTTTTATGCATCTTATTTTGCTTAGGACGACAGTAGCATTATAAGGTGTTCACTCACTAAAATTTCAAGATAAAATTGTGTTCTCCCTGAGTGTGCACCGTTGTGAAAGTTCGTCGTTTCGAAACACCACGTGATGATCGGGTGTGATACACTCTACGTTCACATACAACGGGCGCAAGCCAGTTTTGCACATGCGGTACACTTGGGTTAAACTTGACGACCCTAGCATGTACAGACATGGCCTCAGAGCACAAGAGACCGAAAGGTCGAACACAAGTCATATAGTAGATATGATCAACATGGAGATGTTCACCATTGAAACCACCTCATCTGACTTGATGATCGGACTTGGGTTGGTGAATTTGGATCGTGTTACACTCAGATAACCGGAGGGATATTGATTTGAGTGGGAGTTCTTAAGTAATAAGATTAATTGAACTCATTTATCATGAAAATAGTCTAAGTTGTCTTTGCAAATTTATTTTGTGGATCAATAGCTCGCGCAGTAGCTCCCCTGAATTTTAATGCGTTCCTAGAGAAAGCTAAGCTGAAAGATGATGGAAGTAACTTTGTGGACTGGGCTCGTAATCTGAGGATTATCCTCACGGGTGCCCTAAAGGTTTATGTCCTTGATGCACCGCTTGGTGCGCCACCCGCTCCCACGTCTGTGGACGTTATGAACGTCTGGCAGTCGCGTGTTGATGACTACTCAATAGTTCAGTGCGCCATATTGTATGGCTTAGAATCGGGACTTCAAAGGCATTTTGAACGTCATGGACCATATGAGATGTTCCAGGAGTTGAAGTTTATTTTTGTGAAAAATGCCCGGATTGAGAGGTATGAGACCTCCAATAAGTTCTATACCTGCAAAATGGGGGAGAACAGTTTTGTCATTGAGCACATACTCAGAATGTCTGGGTATTACAACTGTCTGGATGAGTTGGGAGTTGATCTCCCACCTGAGGCGATCACTGACAGAGTTCTTCAATCGCTACCACCTAGCTACAAGAGCTTTGTGTTGAACTATAACATTCAAGGGATGAATAGGTCAGTCTCCGAGCTGTTCGCGATGCTGAAACTCGCTGAGTCAGACATCCAGAAGGAGCATCAAGTGTTGATGGAGTTTCAAGAAGAGCAAGGGTAAGAAGGGAAACTTCAAGAAAGGTGACAAAGCAGTTGCTCCTCCCGTGTAGAAACCCAAGGTTGGACCCAAGCGGGAAACTGAGTGATTCTATTGCAAGGGAACTAGCCACTGGAAGCAGAATTGCCCCAAGTATCTGGCTAACAAGAAGAGGGCCAACAAAGGTATATATGATATACATGTTATTGATGTGTACCTAACAAACTCTCGTTGTAGTGCCTGGGTATTTGATACCGGTGCGGTTGCTCACATTTATAACTCTAAACAGGAACTACAGAATAGATGGTGGCTGGCGAAGGACGACGTGACGATGCGCGTGGGAAATGGTTCCAAGGTTGATGTGATCGCCGTCGGCACGCTCGCTCTTCGATTACCATCGGGATTAGTGATAGACCTGAACAATTGTTATTTAGGGCCTGCGTTGAGCATGAACATTATATCTGGATCTTGTTTAATGCGAGACGGTTACTCATTTAAATCATAGAATAATGGTTGTTCTATTTATATGGGTAATATCTTTTATGGTCATGCTCCCATTGTGAGGGGTTTATTCTTATTGAATCTCGATAGTGATATACACATGTTCATAACATTTATGCCAAAAGATGTAGAATTGATAATGATAGTACCACTTTCTTGTGGCACGGCCGCTTAGGTCATATTGGTGTAAAACGCATGAAGAAACTCCATGCTGACGGACTTTTGGAGTCTCTTGATTTTGAATCAATTGACACATGCGAGCCATGCCTCATGGGCAAGATGACCAAAACCCCATTTTCTGGTACAATGGAACGGGCAAGTGACTTGTTGGAAATCATACATACTGATGTGTGCGATCTGATGAGTACTGACGCGCATGGTGGATATCGTTATTTCCTCACCTTCACCGATGATTTAAGTAGATATGGGTATATTTACTTAATGAAGCATAAGTCTGAAACGTTTGAAAAGTTCAAGCAATTTCAGAGTGAAGTCGAGAATCATCGTAACAAGAACATTAAATTCCTATGATCCGATCGAGGAGGGAGAATATCTAAGTTATGAGTTTGGCAATCACTTAAGACAATGTGGAACTGTTTCATAGTTGACGCCACCTGGAACACCACAGCGTAAAGGGGGGTCCAAACGTCGTAATCGTACCTTATTGGATATGGTGCATTCTATGATGTCTCTTGCCGATATGCCATTATCGTTTTGGGGCTATGCATTAGAGACAGCTGCATTCACTTTAAATAGGGCACCATCTAAGTCCGTAGACCCGACACCATATGAACTGTGGTTTGGCAAGAAACATAAGCTGTCGTTTCTTAAGGTTTGGGGCTATGATGCTTATGTCAAAAGGCTTCAGCAAGAAAAGCTCGAACCCAAAGCGGAAAAATGTGTCTTCATGGGATACCCAAATGAGACGGTTGGGTATACCTTCTATCTCAGATCCGAGGGCAAAGTGTTTTTCACTAAGAACGAGTCCTTTCTTGAGAACGAGTTTCTCTCGAAATAATTGAGTGGGAGGAAGATAGAACTTGATGAGGTTGTTGAACCTTCACTTCAACCAGATAGTAGCACAGTGCAGAAAGATATTATGTGGCACCTACATCAGTTGAAGAGGAAACTAATGATGGTGATCATGAGCTTTCGGATCAAGTTACTATCGAACCTCGTAGGTCGACAAGGATACGCACTACTCCTGAGTCGTACGATAACCCTGTCTTAGAGGTCATGTTGTTGGACAACGATGAACCTACGAGCTATGGAGAAGCGATGGTGGGCCCGGATTCCGGCAAATGGTTAGAGGCCAAGAAATCTGAGATGGGATCCATGTATGAAAACAAAGTATGGACTTTGGAAGTATTACCTGATGGGCGAAATGCCATTCATAATAAATGGATCTTCAAGAAGAAGATGGACGAGGACGGTAATGTCACCGTCCATAAAGCTCGACTTGTGGCAAAGGGGTTTTCACAAGTTCAAGGAGTTGACTACGATGAGACTTTCTCACCCGTAGCAATGCTTAAGTCCATCAGAATCATGTTGGCAATAGCTACATTTTTCGATTATGAAATATGGCAGATGGATGTCAAAACATCGTTCCTTAATGGTTTCCTTAAGGAAGAGTTGTATATGATGCAACCGGAAGGTTTTGTCGATCCAGAGAATGCTGAAAAAGTGTGCAAACTCCAGCGATCCAGTTATGGACTGTTGGAAGCATCTCGGAGTTGGAATCTTCGCTTTGATGAGGTGATCAAAGCATTTGGGTTTATACAAGTTTTCGGAGAAGCTTGTATTTACAAGAAAGTGAGTGGGAGCTCTATAGCGTTTCTAATATTATATGTGGATGGCATATTGCTGATTGGAAACAATATATAACTTTTGGAAAACGTGAAGGAATATTTGAACAAGAGTTTTTCAATGAAGGACCTAGGAGAAGCTGCTTCATATTAGGCATCAAAATCTATAGAGATAGATCGAGACGCTTAATAGGACTTTCACAAATCACATACCTTGATAAGATTTTGAAGAAGTTCAAAATGGATCAGTCTAAGAAGGGGTTCTTGCCTGTTTTGCAAGGTGTGAAGTTGAGTATGACTCAATGCCCATTGACTATAGAGGATAGAGAAAAGATGAGTGTCATCCCCTATTCTTCAGCCATAGGCTCTATCATGTATGCGATGCTGTGCACAAGACCAGATGTCAGCCTTGTCATAAGTATGGCCGGCAGGTTTCAAAGTAATCCTAGAATGGAACACTGGACAGCGGTCAAGAATATCCTTAAGTACCTGAAAAGGACTAAGGAAATGTTTCTCGTTTATGGAAGTGATCAAGAGCTCGTCGTAAAGGGTTACGTCGATGCAAGCTTTGACACTGATCCGGATGACTCTAAGTCTCAAACCGGATAAGTATATATTCTTAAGGGGGGAGCGGTAAGCTGCTGCACTTCCAAGCAAAGCGTGGTAGCTGATTCTACATGCGAAGCGGAGTACATAGCTGCCTCGGAGGCCGCGAAGGAAGCTATCTGGATGAAGTAGTTCATGACTGATCTTGGAGTTGTGCCTAGTGCACTGGACCCAATGACTCTGTTCAGTGACAACACTGGTGCCATTGCTCTAGCCAAGGAACCAAGGTTTCACAAGTGGACCAGTCACATAAAGCGACGCTTCAATTCCATCCGTGATTTGATCAAGGAGGAGGACATAAACATATGCAAAGTACACACAGATCTGAATGTTGCAGATCCGTTGACTCAACCTCTTCCACGAGCAAAGCATGATCGACACCAGGACTGCATGTGTGTTAGATTCATTACCATGTAATACTAGATTATTGACTCTCTAGTGCAAGTGGGAGACTGTTGGAAATATGCCCTAGAGGCAATAAAAAATTGGTTATTATCATTTTTCTTTGTTCATGATAATCGTTTATTATCCATGCTAGAACTGTATTGATCGGAAACTCAAATACATGTGTGGATACATAGACAACAATATGTCCCTAGTCAACCTCTACCGGACTAGCTCGTTGATCAAAGATGGCTATGGTTTCCTAGCCATTGACATGAGTTGTCATTTGATAACGAGGTCACATCATTACGAGAATGATGTGATGGACGAGACCCAAACTGTGAACGTATCATATGATCGGGTCAGTTTATTGCTATCGTTTTCTGCATGTCAAGTATATATGTTCCTATGACCATGAGATCATGTAACTCACTGACACCGGAGGAATACCTTGTGTGTACCAAATGTCACTCGTAACTGGGTGACTATAAAGGTGCTCTACAGGTGTCTCCGAGGATGTCTGTTGAGTGGGCATGGATCAAGACTAGGATTTGTCACTCGAATGACGGAGAGGTATCTCTGGGCCCTCTCGACAATACAACATCACAAGAAGCTTGCAAGCAATATGACTAAGGAGTTAGTTGCGGGATCTTGTATTACGGAAAAAGTAAAGAGACTTGCCGGTAATGATATTGAACTAGGTATGGAGATACCGACGATCAAATCTCAGGAAAGTAACATACCAATAGACAAAGGGTACTACATACGGGATTGTCTGAATCCTTGACATCGAGGTTCAACCGATAAGATCTTCGTAGGATATGTGGGAACCAACATGGGAATCCAGGTCCCGCTATTGTTTATTGACCGTAGAGGTGTTTCCGTCATGTCTGCATAGTTCTCGAACATGCAGGGTCTACACACTTAACGTTTGGTGACGGTATTAGTATAGTTGAGTCATTATGGTGGTTACCGAAGGTTGTTCGGAGTCCCAGATGAGATCCCGAACATGACGAGGAACTCCGAAATGGTCAAGAGGTGAAGATCGATATATTGGACGAAGGGTATTGGAGTCCGAAATTGTTCCGGGGGTACCGGGTGATGGCCAGCGTGACTGAAAGGGGTTTCGGAGGCCTCGACAAGCGTTGGGGGCCTAATGGGCCAAGGAGAGGGGCACACCAGCCCACTAAGGGGCTGTGCGCCCCTCCCACCCCATCTCACATAACTTGGAGAGGTGGGGCGCCACCCCTAGGGCAGCCGCCCCCTCCCGGCTTGGGGGCCAAGTCTCCTAGGGGTGGGGGCGCCCAAACCCATCTAGGGTTTCCCCTGTGGTCGCCGCCCCTCACCTAGGGAAACCCTAGGACGCCTCCTCCTCCCACCGTCCCCCTATATATAGTGAGGGAGAGAGAGGGCAGCCGCACCTTTTGACACGCCTTGGCGCTGCCCCTCCTCTCCCGTAGCTCTTCTCCTCATACGCGTAGTGCTTAGCGAAGCTCTGCCGCAATTCCTCCACCACCACCGCCACCACGCCGTCGTGCTGCCGGAGGACTCGAGCTACTACTTCACCACCGCTCGCTGGATCGAGGAGGTGAAGGCGTCATCAAGCCATACGTGTATTGAACGCGGAGGTGCCGTTCGTTCAACACTAGATCAGAGTTCGCAGGACAGATCGTGATTGGATCGCGAAGACGCACCACTACATCAACCGCGTTCTTGAACGCTTCCGCTTAGCGTTCTACAAGGGTATGTGGATCCAACTCTCCTCTCGTAGATGTGCATCTCCTAGATTGATCTTGGGTGTTCGTAGGAATTTTTTTGTTCCCATGCAACGTTCCCCTACAGAAACCACCGTGCCATAGCCCCATGGTGGGCGCCAATTGTCGTGGTTTTGTCACGGCAGATGCCCTTGTGAAAGGACATAGGTGCGAGGCCATGGCTACGGTGATCAGCTTCAAGGGGTTGAGCGGGACGAGATACACGAGATTACCCAGGTTCGGCCCATCACCAACGAGGTAAAAGCCTACGTCCTGCTTTGAGTTGTATTGCTTGATTATCGATTATAAGGGAGCGGAATCACTTAGCCTAGATCTTGATCGTTTTTTTCTTGTCCTTAACCCACCACAGGGTCTTGCCTTTATATACACAGGTCGAGGCCCTGGGCTTACAAGAGTTTGGGTCGGGTCATACAACGAAACTGACTCTGATTCTAAGTCGCCTTGCCTTGCTAGGCAAGTCGCCATTGGGCGGCACACACCTTCGGGTCTTGAGTCGCCTTCAGGTCTTGGGCCTTCAATAGGCCCGCTTGTTTAGTCGCCTCTAGTCTTCATATCATATTCTTCTTGGGCCTTATTAAGCCTTCACTTATAACTCATCAACAGTGTAACCGGACCCTTACTAGGCGGGTCACACCATGGGGTTATATCCCCAACAGTACATGACTAAGAACTTGTAGCGTTACCGCAGTTAATTACAGCTTGTGATGTTCCTGAATTCGGTTATTGTCTCAGTAGTAATTCATTCATTTGCACATTGATCTTTTTGAGAAGATATGCTATAATTAACGTGTTTCTTCAGATTTTCAAAATATGTAGGTGGTAATTTTATGTTGCTAGAAACCATTTTCTCTACAATTGTAACTGATTTAGTTTTAAATATTATAGGATGAACATAAGTGTTCTCACCTGGAGTGGGTTGATCAAGAGCGGCCACCATCTTTGAAGATGTGCCTAGCAAGCTCTAAAGCATGTATGAGGAGGAGAACAGAAATAGGCTTAGAGAAAATGTTGTCTGCACTGAAGATTATTTCAAGATACGGGGAAAAAGATGAAAATGGAGAATGGGCTTAGATTTTTTTAATTAGACTTTGCTAAGATGGTGTTTGCGACAGACGAGGCACTTTCCCAGTTGGTCAGTGCAATACAGGTTGTTACTGAACTGAAAACAGAGGCGGAGAAGACGAATTTGACTGATCATGCATCAATAGATTAGGAAAATGGATATATTGTTCTAATATTATGCTCAACATACTTTGAGCTTATGAAGGTGAACTAGCTATATGTTGTACTATGTTGTTTTCACGTAGCTATCGTACTATGATGTTAAAATATATTTGTGTGCTTAATATGAAAGTGGCAAACATATGTTCGGTATGAAATGTGAATTTCCTTAATTCTGCAAACCCTAAACCCTAATAAACTAACAAACCTACTAAATGGATCATGAAACTTTACAAACATTCCTTGTAGTAAAGGCGTGTGTGATGGATAGCCCAATGCCATACGGTTTTCTTTATCGAATCGTGTGTGATATACTTGAATAACGCAAGTGGTTAACGAAGGCAAAGCGTCTGTGATCATAGATGAGGCTATACGGAAAGGGAAGATTATCTCCCATGGCTTGTCTACGAAAGCATATGCGTTATCTCCCCCCATCGCACACAAACGTAAAATTGTGTGTGATCTACATACGAACACAAATCTTTGTGTGGGATTCACTGTGTGGGATGCACATAAGAACGAAAATGTTTGTCCGGGATTCACTGTGTGGGATGTACATACGAACGGAAACGTTTGTCTGGGATTCACTATATGAGATGTACATACGAACGAAAACGATTCAACCTGTATAGTTGTTTGTGATGGCTCGCCCGATCGCACACGAGCTCTTTTTAGAACAAAGACGCCAGCTGCGTCTGGCTCTAAATTAATAAAGCCCCAATGGTAGCGTACCACAAACCAAGTCTTAATACATCACCAAAAGCCCTGCCGGCTTGAGCACCAAAGTTCAGATGAAACTAAAACAAGCCGCCAATCGAGATTACAGGGCAGAGCCCGTACAGAGCACGCATGCTCGTCAAGCAACAAAAGAACCGAAGTCATGACTCCCTAGCCATCGCATACAGTTGCACCAGTCGTTGTTGGACGGTCTTGATCAGCTCAGCATCCTTACGCCTCCCCAACGGACTCCACTGCTGCAATAGAAGGTTCCATTTGAAGATGATATTAGCCGGATGATTTGGAAAGCACCCTTCTATAGTAAACTTGTTCCTAGTTAGCCATAAGGCCCAGAGAAGTGCCCCATCACAACTCCACATAACCCGATATGCTGGACCCTTAATCGCATCAAGGAGGTTGAAAAGTTTAGTAGCCGAGCGCGGGTCCCAAAGGACCCCAGCCGCGGTCCGTACAACACTCCACGCAAACCTTGCTAAAGGGCACCGGAAAAACACATGATTGGCATCCTCTGGTTCCCCGCATAACGCACACGGACCCGTGGCCGGCCCATTTCGCTTGGCTACGTTCAAGGAAGTGGGAAGCCTATCGCGAAATAGTTGCCATATGAAAAGTTTGATCTTCAAAGGCATCCGCGCTTTCCACAATCCTGCAATCACAGGCTGTGTCGACCGTCGACGCAACTTGCGGTATAAGGAGTTCACCGAGAATTTCCCCGAGTTAGTGAGCGCCCAGCTCACCGTGTCAGGTTGACCCGAAAGACCCACCGGTTCGATTAATTGCAGCAAAGCCATGAGGCTTGCCTGCTCGGGTCCGTTGATTTCCCGCTTGAACTGAATCTCAGGTGGCGTCGCGGCAATCGCATCCGCCACCGATAATGCGACGTCAACGGCAATATCGTACAACTCCCAAAATTCGATCCAAAGGGGTTGGGTACCTATCCAAAGGTCAGTCCAGAAATGCCTGGATCTGCCGTTCCCAACCGCAAATTTTGCCCCCATGGCAAAAGCTGGTTTGATCAACTGAAGATCATTCCAAAACGGTGAGCGCCTTGCCCTTCCTTCAAAAAAGTTCCCGTTAGGAAAATATTTGGCCCTTAGGAGATCGACCCGCAACCCGGAAGCCCCCTGGGTGATTTTCCAAATCCATTTGCACATCAGCGCGATGTTAAGCCATCTGGAATTGGTGATCCCGAGACCACCCTAGTCCTTGGGCCGGCACACCCAGGCCCATTTAACCATGTGGTATTTATGGTGCGCGCTAGTTCCTTCCCAAAAGAACTTGGCTTGCGGCGTGTCGAACTTGGCATGGACCCCTTCTGCAAGCAGAAACAGTCCCATGGCAAACATCGGCAAAGAAAACAGGCTGGAATTAGTGAGCACTAGCCTCGCCGCTTTCGACAAAAATTTGCCCCGCCAAGGACAGACCCTAGTCCTTACTTTGGCACATAGAGGCTCCCAATCCTCTATCGTGGGTCGTTTGGTGTCTACCGGGAGGCCCAGATAAGTGAACGGGAATTTGCCTACTTTGAAGTTGAGCAAATCCGCAATGCGCCCTCCCTCCTCGGCCTCTATCCCCATCGAGAGCACCTCACATTTGTGGAAAGTAATTTTGAGACCTGACATGAGCTCAAAACTAAGAAGAATCGCCGTGACCGCAGCAATGCTATGGAGGTCCGGACGAAACAACAGTAGCGTATCATCCGCATACTGCAAGTGGGTTACTCCCCCTGGAATGAGATGTCCTACCAACCCTTTGATATGACCAGCCTCCGCCGCTTTCCTCAGCATTGAGGACAGCGCGTCAACTACAAAGTTGAACAGGAGGGGGGAAAACGGATCCCCATGCCTGAGGCCTCGCTTGTTCCGGAAGAAGTGCCCTACTTCTCCGTTCACCGAAATAGCAGTTTGTCCTCCCGAGACCAATTGCTTGACGCGGTGCACCCAAACAGCGGAGAAACCCCGGCTGAGTAGCACCTGACGGAGGAAATTCCAATTAACCCGATCGTATGCCTTTTCGAAGTCTAGCTTTAACAGCACCGCCGGTTCCTTAGTGCGTTTGAGTTCATGTATAATCTCCTGAAGGGCCAGCGGGGGCCCTCAAGGATATTGCGACCACGGATGAACGCGGATTGGTTGCAATGGATCACACAATGAGCAATCGGAACTAACCTAGTCGCACACGCTTTGGCACAAATTTTAAACGGAACGTTGATGAGCGCAATGGGAAGGAACTGCCTAATATCGTCGGTCCCTTGAACCTTTGGAATGAGCGATAACACTCCAAAGTTAAGGCGCGATATATCTACCGACCCGCGCATAAACCCATTGCAGATCTCGAAAAACGGGCCCCTAAGTAAGGGCCAGAAACGTTTAAACATTGCCAACGGCCACCCGTCCGGGCCGGGGGCCGTGTCCGCCTTCATACCCATCAGCGCGGCATCGATTTCTTCGGGAAGGAACGCTAGCCCCAGCCCCTCGTTCTCGCAGTCCCGCACCCGTTGCCCTGCTTCCCACACATCCGCATTCAGACCAACCCTTTGGTCCTCGCACGTCCCCATCAACTTAATGTAGAACTCATAAATATGTCGAGAGATGTCCTCTTGTCGCAACAGAAGCCC
Organism: Secale cereale; assembly: GCA_902687465.1. Classification (NCBI taxonomy): domain Eukaryota; kingdom Viridiplantae; phylum Streptophyta; class Magnoliopsida; order Poales; family Poaceae; genus Secale; species Secale cereale. The sequence continues at coordinate 758,541,219 of LR738715.1, read as the reverse complement.
CTGCTCCGATTGCAACCTTAGGATAGAACATTTACGATGTCGGCCATTAGCGTAGGCTTGAAAATACTTGGTATTAGCGTCCCCTTTGAGGATCCATTTCAAACCACTACGACGACGCCAATATTATTCCTCTGCACGCAATGACGCTTCGACCTGACTTTCCAGGTCGTATCGATGAGCCCATTCCGTCTCCGAAAGGTCCCGAATATCAGCCTGGGAATCCATCGTAGCGATCTCCGCTAGGATGGCGGCTCTGTGTGCTTTGTCGGACCTCCCAAGGTTAGCGCCCCATCCCTTGAGACTTGCCCTGAGTCGTCCTCCGACAGCGTTCTAGAACTCCATCGGGCCACGTTGGGGCCCCACTTGACTCACGCACACCCTCCACTTCTCCCTAAAGAGCTCCTCGAAGCCTGGCACCTTTAACCAGGCCGATTCGGAGACATGAACACACGATCCAGCACAGAGCATACCGGGTCTAATTGCTTGTTTGTCCATGTGAATCGAGCGCCCGTTCTAGCCACCTCCCTGAGGGCCATCGAGGCGATCGCAACATTAAACATAGCCACCCGAGGCCAGTTTATGTTACTGTTACTCTTATCCGCACCCGACCTAATCAGGTTGAAATCTCCTCCCACCAAGACAGGAAGCGTCGCCTCAGTCATGGAGTTAACTTTGGCTTGGAGTTCTCCCAAGAACTCCGCCGATCTCGAGTGGTCGGCCGGCCCATAGACCTGAATGACAACCAACTCGTGTCGCGAGGCCCTAATTCTAAAATGAGCTGAGATAAAAAACGAACCAATGTCCCAGGCGATAATCACATACAGAGCGTGATTTAAGCCAAGCAACAAACCACCGGAGTGACCAACAGTGGGAACGTGTTGCCACTCAAAGCGCTCCAATGTATCAATAGCGAGCAGCTCATGGAAACGAAAATCTCCCTTGATAGTTTCCTGCAGCCCCACGATATCGACGTCCTCTCTACGCATGTACTCCTTTAGTTGCGTCCGACGCCCCGCGTGGCCAAAGCCACGTATGTTCCAAAAGATGGCTCGCATCTAGATGACTCGGTAGCGGAGCCGGACACCTCGCGAGGTGATCGCCTTAGCCACGCGCCTCACCCTGCCACGGCAAGGCGAGGGAGGGGGGCAACCCTTGTTGCCTGATCCCCCTCTTCGGGCACGGAAAGAGCCATGGTGGCCCCTCCCTCGGGCTCACCGGGCCTCTGGACAGCACGCGCTGCCGCCGCAGCCGCGAGTGCTGCCTGCGCCGTCTCCTTGGCGCGAATGAGCGAAATAAGCTCCCTGACTCCCCCTCACCAGAAGAAACCACTCCACTCGCTTCCAACACCTCATGCAAGTGACCGTCCGAAAAAGGAATCAAGAACCGTGAAGCGAGGCGGAGGATTACCTGAGATCTCCATGTTCTTCTGCGCCTGGAGGAGTTGTGCCCGCTGCAGCGACGGCATGTTACCCTTGGCCCCCTTGGAGCGCGACCTTGTGCGGACCGGAGCCGCCGGCACCGTCTTGGTACGCTTGGCCTTGGCGATCGTCGCCGTCTTGGCCGCCTCTTGCAGCAGCGGATCAGCGACGGGTGGCAAGGTTGGGGCCGCCAGTGCCATGACCGACTGTCGAGGCGTGGGAGGCGCCCCCAACGATTCCATCGCGCGCACCACCTCCGCGCTGACCTTGCGCACCGCCGTCTTCTTCATCGGCTTGACCGAGCCGCTCAGGGTGGAGCCACGTCCATCGGACGCCGAAGTGCCCACCGAACGGAGCCGTGAGGGGTTGGGGGAGAGCGCGGACGGCGAGCCACCGTCGTCCACTCCCTCCACCGTAGTCGGAGCCGTGCCCAATGGGGGGTGAGGAAACCGACCCCATGTTTGAGCCGTATTGGTTGGGGATCGAGATGGACATCCCCTCGTGGCCCGACCCCAGCACAGCCCGCAGCCCCGCGACCCCCTCCACCGGCGCGGCAGGGCCCGCCGCAGAGATCCCGAGCTTGTCCCCGGCGGCGGTATCGATGGAGTCGTCCTCCTCCATGCTAGCGTCTTGTTCCGGATCCTTGTCCTTGCGCTTGTCCTTGTCTTGATCCCCCGGGCCCCGACCCGCGGGTGGTGGCGGTGGGGGCGGGAGAGAAGGGGCCGCCGTGCGCGGTTGGACCACCTCCGGCTCGAGCTTGATGGAGTAGCCCTCGCCATTGAACCAGATTTGCACTGATCCGCACAACTTGGCCGGCGCCCGACACGCAAACTTCATCCGCACCGGGCCCGAACGGATTAGGGACAATTCATCCACCACCAACGCACAACTTGGCCGGCGCCCGACACGCAAACTTCATTCGCACCAGGCCCGAACGGATTAGGGACAATTCATCCACCACCAACGGTCGGCCGATCACAGTACACGAGCTCTTTTTGCCCCGTGTGTGTGACCGAGCACCTATCATCGATGGTTTCTGGGTCGTGTGGGACCCCCATATCACACTCATAGGCAAGACGACGGTTTAAAACTCTATCGCGGAGAGGGAGGTAAAACTGTTTGTATGGCACGTTGCTGCACTAGTGGCTCCACCATGCAATTACACACGTATTTGTTTCAATTGATTCTCATAAGAAACACAAAATAAATTGGAAAACTTTATAAAGTTCAATCACAACTTTAAAAAATATTAGCGTAGAGTTTGAAAAAAATATTAATCCAAATTTTATTCTATCTCTACCTAATAATAAAGCACCTACAGTTTCTGCCCGTACGTCGTCAGCAATTTTACAGAAAAGTCCCTATAGTTTTAGATAATTAACCCGCAGTATGTTTTTAAGTGTCAAAACAGGAAAACATTTTGTTTTTGTAGAAACACCCCTGTTATTTTACGTATATGACCTGCATTCCTTTTAAAGTGGGCATCTAAGAAAATGTTTTGATTTTACAAAAAAGGACCCTACATCTTTTAGTATTCAACCCGCGGTCACATCATACATCAGAAACATCTTTTAGTTTCAGGCATGCAAATTTTGATTTATGTTCGATTTTCTATCCCACCTCCCTTCCTTAAAACTGATTCTCACCAATTTATATACATTTAGAGATCATCCATATCAAACAATCAATCAATACATGGAAAAGAACAACAAGGGCGACTTATACCCCAGGGAAGGGAACAAATGAACAAACCATGATCATAATTTACAGAAAATTCTCGCCAAGATGAGAATCAGAGGTGCCACCCACAGGGAAGGGCGAGGAGGAGGAGGCTTCCGCAGTGGTCATTGACGCGGGTGTGACGGGGATGGGAACCGGCGGCGGCGCTCCAGATCTGGTGGTGTTCTCGAATGAGCTGCCGGCGGTAGTCATTGACAGGGACGGAAACCGACGGCAACTCTAGATCTGGTGGTGGTCTCGAACAGGGGGCGCCAGCGCCTTGGCTTTACATCAGCCTGCATGCATAACGATATGAAAAAAATAAAAGCAAGAGACACACAGAGAGAGGAGGAGACGAGATGAGATCTGACGACGGCGCTCGCTCCCGTGGAAACGGGGGGCGCCAATGACTAGGGGTTTCACAGCCATCCAGGCCTGCATACGATTGTGCACGCCGGCAACAAGGGAATGAACCTTGCCGGAGAGCCGGCTCACGGCGCAACAAATCCCGCTGCTGGTTGCGCTGTTGGGATGAGAAGGAAAGATTGAGCGAGAGGAAGGGAGATAGATGCAGTGTATCTCAGTGGAGAAACGAATGGATAAGCTAGACGGCTGGAGACATGTGATGGCCTGATGTGTGTACGTGTCGGCCGCTCGGTCCCAACACGTGATGGTTGTTACTACGTTTGGGCCAAGATTAATGGCGCAAAAAAGCATTGGGAATGAAATATCTTCCAAATTAATAAAAACTACATTTTGTAAAATACTCTAAATGAATTACTAAATTCTAGAAGAGTATGTGGCATTTTTAAGCCGGCCCTAAAAACGCCCGCAACCGTTCAGGTCCTACGGTCTAGACGTATTTTGACTGTATTGGTCCGTCAACTACTCCGAATTTACTTTTTTCAATTATCTGAAAACAACCGGTGAGTTTTGCAGGCGTCTGGATTGTTGTCACGCTCCATTCTATCTACAATGGCCCACCCAAAAAATATTTTCTTTGCCCATACCCTTTCCCGCCTGAAATGGTCAGAGCCACTCCAGAGCACCGGTGTCTTATTCATGCTGCCTCAGAGCGATGCGACCTCTCACTGGCATTCTAGCATTGAAGCGGCACCGGTCGTGAGTGCCGCCCGCATCTTTTCCCGATGCACGCGAGTCCTCCGCGTTTAAATGACATGCCATCATTCCGCCTCCCTAAGTTAAACATGCGCGGTTGCCGGGGAACCTACTCCGCCATTAACCACCTTAGTGCTTCTCTTGCCATTCGTCGACTACTTAAACTCCATCCCCAGCCATAGTTGCATCCATCTTCCTCCTCGCCGCACCACACCCTTCATGGCCTCCTCGAGCTCCAAATCCATTTGGGCAGGCTCTCGTCCGAGTAGAAGACGGAGATGCCGCTATTGCTGCTGGCAAGCAGAAGGAGGTCGGTGCTGCAGACGTCCCAATGGAAGATGTGACCAATGACGAGTCGCCACCACCCTCCTCGCTGGTCCATGTCAGTATCACCATGTGCTAGGCACGTGCTCACTACACCGAAAATGGCGTTGGATGAGCGGAAGGCCTTGTTCTAATAGGCGCAAGCCGACCAGGAGTACAACCTCCGCCTCCTTAACAAGCACTGACACGTGGTGGAGCAACTCGTCGCTGGCACAACGATCGCGCCAAACATGAACTAGGTGGAGCAGGAGGTGCTTGTCGACTCATATCGCACCGCCTGTGAAAACTGCCGCAACCACTGGCAGTACCCCTAGCGTCAAGCGGAGATAGAGGCGACCTTCAAAAAGATCCACGAGGCAGCCGGCGAAGTCTATGGCAAGAGCGAGGACGAGGACGACGTTCCCAGCTCCGCCACGACCGCGCCTCGCTGCCACGACCACGAAGGCGGCACGTCCAAAGGCGTTGCCGGCAGCGAAGAAGAGCAGAGCATGGGAGTTCGCCGGCGCTACGGCCCTAGGAAGGCCACCACCATTTCGCTTCCTCTGAAGGCGGGTTCGAAATCATCGGCCGATTAGCCGCTTGCAAGACTACGAAGACGTAGCTGGAGCTTCAGTTCCGATGCTCATGTCCAGCCGGAAATGGACTAGGTTTAGAGTACGATTTACTTCAAATATGTCAAAACATAATTAGTTTGCTCTGGTCTATATGAAAAGCATTCGGTTTAATAAAAAATATTCAAGTATGAACGAATAATGTTCGGTTACTTTAAATATCCATCAAATTTGTTTACTTTCGTTAAATTTCTTTGAAGCAGGTTTTCTTATTTTTTGTCCGTTGCAACGCACGGGCATATGTACTAGTAAAAACTAAAAAATTCTGACAACTTTCATCTCTGTTCATCTATCATTCAGGACTTTGACTATCTTCTAGTCCTAGTAGTTTCACCGTCCTTTCATGTTTAGTGGAGACTCCACTAGGAGGGCATTGAGTTGTTTCCTGAACCCCAGATCATCATCCTGCGTAATAGGTTGAGTTAGTCTCACAGTTGTAACAATAGGAATGGTGTCATTAAAATAAGTGTGGACATCATACTGATGTGTAGGTTCCATCTAGATTGTCGCATGGAAAATTTTCCATGTTCTTTATCTAAAAAGTTCACATGACATGTTGTAATCATATGGATTGTTATAAATATTTTTTACTACGTATACTAAATGTGTGGTTTTAAATGTTGTGTGCAATACCGGTATTTTTGTTGTGGTATATTTTTGATAACTTGACCTGTCCAAGTGATGATGTTGAAATCTTGCCAAGCATCGACTTTTCGCCAACCATGCCGATATGCTACTTCCATATGGAGTTGCATGCCTTTGAGCTATAACAAGTTGAGAAGTATAAGACGTATAATATGAAAATTAACTCTCGATATGTGTGTACTAAGCATTGAAAAAATGTAGCATGTTTTCTATTTTCGGTTGACCTTTCTTAAACTGTTTTGTTGTTGATGGCATTGAATCCAGAACTTGAACTGACCTTTTTTTGACATCGACAAGCACCACGTAGCAATGCATATTCTTCATATTCACAGGAAGAGAAACCTGCATTTTAGAGTTAATTAGTTTTGTACCATTTAGAAAATAACTTAGACTAGTGTGACTTACCATATCATGGGAAATATGCTTTTCACCATGAATACTCACATACGTTTTGTTCCGTAGATCACGCGTACAACTTGGAATGCTTCTGTCTCTTACTAGCACACCACTAACTGAGGCTCTCTCTAGATAGATCTTCCCGTCGGCTCATACATCTGGATTGGGACGCATGTGACGTCCCGAGGTTATGACTGCATCCAAGATATGAATCGCAAAACAGTAAGGAATCAAAATAGAAAATAACAATTTGTTAATTATTTAAGAAGTTAGCACATACCTTGCATTGCAATCATCTGTCTATACTACTTTTAAAGCATGGAGCTGTCAAGCATCTAAGATCGCCCAGATAGAGATGAATTTCATCAATTTCTACCAAGACTTTGCGAAGCACGGATGTATTGACATAGTCAATGAGCTCTTCAACTATCTTATCACCTAGAGCATCATTTGTTCCATTCTGGGAGTACTCACGTCTTTTGAAGTTATCTTGCCTCTTTTAGTTCTCATTGGTCTATCAAGATAAACAAAATCCTTGTTATTTGCAAAAGTGGGTTTCCTTTTTCTCTTCTTTTGTCCCATCACCATAGACCCTCCTGTTGACTATGTGTCCGAGGGAGGAGTTTTCCTAAAAAAACTAGCGACTCGCATAATTAATGTACTTACATCTAATTTTCGGGCATCGTCTCTGTCAAACTCCTTTTGCTCACTAGTGGTGTCATCCTGAGCACCCTGGAAGTCGTAGGGAGGAGCTTGTAAAATTAGAAAAATAACTGAGATAATTAACATAGTTACTAAATTACATCAAAGTTTGAGGCCAAGTCATGCCCAGGAAGGGGCGAAGTAATGAATTTGTCATTGTCGTTGTACTCATATTTGGGCGCCTCCAATAGTCATGCATATTGTCTTGTTTGCCATTATTTTATACATAGGAAAGAAATAGTGATTAAGTGTGTGTTTGGATGGTAGGGTACTTACATTGGCACTTAGGTGGTGTATAGCCAATTTCTCATATCTGCATTTTTCTTCTATAGGTGGCTGGGTTTGCGCATCATTTGTACACGGGTGTGTAGGTGCTATTTTCACTCAAAGATATGTTAGCACCTACAGACCCGCGTACAAATGTTGCGCAAATTCAGGCACCTAGAGAAGGAAAATGCAGATATGAGGAATCGGTTATACGCCAACCTAAATGACAATGTAAGTACCCTACCATCCAAACACACACTTAATCACTCTTTCCTTCCTATGTATAGAATAATGACAACCAGCCAGCTATGCAGTACTATTGGAGCCGACCAGAATATGAGTACAACGACGGTGACAAATTCGTTACATCGCCCCTTCATGGGCATGACTTGGCCTCAGAGTTTGATGTTATTTAGTAACAATGTTAATTATGTGAGTTATGATGCCCGAAAATCAAACGTAAGTAAGTACATTAATTATGTGAGTTGCTAATTTTTCTAAATAAAAACTCCTCCCTCGGACACGCAAGCAACAGGAGGGTCTACGGTGACGGGACAAAAGAAGAGAAAAGGGAAATCCACTTTTGCAAATAATAAGAATTTTGTTTATTTTGATGAACCCAAGTGAGCTAAAAGAGGCAAGAAAACTCCAAAAGACGTGAGTACTACAAGAACGGGAACGAGTGACGCTCCAGATGAGCAGATAGTTGAAGAGGTCATTGACTATGTTAATACATCCCTATCTTCAAAAGTGTTGGTAGAAATTGATGAAATTCATTTCTATCTCACTAATCTTAGATGCTTGACCATTCCAAGCTTTAAAAGTAGTACGAACGGATGGCTGCAAAGCAAGGTATGTGCTAATTTCTTAAATAACTAAAAAAATATTATTTTCTATTTCGATTCATTGTTGCTTTGCGATTTAGATCTTGTATGCAGCCATAACCTGAGGACGTCACATGCGCCCCAATCCAGATGTATGGGCCGACAGGATGATCTACCTAGAAAGAGCATCAGTTAACGGTGTGCTAGTGAGAGACAAAAGCATTCAAGTTGTACGTGTGATCTACAAAACAAAACATATGCTAGTATTCATGGTAAAAAGTACATTTCCCATGATATGGTAAGTCACACTAGTCTAAGTCAATTTCTAAATGGTACAAAACTAATTAAGTCTAAAATGCAGGTTTCTCTTCCTGTGAATATGAAGAATATGCATTAGTATGTGGCATTGTCGATGCCAAAAGAAGGCAGTGCAAGTTCTAGATATGATGCCATCAACAAAATGGTTTAAGAAAGCTCACCTGAAACTAGAAAATGTTGTATGTTTTTTCAATGCTTAGTACATACATACCCAGAGTTAATTTTCATATCGTATCTCTTATACTTCTTAACTTATTATAACTCAAAGGCATGCAACTCCATATGGAAGTAGCATATCAGCATGGTTGCCAAAAGGTCGATACTTGGCCGAATTTCGACATCAACACTTGAACAGTTCAAATTATCAAAAATATACCACAACAAAGAGACAAGTACTCTACACAACATTTAAAATCACAAATTTATTATTCATGGTAAAAAATATTTATAACAATCCATATGATTGCAACATGTCATGTGGGCTTTTTTGGTAAAGAACATGGAAAAGCTTACTCGCGATAATCTAGATGGAGCCTACACAGCAGTACGATGTCCACACTTATTTTAACCACACCATTCACATTGTTACTACTCTGAGACTAACTCAACCTATTACACAAGACGACATCATCGGGTTCAGGAAACAACTCCTTGCCAATCCTATTGGAGTCTCGACTGAACATGAAAGGATGGCGAAACGACGAGGATTAGGAGATAGTAAAGTCATGAATGAAGAATGAAAAGAGTTGAAAGTTGTCAGAATTTGCTAGTTTTTCTAGACTAAAATTTGGATTAAGATTTATTTAAATTTTACACTCATATTTTTTAAGTTGTGATTGAAGTTTAGAAAGTTTTACAATTTATTTTGTATTTCATATGAGAATCAATTGAAATGAATGTGTAAGTGCATGGTGGAGCAGCTGAAAACTATGCTTTGCAAAATTGCAAAGTGAGCAGATAAGAGGAATCTACGAGTTAATTTCAGCAATTAAATTGCAACTTGCCGATTGGAAAAAAGGAAGGAAAATGGGGAATTTATGCCTCTGTGTTTTAGGAGTTTATTTTAACCAGGTGGTACGAATACTCTTTTTGGAAGATATGTGAGTTTTATAACATGCTAAACACCATATCTAACAAACTTTGTGCCTTATTATAGCGGCCAGATCGCCAACTTTTTACATGAAGGGTGCGAGTTTGAGGCATCCCTAATGCACCTCCTCTATTTTTTTATAAGAATTGTATAACGCGTAACAAAATGTCCAATTTTTAGAACATGGGACTCGATGCGGATCATCCAGGTGATAGTCCGTGCGCCATAACACTGGACAATAGTTGTTATGTGAAAACGCAGACATACGAGCTCAGTTTGACAATATATGACCTTTTAATTTTTTAACAAATATTTTTTTGAATGTTACAAAAGCATTTGGGGCTCATCGAAACTTCCGGTAAACTGGGCAAAATAAACGTTGTGCAAAGCATTCAAATAATTTTCCTAACGAAATATATAAATTCTAGAATATGTTTTATCTATACTATTAACAGAAACTTTGTGTTAATGTTGTTGCTTGCGCCTGGACGGCTTTAGTTCGATTCCGTCTAAGTGCACTGTTTTTTTTTTATGTTTGTATTTTCTTCCTTCGCCACAGACAGGTGAGACCCACATGCAGGCGTGTAGCGTGGACCAGCTGGCGTGCAAAGTTTAACGGCGAGTTAACGACAAATGATGGAAATGTACTCAAACGTACCCGAAACACAAGTTGTATGGCTGATTTGTGTCTGTTTTGTATGAATATGTACGTTGAGTGAAAGTTTATGTATCAAATGTATAATGAACTCCTAGTATAAATCTATCAGGGTCCTGTGCATCGTGCTATAATACAATAGTTCCGAGACAAATTTAGGCAATCACCCATAATAAGCTACAATCCTACAAGTTGATGGTTCAAAGTGGCAACTGACAATTTCCCCTCCAAGCAGAGATTTTCATGATATAACGTTAACTGGAAGAAACACAAGATAGCCACACACACACACAAAAAACATTTGCCTTATCCTACACATCCTGCAGCAAAAGTGTGCCATGAAATCTTGAATTTGGTAGGCAAATGGAACATTACAGTGAATACCTATCTATCTGAGTACTTCCTTCTTAGATATCGGAAGTCAAACAAAAGCACAAACACTTAATCGCAATGTACTCACTGTATAAACTTTCCATTTACCTAATTTTGCATCTACCAAATTGGCTCAAGCATATAAGAAGCATGAAATTCTCACATACAGAGAGAGTAATTTTCTATTTCAACAATGTCCCGCTAGTTCTCCAAATCGTGGTTTAACTCTGAGCCAATACGATCACCGAATAAAAATTGCTAAATAATTTTACACTGGTCACAGACATACATAGATGGAAATCAAGACGCTGTGCATGCCAGCAGCGGCCGGAATCCTAGAGAGTGGGCATGCGGCAGCCAGCCGTCGTGGTCTCGTCTAGCTCCGGCCAAGGGCGAAGGCAGGGACCTCCGTGGAGAAGAAGATGAGGTGAGGGCACTGGCGGGTGAGCATTGGCCGGTCCCGGAGCGCGACAAGTTCTAGGGTACAGTGACGTCGGGGCAGCGAGTCCTCCTCGAGTGCCTCAAGCCGGGAGGAAGAGGAGGGAGGGCAGCACGGCGTAGGTGGAAAGGGCTAGCTCGGCAGTCTCCTGATCCGCCATAGATGGCAGGCGCACGCCGGCGGTGGCCGGAACCCTAGATTCTTTTCCTACTGAGCGCGGTGGGGAACGAAAAGGGAGGACAAGGACGGGGTCGGCTAGTTCAACCCGACGGCGGGATGGGCAAGTTCGACACGCAGACGGGCTGCAATTTTTGCCCCCAAAATACCCTCACAAAATCTATACTGGACGACAGAAACGAAGCGGTGCATGCTATGCCGCTCGCGATTCTCATTCGCGAATTGAAGCAGTACTACAGATAACTGCCAACCGTTTGCCGTTACGATTTGATGACCCATATTTTACCCAGGGTACGTACCCTAAAAGAGCTCCTACATATCTCCGAGGAAAAAGTCCATTTTAAACCCTGAATTCGTAGACGTTCGGCGAAACAAACCCCTAAGTCGAAATCCCGGTCGATTGCACCCTGAACTATGCAATCCCGGTCTAAATCGAACCCTGGCAAATGTCAACCGGGATTTGAATAACTGGTGGGCCAAAAAGCACCCGCCCTCCGCGCTGGGCCAACCCATTTTTTTTTTTGCTAAAAAAATGAATTGCGGACGTACGCACATGCGGAAGTCTAACTGGGCCGGTCCATGAAAACTGACGACCAACAACAAACAAGTACTGTAGCACGAGCCCCTAAAAAATCTTTCGAATCCAGGATTTGCAGCTACAAATCGCGCGCTCAAAAATCTTTGAAAACTGTTCAGAAATGTATGTTTTTTAAAAATTTAGAAAAACGTTTGAAATTCATAAAAGTTTTTTATGTTTTCAAAATTTGCACACCTTTAAAAAAAGTTCACCGCAGTGAAAAAATGTGCAACGTACATTGAAAAAAGGTTCACTGTGTACAAAAAAATGTTCATCGTGTATAGAATTTTTTTTCAGATTGCATTTCAAAAAAAGTTCACTGCAGTGAAAAATGTGCAACATACATTGAAAAAAAAATCAGTTTGTACACACAAAAAAATGCTCATCGGGTATAGGAAAATTGTTCAGATTGCATTTGAAAAAATGTGCACCGTATTTTTTCAAAAATGTTTAGTGTATGTTTGAAAATGTTCACCATATACTAACAAAATGTACAGTATGTATTTTACATTCATTTTTTTTAAATAGTTCACTCTTCATAAAGATTGTTCGGAATTGGTTTCATTATCGAACAATATCCGCATTTTTCAGAAAATATGTTCGCACCTTTTTCCAACAAATGTATCGCAAATTGAAAAAAGATGGATCTGCCGCTCTACTTTATTATTAACACTACGTTTTAGTCATAACTATTGTCGCGGCCTACTGGCTATCGACTGTTCTTTTCGTGACGAGCTCGGGAGTTCGAGTCTAGCTCTCTCTCTGTTTGTTTTCGTCGTTTTTTCATATCCGCTTGAGGCAAGCTAATGGACCGGCCCGTTTTGCGCGCCCCTTCAGCGAAGGCTGGACTATTAGACGCAGCCCTAAAAAAAAAAAGCAGGGTGTAGCGTCCTTTGTGATTTTTTATTTTTTAACAGAAAAAAACTAAAGCGGGCTGGCCCAGCGGGTTGCAGCTGTGCGCCCTCAGCGAAACCCATCAATCCCGGCCATCCAAACGACTCGAATGTTTGATTTAGACCGGGATTGCATAGTTGAGGGTGTAATCGACCGGGATTTCGATTTGGGGGTTCGTTTCGCCGAACCTCTACAAGTTCAGGGTTTAAAATGGACTTTTTCCTATCTCCGATCATGGGATCTATGAACTGTTTTCAGCCGATCTAAAATACGCACATCTGTTGAACGAAAGCTCGAAATCGGAAAGGAAAAGCAGCTAAAGAGGCGAGAGAAGCAACTGAGCGCACCTTCCTTGCGTAGTCCATTCGTTCCGCGGCCGAACGACCATCACTAGCCATCAAAATCTTGCCGATAGCGCTGAGGTCGTAGTCGAGGCTGTCGAGCGTAGCCCTGATAGCAGAAGGCGAGATCGGCGGCATGAGCGTGCTGGAATAGTTGAAGGCCATGACGTCCTTGTTGCTTTTGCTTGGTGTGGCGGCTGCCATCGGGGGAGGCGGAGGCAGAGGACGCGGAGGAAGCGGAGGTGGAGAAGATGGGAAATAAATTCTATTAGACCGGGTCCATCCCAACTCCAATCTTAAAGCACGCAACCCCACTGCCGCTCTGTTTCCGATCCCAACTGCTCAATCCCCGTATATATAACAGCTCCAAAGAAAAGAAAAAACAAATACGTAACCGCTGGTGCCCTCGTCCATGGCGGCCGCGCGGCAGCCGGGTAGAACAACCTCTCGTCCGTACCGGCGGCGCAGAGGCATCTCGACTTCTAATCCCGTCGAAGGATGTGAAGAACTCCTCGGTCCACCTTGTGTAGCGTGTTCACAAAGATGACACTCGTGGGTCAGGGTGGACACGGTCCGGGCCGGTCCGGTCACTGACCGAGCCGCTGTTTTGATCGGCCGCCGGCGGCCCGGCCCGGACCGGACCGACCAGCCTGGCGGTCCTGTTTTCAGGGACCGGACTGACGACGGCAAAGCTCGGGCCGGACCGAGCGGACCGGCCAACTACCACCGGCGGCAACGTGTGAGGGTGCAGTGGCTAGGTGTTGGCGATGAGCGCCGGTGCTGTGGTGGGGTGGACGACGTGCGCGAGCGCCGGCGGCGAGGTGGAGGACGTTCCTTTGCAGTTTTTCTGTTCCATGCAAGTAAGTTAGCGCGTGCGTGAGACCATGATTCTGTGTGTATGGGCCTTGCCGTGATTGGGGGATCAATTCTGACGTGAAGTTAGTCATGGAATGACACCGTGATTATTGGATCGAACCATAATTCCCTCGTTCTTTCTGTTATCTGCAATTCTGCATGTTCACTGAATAAAAGGAAACGGCTGCATGGGACAGCGCATGATTACCGGATCGAACCGGCAGCAAGGAGTTGTCGTGGGAAAGGCTCCTTAATTATTGGATCGAATTGAATCCCATTTATGTTTCTCTCTATTTTGTGTGGACTGATTAAAAGGAAAACGAAGCCCATGTTCCTCTCAATAATCACATATGTAATGGTGTGTTCTTTCTATTCTCTGTTCTCATCTACCTCATGCCGGCGATGTGAGTTTTTTTCTCTGTTCGACTGAATAGAAGGAAACAAATCGAGTCGGGGCGCGGCCGCGCGGGAGAAGGACGTCGGGGCGTGGCCGTCGGACTCGCAGCGCGTGGATCACACCGGCCAGACCATGGTGTCGCCGCTGGCCGCGATGACAATGAACAGCGTGTAGCGCGCTTCGGTCCTCTCGGTCGGACCGGTCAAAGACCGGACCGGACCGAGCAAATTTCGGGCCGAAATTCTGTGACCGGACCGGCCAATTTCTTAAGCGGGCCAGGACCGTACGGTCCGGTCCTGAAAGGGCCACGAGCGGGCCGAAAAGCTCGCTCGCTCTGTCCAGCCTGACTCGTGGGTGATCTGGGCCGAACGGGTTCGCCGCTAGGTTGTATTATTCCTTTTTTTTGAACTGGCCAGCATTGCTGGTGTTTCATTGATATAGCAGAAGAGAGTGGTGAAACAGATGATCAAGTGATCGGTGGGTGACAGAGGGTGGTCCAAGCCGACCAAGAGAAAAAAGAAAAAGACCTAGACTCCACATGCGGATTTCTCACGGTGCGTGCCTAAAAGGGTGCTCAATGCATGACGCTCCCGCGAGGCGCCATTGTTCCATGTCACTGCGGCATTCGCTGATGATGTTGTCATGGAGCGGGGTTTGGCCTCTGAAAACAACTCCGTTTCTAGCCATCCATATGCGCCAACAGATGAGTGCAATCATGGATTTGGTGCCCTTCCTAGCTGCCGGCGTCGTCCTGGCCGCGATCATGCGCTGGACCTTTTCCGTGGACGAGCCGGCAGCGTTCCATATGTTTGGGTGGAGTGCAGAGCAGCCACACAAGGAGGCCGTCGTACTCCAAACCTGCCTTGCCATCGGGCAATCCCAGACGAGGTGCACGACCATTTCCAGGTTACGCAGGCAGAGTGGGCAGAATTATCCATTCGGCCAACCTATTCTCTGCAGCCGATCGTTACACCACAGGCGATTGCGATGCAGCAGTCATATGAACATCTTGTGCTTGCCCGGCGCCTAGATCTTCCATATGATCGACCTGAAGCAGCAGCTACTCGTCGAAACTTGTGCCTGGTAAGCTGACCTTGCAGAGTAGCATCCTGACGCGGTTAGGCGCCATGAGATGGTGTCGTTTGAGCTGAGGTTGAACGTCGTGGCCGCCGCCCTGATCTCCCTGGCGAGCTCAAGGACTTAGTGCACCGTGTCGTCGGTGGCACCGCTCCGCAGGTCCAACACCCATCTGTCCCCCTGCAGCGCGGCCCGGACCGTTCGAGTCTTCCTAGAGGAGAGGGCCAATAGCGCCGGGTACGCCTGTCAAAGTGGGCGCGCGCCCAGCCAAGGACAGTGCCAGAAGGTGGCAGTGTCACCGTTTCCGATGGTGACTGCCGTTGAAGCCGCGAACAGTGCGCGCCCCCCTCGTCGCAAGGTGTCCCCGTGCCCACCCAGGGGCGCGCAGGCCGCTGGCAGGATAGCCAGAGCCACCGCAGACGAAGCGCCCGCGCGAAGCGTGAGAGCTCGTGGATGCCCAGGCCGCCGTGGCCCTCCGGCTCCGTGACGTCCTTCCATGCCACCTTGCATTTCCCGCCGGAGATGTCTTCATCATGCCCCCAAAGGAAACGCCGGCGTGCCTTGTCGATCTCCTTGAGGACTTTCCTGGGCGCCTTGAGTGCCGTCAGCACGAAGGTGGGCATGGCCGACAGCACGCACCAGACGAGGACGCACCGCCCGGCTAGAGGAAGCAGTTTGCCCTTCCAACCAGCGAGTCGAGCCTTTATCCTATCTAGGACGAATTGCAGGTGCACTAACCTAGTTCTACCTAACGTGACCGGCAGGCCGAGGTAGCGGATCGGGAAGGCGAGGTCGATGTCGTCGCAGCGGATTGGAACTACTGAAGATTTGGGAAGACTAATCTGCAGCCCTGTGGAGTCGCCAAACAACCTCAGGAGGTCGAGCAGCGTGTCCATTTCGTGCCTCTCGGGGTTTGCAAAGGCGATCGCGTCGTCGGCATAGAGGCTCACCCGCAACCTGGCTAGGCTTCCTGATATCGGTTTAAGAATCCCCACTGTTGTGGCCTGCTCGAGCAGCCTGTGCAGCGGGTCGATGGCGATGGTGAACAGCAGTGGGGAGAGCTGATCCCCCTACCTCAGGCCACGAAGGTGGAGGATGCTGCCGGCGAGCGCCCCGTTGAGCGAGCATGTCGATGATGCAGTGGACAGCAGAGTGGCTATCCAATCCCTCCAGCGTGCACTGAACCCTAGCCTTTGCAGCAACTCCAAGAGATACTCCCAGGAGACCGAGTCGAACGCCTTGGCGATGTCGAGCTTCACTAAGAGGGCCGGGGTTTTGCGACGGTGCAGGGCGCGAACAGAGTTTTGCACGAACATGTAGCTGTCGTGGATGCACTTGGTCTTCTGGAAGGCAGTCTGGGCCGGCGAGATGATCTGATCAATGATGGTGGCGAGCCGCATCGAGAGTACTTTGGCGATCAGCTTTGCGATCGAGTGAATCAGGCATATTGGCCTGTAATCCCCTACTGTTGCGGCGCCGTCCTTTTTGGGAAGCAGGACGATCGTCGCGCGATTGAGCTCCGTGAAGTTGCCTCTGGCCAGCCCGTGAAATCGGTCGAAGACAGCCATAATATCATCCTTGATTGTGCCCCAGCATGCACGGAAGAAAGTGCCGGAGAAGCCGTCCGGCCCCGGTGCCTTTTCAGCCGGCGAGGCTATGATCGCGGCCCAGACCTCTGCCTCGGTGAAAGGGTTGTCCAACCCTTCATGCTGAATGCGGGGGAGTTCTATGGCATCCCAGTTGACCGTTTGGCCCATCATCTTCTTGGTGCCCAGCAGCCTGGTGAAGTGCTCAGTCACAGCCGTCGCCTTGTCTTCGTGCGTGGTGACCACGGCCGCTCCCACCTGGAGGGAATGATTGAAATTTTTCCGACGGCGTGAGCTGATCTTTGCTTGGAAGAATGCAGTCCTTGCTTCCCCTGCCCATAGCCACGTGATGTGGGAGGCCTGTCTCTTGCGGGCTCTCTCGATTGTGGCCAAGCACACAATCCGCTGCTTCAGCTGTTTCCGCAGCACGAACTCGCCGGCGGTGAGGCGCCGCTTTTCCTGGGCGACATCCAGACGGAGGATTATTTCCGCAGCTAGGTGAAATTGAACCTTGGAGTCGCTGAACAAGGACCTCGCCCAAATCTTCAGGTCCGTGGCTGTTCTCTGCATCTTTGTTGTCAACCGAGCAAAAGGGCACTGGAGGCCGACGGGTCTGGCCCAGGCGTGCGCCACCGTTTCCTGGAAGTGCAGAAAACGGGGCCAAAATGCCTCGAACTGAAACCGCGGCTTACAACGAGGCGGTGATGCGCTCGCCAACACCAGCGGGCAATGATCCGAACATGCGGTGGCCTCGGCCATAAGCATGAACGAGGAGAACATCGCATCCCATCCTTGGTTGCAGGAGATCTTGTCGATGCTCACCAACGTTGGATCTCGGCACTTGTTTGACCATGTGAACCGCCTGTTCTTGCACTTGATCTCGCGCAGCCCCGCCCTATCAATGGCAGCCCTGAACATGCCCATCATACGCCTGTTCAAATTGAAGTTGCTCTTGTCTCTGGCTTCGTAGATGATATTGAAATCACCGTTGACCAACCAGGGCTCAGCGGCCGGCAGGGCAGCATCAGCCAGCTCGGCCAGGAAGGCGTCCTTGCGCGCGTCGTCGACGGGGTCGTAAACTGAAGTCAGCCAAAAAGTGTGGCCGCCAGCGAGCAGAGTAACTTTGGCAGTGATGGAGAAGAGCTCTACCGAGTGAGTGCAAACATCAACGCAATCACTATCCCATAGGATTGCGATGCCGCCCCTCGAACCGATGGCCGGCAAGACGGCGCACCACCGCAAAATCATCATTTATTCTCATTATTGATACTCCTTCCGTTTTCTTTTTAGTTTGCATATGAAATTTGACCAATTTTATACGAAAAGATATCAAGGTTTACAACACGAAATGCATATGTTTATTAGATGAAAAATAACATCAATAGATGCATCACAAAATTAATTTTCATACTATATAACTTAAGTATTGTAGATGAAAATTAATTTTCATACTAACGTTTTTCCTATATATATATATATATATATATATATATATATATATATATATATATATATATATATATATATATATATATATATATATATATATATATAGTCCTATATATATATATATATATATAGGATCAGAATATTATTCTGATCACAACATGAACTTCCTGAGTTACACGCCTGAACTTACTGTTGACACCAGATTTTGGCAAGATACAGATTGCAATGAAGATGGTCTCGAGTGAACGGTTTTTCAACATGAAAATATTCATGTCGCCGAGTGGAACAACTTTGATGTTTCGGTCATCATCATCCAACCTTATCTTAGGGACCGAAACTATACTCCGAGTGGTAAAATTTAGTGTTCCAAATTCTTTTCGGCCGATTGCGTCTTTGAGACGACATCGGATGACGGAGCACTCCACATCAATTGTCTTCGCCTCGTCGAGATGATCAATTTTCATATATAATTCGTCTCAAACGGAGGTCGTATGCAAATGTTAGAGACAATACAACGCAGACTGAGCCTGAATGGATATATGGCGCGAGGTGCCACACACTTGTGTGACAGGTTGCGCGAGTAATTCGGCCATCAAGACGGCCTTGAATCGAAAAACCTTCAACACGAAAAAATTTCGTCTCATCGAGCCGATCTATTGCATTATATAATATGTCTCAATCCGAGGTCGTATGCAACCTGGAGAGGCAAATCAAGATCATGTTGTGTTTTCAGTCGGGAAATCCGAGTGAAAAGCTTATTGATCGAGTAAAAGATTGCCGTCCGAGTGAAAAGATTATCATCCGAGTGAAAACTACCGATCGAGTAAAAGATTGGCTTCCGAGTGGAAATATAGTCATCCGAGTGAAATTATCATCTGGGTGAAAATATTCCGAGTAAAAAGATTACCGTCGGAACAAAAACTTGCCGTTCGAGTAAGATACTCCCTTCCGAGTGAAATATAGTGATCTGAGTGATAGATTGTCTTCCGAGTGAAAATATAGTCATCCGAGTGAAAGACTCTAACATCCGAGTGAAAAAGTCCAGTTGGACGATCCGAGTGAAACACTCTAATATCCGAGTGGATGAGCTCGGATCCGAGTGAAACTGAAGATGTGCCCGAAAGGTAATTCAGATGACCTCGGATGGGAAAGTGATCAAAACGGAAGTTGTGTGCATCGTCAAAACAATGAACTTTGGTTTTGGAGTCATTATCATCTGAGATAGTATACGGCCTGCAAGTTCACTACGAGACTCGGACAAACCAGTCCGTTACATGACCGAATCCGACTGGAGATTAAAGATAGCTTCGTAGAGTATTCAAGATGGCCTTATTTGGAAAAGTGTTCAACATAAGAATTGTTCGTCACGTCGAGGCGCATAAATTTGGTATTTGGCCCATCTTGATCAGAGGTCATATGCAAGTTCCACGATGCACACAAGGAGGAAGACACAAGTTTGGGCCAGATTCTGATTGAATCCGAGTTGGAATAGAACTAGGACTCTAGGACGTGAATTGGTGTAATTTTTCGTGTAAGGAAAGCCTAGATGAGTCCTTTACTTGTAAGGGAAGTCCAACCGCCTCTTATATATGTTGGAGGTTGATGACACATAAGTGTAGGGGGTCTATCGTAGTCCTTTCGATAAGTAAGAGTGTCGAACCCAACGAGGAGCAGAAGGAAATGATAGGCAGTTTTCAGTATGGTATTTTCTGCAAGCACTGGAATTATAGGTAACAGATAGTTTTGTGATAAAGTAATTGGTAACAAGTAATAAAAGGTAAAAGTAAATAAGGTACAGCAAGATGGCCCAATCCTTTTTGTAGCAAAGGACAAGCCTTGACAAACTCTTATATGAAGGAAAGCGCTCCCGAGGACACATGGGAATTATCGTCAAGCTAGTTTTCATCACAATCATCTGATTCGCGTTCGGTACTTTGATAATTTGGTATGTGGGTGGACCGGTGCTAGGGTGCTGTCCTTGCTTGGACAAGCCTCCCACTTATGATTAATCTCTAATGCAAGCATCCGCAACTACAAAAAAAATATTAAGGTAAACCTAACCTTAGCATGAAACAAGTGGATCCAAATCAGCCCCTTACGAAGCAACGCATAAACTAGGGTTTAAGCATCTGTCACTCTAGCAACCCATCATCTACTTATTACTTCCCAATGCCTTCCTCTAGGCCCAAGTAATGGTGAAGTGTCATGTAGTCGACGTTCACATGACACCACTGATGGCTTCTCGCCCCTCGTTGGTTACCCCAAGTGGAAGGTTTGAGATGCAGTGTAGCGGAAGTTTTCCCTTGACAAAGATACCAAGGATCGATTTCCCCTGATACTCCCAGTTTCAACAAGAAGGTGTCAACTGCTAACGGCGCCAGATATTAGCAATCAACGTGGACCTGCACACAGATACACATAACTTTGCTCCCAACGAGTACAGAGAGGTTGTCAATCCCTCCGGCCTTGTCGTTTACAAAGGATCAAACGCAAGTGATAATAGTGATAGGTTTTGCTGCAAATAGTAAGTAAAAGCGGAAAGTAAATAGCGGATGTGATCAGTGATGGTAATATGGACCGGGGTCCCATGATGTTCACTAGTGATGTCTCTCTCCCAAAAGACGGTAGAACAGCTATGTGAGGTAAACGAATTACAGCTGGGCAATTGACAGAATTATGTGCGCAAACCAATGCTAACTATGTTGCAAGAAAGGTAGAGGTTCAATGCATGGGCGGTACGCCAAGGCAAGTAGACCGAAATCCATCTGCATCTACTACTAATCATCCACCTTGAGATATCTATCCAGAACATCTCGCTGGTATTAAGTTGCGAGTCCCACCCATAGTGTAAACTCAAAGCAACAGACAACTGCATTAAAAGAACTTTACGTAAAGTAAACAATCCTTGCACCTGCGGGCACAAGCACCGTTGTTTTCCCCCTTGTGGCAACAGAACATCCCCTAGACTCATGTTTCTGTCACTCAAGCTAGTCATCGAGGGGCATGAACCCACAATCAAGCATAACGTTCCCTCTTGGAGTCACTACCTACTACTTGGCCAAAGCAATAAATAGCAACGGAGAACATGCAAGAATTACTTACGAACATAAATATAAAAGAGGTAGATCAAAAATATTACTCAAACACAATCTGAACATAATCTCACAATCCATCGGATCCCAGCAAACTCATCATAGCAACAGCATAAGGATTACATATGTGCCTCGATCATGTAGGGCAGCTCACGAGGTCTAATTAGTGAAGCACAAGAACGGGAGAAGAACATCACATAGCTACTGGTCATGGTCCCATGGTCCAAGGGAGACTACTCACAACTCATCCGGGAGGCGTCCATGGTGGTGGAGAGGCTCCCGGTGGTGATCCTCCCCTCGGGCAGGGTGCCGGGAAGAGTTCTCCTGGTGCTCCCGATCTTGGAAGCGCGACGGCGGCGGAACAGAGATGAGATCGCGAAAAAGTGTTCCCGTCTCAAGGGTTTCGGGACACGATATAAAAATATGCCAAATGGGGGCATCAGCGGAGGCCTGGGGGGCCCAGGCGCCCCCCGGCGCGGCCAGGAGGGGGGCCGCGCCACCAGGGCGCCTGGAGCCCTGGTGGCCCCCCTCCGGCTCTACTTCGGGTGCTGGAAAGCTTCTGAAACGCTGATTTTTTATATAATTTTTCCGGGATTTTTCTGGCAGTTTTCGTAATGGGAAAACCTGAAATACAAAAACAGCAGAAAACAGAAACTGGCACTGGGGTGCACTGAGTTAATAGGTTAGTCCAAATATGATCAAAAGTGTATGGAAGTGTATAAATATCATAGCAATATCACCCAAAAGAGGCATGGAGCAAGCAGAAATTATAGATACGTTTTGGACGTATCAACATCCCCAAGCTTAATTCCTGCTCGTCCTCGAGTAGGTAAATGATAACAAGAATAATTTCTGTGGTGACATGCTATTAACCATATAGGACTTTTCATAATCATATGACAAAAGCTTACTGAGACAATGAATCTGTAGTAATTAAGTTGCCTCATGAGAAAATCACAAAGAACTGAAAGTTTTACAACATGATACTGAAACATCAATTAGATTTGTAATGAACATGGTGTGCAAATATGATAAAGTGATATCTCGCTTGCCCCCTTTAGTGAAGCAAAACATAAATGCAGGGGCACCTCCAAGGTTTAAGTGATGACTAGATACAATGATTTCAGCATAAACGATATCACAATCATGCAAAAGACAATGCTACTTTGGGACAATGCACATTACACTCAGAATGACAATCATGCTCTTAATAGTTGGTGCTTTAAAAGAAGGTGGAGACTCTCGAACCGTGGCTTTTGTTGGCAAGGTTGAAAACCCGTAGTCGGAAACAAAGACAAAGCATGTACCAGAGCTCTTGGTTTTAAAAACAGAGGTAATAATTTTTTTTGGATCATGCATGTTCCGTCAACGAATGCTAGCAGACAACTCAATCACTTTTTGAGATGGACAAGTTTCGGGGAACAGCTCCCGAATGAGGACGATCACATCCTCTTAATCTCCTTTGTTTATCACTGCCAAAGTATTATGATTTCTCATGAACAAAGCGTGAAGGAGGGTTTGTTTGTTATATTATTTTTGAGCCGGGCGCACTCTTTGCCAGTTCCTTCTCGTATTATGGGTTTGCACATTAGACATGCAATCCCGGGGTGAAGCTTGTCCAACTTAAAAAGATCATGAATTAACTACTACTTCCTCATGAACTAAAACAGAGGCACATAATAGGAATGCTTTTTGAATAATTTCGAGATGGTACATGAAAGTCTTCGTTAGGACTGGCAGGTAAATACCATGTATAGGAAGGTATGGTGGACTCATATGGCATAACTGGTTTAAAAGAATTTGGATGCACAAGCAGTCAGTCCGCTTAGTACAGGTGGAGGTTAGCAAAAGACTGGGAGTGACCAACTAAAGGAGCAATGACGGTCATAATCATGCAGAGCGACAAAGCAACATTGAATCAGGCATGGAAGTTATATCGCTACTCCGAAATAAAAGATCATCAAGGCTTGACAGACTTTCTTTACAATCTTAAATATGCGTGAGCATACGCCAAGTCAATCAAAATAAATTCTTGAAGGAAGATATTACTAAACCATACCACATCATAGGCAAACAAATCATGTTGGTACTCCAATAACACATTGGGAACCCCCCAGCTATTTGAGACTAACCATAAGAAAACATGAACCACTAAGCACCATTATGCACGTAGCATTTTTATCATAGACATATCAACCAATGCAACAGAAGCAAACTCTCTTAATAAGATAAGCATGAATACTAAGAGCTAAGCATTATAGTAGCTATTGAAAGAAAAATAACACACACAGCAAAGATAGACATGAAAATTCTATGTTATGTTCTAGGTAGAAGTGGAGCGTGTCTCTCTCCCACATAAAGAAAGCTGAGTTCCGACTCGTTATGAAAAGCCAAAGAAAACTAAAAAGAAAACTCAAAGCAAGACGCTCCAAGCATAGCACATAACACATGAAGTGATAAAAATATAGTGGAACGAAAGACGAACTGATAATGTTGATGGAGAAGGGGATGCACGGGGGCATCCCCAAGCTTAGATGCTTGAGTCTCCTTGAATATTTCTTGGGGGTGCATGGGGGCATCCCCAAGCTTGAGCGTTTGACACTCCTGAATCTTTTTATCATCTTCCCTCGCAAACTTGAAAACTCCCTTCATACATAACTCATCATAATCTGATTAGCGAGGTTAGTACCCATAATAAAATAATTGTTCCTTGCTGGAAATAAGGATATTCTTGAAGGTCTACTGTTTCTCAAGATTGCCAAAAGGTTTTTGCAAAGAAAAAGCAAGCTCAAGGTTTGCAAAATGAAGGAAAGGCAAAACAGGACAGAATCTGTGAAAAACAGAACAGCAGGTAGTAAATGATTTTTTCGGGGCACTTCTGCAACTCTAATCAAAAAACTCAGAACAGACGCACGAAAGACAATTGTATAGAGCAGGCTGTCGAAAAAAATTCAGACCAAAAAGATGATCTGGTGATTTTATACGAATATTTCTATCCAAGGACAGAATCTGTTTCCTGGATAGCACGTCACAACTTTTGAACTTTCTTGCAATCAGAGGCTACACTTGGCACAAAATTGAAAAGCAAAGATACAATGATGATGCTACTGTAGTAACAACATCAAGACCACTAAAAATTGAAAGAACAAACTGAAAGCAAAGATAACAAGGGTTGTCTCCCTAGAGCTCTTTCTTTATAGCCATAAAGATAGGCTTAAGACTTTAATGATGCTCTCGTAGGAATAAGAGTTGAAGAATAAAAGAGAGCATCAAGAAGCAAATACCAAACACATTTAAGCCTAACATGCTTCCTATGCATAGGAATATTGCAATACAATAATTCATTGAAGCACAAAGCAATAAGCATAGGAAGACAAAACAAGTGCAGCTTCAAAACCTTCAACATAAAGAGAGGGAACTTGATATTATTGAAATATCTATAAGCATATGTTCCCTTCTCATAATAATTTTTAGTGGGATCACGAATAAACTCAACAATATAAGCATCACATAAAGTATTGTTACTATGATCCACATGCAAAAAGGTATCATTACTCTTCATATAAGCAAAATCTTTCTTATTAGGAATAGTGAGAGTAAAGCAATCATAACCATCATGGTAATCATTGTATTTAGGAGGCATATCATAATCATAATAAATTTTTATCCTCAATAGTTGGTGGACTGAAGACATCATATTCATCATTGTAATCATATATAGGAAGCAAAGTATCATCAAAGTAAATTTTCTCTTCAAAAGTTGGGGGACTAAAAATATCATGTTCATCAAACGTGTCATCCCCAAGCTTAGAGCTTTCCATGTCATTAGCAATATTGATATTCAAAGAAAGCATACTAATAACATCACCACCATCATGATTGTTATGCAAATAATAAAGTTCCATAGGTTTTTTAATTTTCTCTTCAAACACATCATGTCCCAAAGCAAGGTAGAGCTTATAAAGCTCTCTCATATTTTTGTTGTTTTCCATTAAGCAAAACTAGTGAAAAGACATAAAGAAAGCTGAAAGGTAAACTAACAAGACTAAAAAGCAAAGATAAAAGATAGCGTGCAACTCCCCTATCTTGAAGATTGGAGTCCCCGGCGACGGCGCCAGAAAACTTTGCTTGATGGCTTCTCGCCCCTCGTTGGTTACCCCAAGTGGAAGGTTTGAGATGCAGTGTAGCGGAAGTTTACCCTTGGCAAAGATACCAAGGATCGATTTCCCCTGAGACTCCCAGTTTCAACAAGAAGGTGTCAACTGCTAACGGCGCCAGATATTAGCAATCAACATGGACCTGCACATAGATACAAATAACTTTGCTCCCAACGAGTACAGACAGGTTGTCAATCCCTCCGGCCTTGTCGTTTACAAAGGATCAAACGCAAGTGATAATAGTGATAGGTTTTGCTGCAAATAGTAAGTAAAAGCGGAAAGTAAATAGCGGATGTGATCAGTGATGGTAATATGGACCGGGGTCCCATGATGTTCACTAGTGATGTCTCTCTCCCAAAAGACGATGAAACAGCTATGTGAGGTAAACGAATTACAGCTGGGCAATTGACAGAATTATGTGCGCAAACCAATGCTAACTATGTTGCAAGAAAGGTAGAGGTTCAAAGCATGGGCGGTACGCCAAGGCAAGTAGACCGAAATCCATCTGCATCTACTACTAATCATCCACCTTGAGATATCTATCCAGAACATCTCGCTGGTATTAAGTTGCGAGTCCCACCCATAGTGTAAACTCAAAGCAACAGACAACTGCATTAAAAGAACTTTACGTAAAGTAAACAATCCTTGCACCCGCGGGCACAAGCACCGTTGTTTTCCCCCTTGTGGCAACAGAACATCCCCTAGACTCATGTTTCTGTCACTCAAGCTAGTCATCGAGGGGCATGAACCCACAATCAAGCATAACGTTCCCTCTTGGAGTCACTACCTACTACTTGGCCAAAGCAATAAATAGCAACGGAGAACATGCAAGAATTACTTACGAACATAAATATAAAAGAGGTAGATCAAAAATATTACTCAAACACAATCTGAACATAATCTCACAATCCATCGGATCCCATCAAACTCATCATAGCAACAGCATAAGGATTACATATGTGCCTCGATCATGTAGGGCAGCTCACGAGGTCTAATTAGTGAAGCACAAGAACGGGAGAAGAACATCACATAGCTACTGGTCATTGTCCCATGGTCCAAGGGAGACTACTCACAACTCATTCGGGAGGCGTCCATGGTGGTGGAGAGGCTCCCGGTGGTGATCCTCCCCTCCGGCAGGGTGCCGGGAAGAGTTCTCCTGGTGCTCTCGATCTTGGAAGCACGGCGGCGGCGGAACAGAGATGAGATCGCGAAAAAGGGTTCCCGTCTCGAGGGTTTCGGGACACGATATAAATATATGCCAAAGGGGGGCATCAGCGGAGGCCTGGGGGGCCCAGGCGCCCCCCCCGGCGCGGCCAGGAGGGGGGCCGCGCCACCAGGGCGCCAGGAGCCCTGGTGGCCCCCCTCCGGCTCTACTTCGGGTGCCGGGAATCTTCTGGAACGCTGATTTTTTATATAATTTTTCCGGGATTTTTCTGGCAGTTTTCGTAATGGGAAAACCTGAAATACAAAAACAACAGAAAATAGAAACTGGCACTAGGGTGCACTGACTTAATAGGTTAGTCCAAATATGATCAAAAGTGTATGGAAGTGTATAAATATCATAGCAATATCACCCAAAAGAGGCATGGAGCAAGCAGAAATTATAGATACGTTTTGGACGTATCAACATCCCCAAGCTTAATTCCTGCTCGTCCTCGAGTAGGTAAATGATAACAAGAATAATTTCTGTGGTGACATGCTATTAACCATATAGGACTTTTCATAGTCATATGACAAAAGCTTACTGAGACAATGAATCTGTAGTAATTAAGTTGCCTCATGAGAAAATCACAAAGAACTGAAAGTTTTACAACATGATACTGAAACATCAATTAGATTTGTAATGAACATGGTGTGCAAATATGATAAAGTGATATCTCGCTTGCCCCCTTTAGTGAAGCAAAACATAAATGCAGGGGCACCTCCAAGGTTTAAGTGATGACTAGATACAATGATTTCAGAATAAACGATATCACAATCATGCAAAAGACAATGCTACTTTGGGACAATGCACATTACACTCAGAATGACAATCATGCTCTTAATAGTTGGTGCTTTAAAAGAAGGTGGAGACTCTCGAACCGCGTCTTTTGTTGGCAAGGTTGAAAACCCGTAGTCGGAAACAAAGACAAAGCATGCACCAGAGCTCTTGGTTTTAAAAACAGAGGTAATAATTTTGTTTCGATCATGCATGTTCCATCAACGAATGCTAGCAGACAACTCAATCACTTCTTGAGATGGACAAGTTTCGAGGAACGGCTCCCGAATGAGGACGATCACATCCTCTTAATCTCCTTTGTTTATCACTGCCAAAGTTTTCTGATTTCTCATGAACAAATCGTGAAGGAGGGTTTGTTTGTTATAGTATTTTTGAGCCGGGCGCACTCTTTGCCAGTTCCTTCTCGTATTATGGGTTTGCACATTAGACATGCAATCCCGGGGTGAAGCTTGTCCAACTTAAAAAGATCATGAATTAACTACTACTTCCTCATGAACTAAAACAGAGGCACATAATAGGAATGCTTTTTGAATAATTTCGAGATGGTACATGAAAATCTTCGTTAGGAATGGCAGGTAAATACCATGTATAGGAAGGTATGGTGGACTCATATGGCATAACTGGTTTAAAATAATTTAGATGCACAAGCAGTCAGTCCGCTTAGTACAGGTGGAGGTTAGCAAAAGACTGGGAGTGACCAACTAAAGGAGCAATGACGGTCATAATCATGCAGAGCGACAAAGCAACATTGAATCAGGCATGGAAGTTATATCGCTACTCAGAAATAAAAGATCATCAAGGCTTGACAGACTTTCTTTACAGTCTTAAATATGCGTGAGCATACGCCAAGTCAATCAAAATAAATTCTTGAAGGAAGATATTACTAAACCATACCACATCATAGGCAAACAAATCATGTTGGTACTCCAATAACACATTGGGAACCCCCCAGCTATTTGAGACTAACCATAAGAAAACATGAACTACTAAGCACCATTATGCACGTAGCATTTTTATCATAGACATATCAACCAATGCAACAGAAGCAAACTCTCTTAATAAGATAAGCATGAATACTAAGAGCTAAGCATGATAGTAGCTATTGAAAGAAAAAGAACACACATAGCAAAGATAGACATGAAAATTCTATGTTATGTTCTAGGTAGAAGTGGAGCGTGTCTCTCTCCCACATAAAGAAAGCTGAGTTCCGACTCGTTATGAAAAGCCAAAGAAAACTAAAAAGGAAACTAAAAGCAAGACGCTCCAAGCATAGCACATAACACATGAAGTGATAAAAATATAGTGGAACGAAAGACGAACTGATAATGTTGATGGAGAAGGGGATGCACGGGGGCATCCCCAAGCTTAGATGCTTGAGTCTCCTTGAATATTTCTTGGGGGTGCATGGGGGCATCCCCAATCTTGAGCGTTTGACACTCCTGAATCTTTTTATCATCTTCCCTCGCACACTTGAAAACTCCCTTCATACATAACTCATCATAATCTGATTAGCGAGGTTAGTACCCATAATAAAATAATTGTTCCTTGCTGGTAATAAGGATATTCTTGAAGGTCTACTGTTTCTCAAGATTGCCAAAAGGTTTTTGCAAAGAAAAAGCAAGCTCAAGGTTTGCAAAATGAAGGAAAGGCAAAACAGGACAGAATCTGTGAAAAACAGAACAGCAGGTAGTAAATGATTTTTTCGGGGCACTTCTGCAACTCTAATAAATAAACTCAGAACAGACGCACGAAAGACAATTGTATAGAGCACGCTGTCGAAAAAATTCAGACCAAAAAGATGATCTGGTGATTTTATACGAATTTTTCTATCCAAGGACAGAATCTGTTTCCTGGACAGCACGTCACAACTTTTGAACTTTCTTGCAATCAGAGGCTACACTTGGCACAAAGTTGAAAAGCAAAGATACAATGATGATGCTACTGTAGTAACAACATCAAGACCACTAAAAACTGAATGAACAAACTGAAAGCAAAGATAACAAGGGCTGTCTCCCTAGAGCTCTTTCTTTATAGCCATAAAGATAGGCTTAAGACTTTAATGGTGCTCTCGTAGGAATAAGAGTTGAAGAACAAAAGAGAGCATCAAGAAGCAAATACCAAACACATTTAAGCCTAACATGCTTCCTATGCATAGGAATATTGCAATACAATAATTCATTGAAGCACAAAGCAATAAGCATAGGAAGACAAAACAAGTGCAGCTTCAAAACCTTCAACATAAAGAGAGGGAACTTGATATTATTGAAATATCTATAAGCATATGTTCCCTTCTCATAATAATTTTTAGTGGGATCACGAATAAACTCAACAATATAAGCATCACATAAAGTATTGTTACTATGATCCACATGCAAAAAGGTATCATTACTCTTCATATAAGCAAAATCTTTCTTATTAGGAATAGTGAGAGTAAAGCAATCATAACCATCATGGTAATCATTGTATTTAGGAGGCATATCATAATCATAATAAATTTTATCCTCAATAGTAGGTGGACTGAAAACATCATATTCATCATTGTAATCATATATAGGAAGCAAAGTATCATCAAAGTAAATTTTCTCTTCAAAAGTTGGGGGACTAAAAATATCATGTTCATCAAACGTGTCATCCCCAAGCTTAGAGCTTTCCATGTCATTAGCAATATTGATATTCAAAGAAAGCATACTAATAACATCACCACCATCATGATTGTTATGCAAATAATAAAGTTCCATAGGTTTTTTAATTTTCTCTTCAAACACATCATGTCCCAAAGCAAGATAGAGCTTATAAAGCTCTCTCATATTTTTGTTGTTTTCCATTAAGCAAAACTAGTGAAAAGACATAAAGAAAACTGAAAGGTAAACTAACAAGACTAAAAAGCAAAGATAAAAGATAGCGTGCAACTCCCCTATCTTGAAGAGTGGACTCCCCGGCGACGGCGCCAGAAAACTTTGCTTGATGGCTTCTCGCCCCTCGTTGGTTACCCCAAGTGGAAGGTTTGAGATGCAGTGTAGCGGAAGTTTTCCCTTGGCAAAGATACCAAGGATCGATTTCCCCTGAGACTCCCAGTTTCAACAAGAAGGTGTCAACTGCTAACGGCGCCAGATATTAGCAATCAACGTGGACCTGCACACAGATACAAATAACTTTGCTCCCAACGAGTACAGAGAGGTTGTCAATCCCTCCGGCCTTGTCGTTTACAAAGGATCAAACGCAAGTGCTAATAGTGATAGGTTTTGCTGCAAATAGTAAGTAAAAACGGAAAGTAAATAGCGGATGTGATCAGTGATGGTAATATGGACTGGGGTCCCATGATGTTCACTAGTGATGTCTCTCTCCCAAAAGACGATAAAACAGCTATGTGAGGTAAATGAATTACAGCTGGGCAATTGACAGAATTATGTGCGCAAACCAATGCTAACTATGTTGCAAGAAAGGTAGAGGTTCAAAGCATGGGCGGTACGCCAAGGCAAGTAGACCGAAATCCATCTGCATCTACTACTAATCATCCACCTTGAGATATCTATCCAGAACATCTCGCTGGTATTAAGTTGCGAGTCCCACCCATAGTGTAAACTCAAAGCAACAAACAACTGCATTAAAAGGACTTTGCGTAAAGTAAACAATCCTTGCACCCGCGGGCACAAGCATCGTTGTTTTCCCCCTTGTGGCAACAGCACATCCCCTAGACTCATGTTTCTGTCACTCAAGCTAGTCATCGAGGGGCATGAACCCACAATCAAGCATAACGTTCCCTCTTGGAGTCATTACCTACTACTTGGCCAAAGCAATAAATAGCAACGGAGAACATGCAAGAATTACTTACGAACTTAAATATAAAAGAGGTAGATCAAATATATTACTCAAACACAATCTGAACATAATCTCACAATCCATCGTATCCCAGCAAACTCATCATAGCAACAGCATAAGGATTACATATGTGCCTCGATCATGTAGGGCAGCTCACGAGGTCTAATTAGTGAAGCACAAGAACGGGAGGAGAACATCACATAGCTACTGGTCATGGACCCATGGTCCAAGGGAGACTACTCACAACTCATCCGGGAGGCGTCCATGGTGGTGGAGAGGCTCCCGGTGGTGATCCTCCCCTCCGACAGGGTGCCGGGAAGAGTTCTCCTGGTGCTCCCGATCTTGAAAGCGCGGCGGCGGCGGAACAGAGATGAGATCGCGAAAAAGGGTTCCCGTCTCGAGGGTTTCGGGACACGATATAAATATATGCCAAAGGGGGGCATCAGCGGAGGCCTGGGGGCCCAGGCGCCCCCCGGCGCGGCCAGGAGGGGGGCCGCGCCACCAGGGCGCCTGGAGCCCTGGTGGCCCCCCTCCGGCTCTACTTCGGGTGCCGGGAAGCTTCTGGAACGCTGATTTTTTATATAATTTTTCCGGGATTTTTCTGGCAGTTTTCGTAATGGGAAAACCTGAAATACAAAAAACAGCAGAAAACAGAAACTGGCACTGGGGTGCACTGAGTTAATAGGTTAGTCCAAATATGATCAAAAGTGTATGGAAGTGTATAAATATCATAGCAATATCACCCAAAAGAGGCATGGAGCAAGCAGAATTATAGATACGTTTTGGACGTATCAACCACTAGAGGAGAGATAACATACATCTCATCAAAATATCGAACGAATACCAAATTCACATGATTACTTGTAGCAAGACTTCTCCCATGTCCTCAGGAACAAAAGAAACTACTCACAAGACATAATAGTGTTCATGATCTGAGGGGTATTAATATGCATAATGGATCTGAACATATGATCTTCCACCAAATAAACCAACTAGCATCAACTATAAGGAGTAATCAACACTATTAGCAACCCACAAGTACCAATCTGAGGTTTGGGTATAAAGATTGGATACAAGAGATGAACAAGGGTTTGAGAGGAGATGGTGCTGGTGAAGATGTTGATGAAGATAGCCCTCCCCAAGATGGGAGAGTTGTTGGTAATGACGGCGGTGACGATTTCCCCCTCTCGGAGGGAAGTATCCCCGGCAGAACAGCTCTACCGGAGCCCTAGATTGGTTTCCGCCAAGGTTCCGCCTCGAGAAGGCGGCGTCTGGTCCCGAAAGCCTCCTTATGATTTTTTCCACGTCAAAACACCTGATATAGGAGAAGATGGGCATCGGGGGGCCCACGAGGCTGGGGGCGCGCCCCCACCCTCGTGGACGGCTGGTGGCCCCCTGATGATCTTCTTCCGCCAGATATTTTTTATATTTTCTGAAACGGAGTCCTCTGTAGTTTCAGGGCTTTTGGAGTTGTGTAGAATAGGTTTTCAGAGTTTGCTCCTTTTCCAGCCCAGAATTCCAGTTGCCGGCATTCTCCCTCTTCATGTAAACCTTAATAAGAGAGAAAAGGCATAAGTATTATGACAAAACATATAATAACAACCCATAATGCAATAAATATCAACATATAAGCATGATGCAAAATGGACGTATCAGAGCTGATGGCCGATTAAACAACACACAATCGAACAAATCAATATACTACTTTTTATCTTTTATCTCTCCACCATTTTTCTCTCTCGTTCTTCGTTCGTTCTTCTTGTTGCAGGGTGGCGAACCTAGAGGCCCTAGGGGCAATCAGGTCGACCTAGGGCAGCCCATAGCCACCTCGTGCCCCGACGGGGTCCCTCCCAGGCGTGTGGGGTTTCGGGTCTACAAAAGCGCCCGCCGGATTGCTTGTGTACCGCTTCCGGACGGGTCTCCTTCGACGTGAGCTGCGGTGCATCACCCCGGCGTCGAGGATACACGGTGATGTGTTCGTGTGCGAACACACTTTTTGGCGACTCCACTGGGGATGAAGCTTTGAGCAGTCTCCAGCCTGTTCTTGCTACGAGGAGAGCGTCATCAAGCGGCTGCAATCTACAACGGTAACCTGTATCAATCTCCTTACATAGATGCAAATAGCCGTTATGTTGATGTTGCTAGATCTTTCAATGGACATGTCATGTCGGCTAGCCCTAACGAGCAAAGGCCGGCGAGTTATTCCATTGGAGAAACTTGGAATTTACAGAATCGCGACATGCAACTTACGAATCTGAACTTTCGTGCATCGGGGACATCAATCAATATGCCGGTGAACAACACGATTTCTCCGAGTGATAAATACATGACAAATCATGTACGGGAGGGCGTCTCACAATTTTATCCATCGACAGCTGACTCGCAATATGCGGGTTCATCCCCAAACATGCTGGTGGATGGGGAAATCGGCCATGCTTCCATTAGCTATTCGGCTGGTTATCCTCAATCATCATATACTACACCTCATGAGATTAATTGTTCAGTCGCATATGAAACTAAAAATATTCATGACTCGGCTCGCCTTCATGGTTATGGCTGAGTGAATGGAGATTCTATAGGATCAAATGTGTCTAATATTGCAGGAGATGAGGTGGCTCTAGCTGCATTAAAAAGTTTAGCCCAAAACAAGAAGATTAGTGCTCTTCGCCTTGAGCAGCATGAAAAGAGGTTGGTTCCTGATTATGAGGCAATAAGAGCTAGGGTTTTGAAAGAAGACAAAGTGTTGTCGATTGATCAAATTGGCGAGAGAAATTATTCAACAACAGTGCATACGTCTTCACCTATCATTGCAGCATGTTATACACCCCCTGTACAATTACAAAATTTTGGCAACATCAATTCATTGTCAAAAGATCCTAAGAGTATCGGGGGGCAAGCGGATCCAAGTAGGGCTGAGTCTAAAGGAAAATATGTCACCCGAATGGACGGGGTCAAACCAACTCTCACAGGGAATAGCGACAATGGCTTTACTACGCCAACTCTTGAGGTATTACCAGCAGAATATCGACAAGCTTATGAAGCACTCAAGAATAGGAGTGGAGAGGGATATTTGCAAGAATATGTCAAGTCCCTTCTTCCATTCAACAATCATGATGGCTCTTCTGTGATGTTGAGGCAAACCAAAAAAGAAGCTTTGCAAGCAAATCAGCAAGAAAGGGTTCATTCGGCTAATACGGTTGATTCGGTTGAAACCGAGTCAAATACGACTAAGTTGTCTACAACCGAGTTGAACCGTTCCTTTAGTGACAAGACAATGGTGGATTCAATTGAAACCGGATTGAGCACCGAGACATTTAAGGCCGAATGTGTTGCATCGAGCCAGCCGAGTGCATTGAGCCAGCCGAGTGCATCGTGCCAGTCGAGTACATCATGCCAGCCGAGTGCGTCATTCCAGACGAGTGCATCACCGGCTAAAGCCGCTAAAGCCGAGTGCATCAAGTTAGTTATTGCTGCGTGTACCAAAATAGAAGATGCAAGCTTCACCGAGCAAAAGAACGGTAAACTCAACAAATTGGATGTGCTTGATTTTTCTGGATGTGAGGGAGCTTACATGCTGCCCTATGAGTTCCGGGCCAAAGAAATTGATGAGAATCAAGAGCAAATTTATATGGGCAAACAAACTTTGGCTAGTGATAAAGATCGAGAACCAGAGCGTGCAGCTGAACGAAGTTTAGCTGACGAAGAGCGGCTGAGTGGAATCCATTCAGGTAATCCGAGTGAAATCTACTCAGGAAATCCAAGTCAAATTACTCGGGAAATCCAAGTGATGAGGCACGAGATCCAGAAAAAGAGGAAGAGGCGTTGGAGGATTATTCAAAAGTGGAGAAAGGTATTCTTCCAGTGGTGCAACCATCTTCTCCTTCCAACGTCTTCACAAAGGTACACCTAGCTGACAGTTTACTCAATTTTCGATTCGGACAAAATCATATTGTTGATGCACCCGTTAGTAAGATTCTAATTAATTTTGAAAGACCAATCAAGATGACTAATCTTTTTGTTTCGAATTGTCTTGTCACTAATCGCGCTAATCAACACATGGCTTCATTCATGGAGGCTAATAGTGCCTACTTATCTCAACCAAAGTTATTCCCGTCATGCCGACGGAACTTTATATTCATATGGACAACTTTGTTTATTTCATGCCTGGCTAACATTTGGTCTCAAACAAGATGTATATTCTGTAATTATTTTTGTTGCAGAAATATAAAGCCAGGTTCAAAGTTCTCCATGATAGCCGATTCAAGAGCATCGGGAAAGGAGGACGAAAATCAATGCATAGCCGAGTCGGATGATGTTAAACTAACACCGATCGGTTGTTTTGTATCGAAGCCGGTATCACAATATCGGTTAATGGACCAGGAGTGTACGTCCAGTGCATGCATAGTTGCTTGCATCATTGGTACATCGCTGACTAATCCTATTACTATAATTGATCACGATGTCGAGTCGTCAAGACAAGAGCCAATGCAATGTTCGTTCAAGCAAAATGTCAAAGATTGCAACATGATCCATCAAGTCAAGCAATCGGACAAGATATGACGATTGGAGTTTGTTGAGGCATGGTCATTTGGACAGTCGGAGCAGATTTGTCTTGATGGCGATCAAATGTTGACTCGGCTATCTCAAGCCGATTCATCTAAAGGTCAACAGGTACACACCAATGATGACAGGGTCAAGTCTTCGAGCAAGGATATTGCTAAAAATTACATGAACAAAAATCCAGAAGACGGGAATTCCATCAAAGCTATAATGGAAACATCTAGCACTGTGGGGCAACGAGAAGATTCAAAGACTGATGCACGCACAACTAAAGAAAATAAAGGCAATGGTAAGCACAAAGGTAAAAAGCCGAAAGTCACTTTCGCGTAGTTATTAGAAAAATATCAGAAGATAAGTGAGGCAAAGAGTGCTTATCGGCCAAGTGAAACAAAACCATCGAAGTCACCCCCAAGGCATAAATTTGAAGACCGGGATTGGCGAAGGAAGAAATTGAGCAAACAGACTCCATATCCTCCTTTTGGGCCACCAATGCCGATGTCATGGATACATCCCAATGCTGACTATTATTCAGATCAATCATGGAACAAATATAAATCAAGGGCACACCAACCATCATATTCTAAACAACCTCACCAAAATTATGCAGCTCCGAGAGGATCATCATTTGTTCAACAACCACATGTTAAAGACCGACTCAACAAAAATGAATCGGTCCGGGGGTCAGCAAAGAATATGAACTTGGTAAAGCAAGTGTACCAAGTCAAAAAGGATGGCCGCAAGTGTGCTATTTCAGATCCAACTCCAAATGACAAAAAGCCAGCCGAGTCCATGTTGGCTGCTAAGGACAAGAAAGTGAAGCAATTAAATTTCAAGGATCCAATCGCCGAGTTTGGACAGGCCAAGCCGGAGATGCCCATAG
The DNA here is from genome assembly GCA_902687465.1 of Secale cereale. NCBI lineage: Eukaryota > Viridiplantae > Streptophyta > Magnoliopsida > Poales > Poaceae > Secale > Secale cereale. The sequence goes on along the minus strand of LR738715.1, from coordinate 758,504,460 downwards.
CCAGGAAGAATTTTCCAGTGCATAAACCAAAGTCCCAGCCGGAACACCCACTCGGCTTACCATATTCGCAACAGAATAAGCTGAATCGGCTTAGGGCCAAAGATCTAGAGAAGAGGAACATGGCCTGGATTCCTAAGGGAAATCCTGAGTCAAGAGCGACATCACATCTCCTGTTGCGAAGCCAACAGAAATATGGGAGTACAAGTGAAAAGCGTGTAGGCGAGGACGACAATTTTCATCTCACTATAGGAGACTCCAGGAGACGTGTCATCCACATTCTTCAATCGTACCATCAAAATCAATGCTATGGAATTTATCCTCAGCCGAAACATCTGACTTATTTTGGCTATTCACACTTTGGTGGATGGACTCCCGAGCGCCTTTGAGATGAGAACGCATGGCCGATATTTGCATATCGCCCTCAGAATTCATTGTGTTGGCAAAGCCAGCATCTGGCAAACGGTGTTCACCATGGTTGATCTCCTACTCCTATAGCCGATGCTCAATGTTTGCCAATACTGGCAAGGCCGACTTAATTATTGAGTCGGCCACCAATCAAGGGTCTAGTGCATAAAAAGCTCTGACTCCAGATGTTAGTTATTTGCAGGATCCAAGTCCGGAGACAGACGTTGTTTGGCGGAGGCTTGATGGTGTACTTTGATCAATAACAAGTTGAGTCACCGAACAGTTGACGGTATTCCTTTGAGGTGCATGGTCATAATCGTTCGGCAACCGTATTTGCTGAATGGTTCTAATATTCCCTAGGAGTGCCTGGACAAAAGCAAGGTCCGGATTGACATAAAAAACTTACGTGGAGGCCTTTGTGACATTTAATTCTTGTTCTCAGACGACTATTATCCAAGAGGCTCTACCAAAGAAGCAACAAACTTGAGCATATAGACGATTAAAATTATCATACTCAGCATACACAGCCGATGGATATCGTGCTTAAACATTACCCTAGGCAAGGTATTTTCTGGCACGCAAGCTCTGCCAATAAACAGGGGGGCATGTGTTGACACCTTATTTTGACAAGATACAGATTGCAATGACGATGGTCTCGAGTGAACGGGTTTTCGACATGAAAATATTCATGTCACCGAGTGGAACAACTTTGATGTTTCGATCATTATCATCCAACCTTATCTTAGGGACCGAAACTATACTCCGAGTGGTAAAATTTAGTGTTCCGAATGCTTTTCGGCAGATTACGTCGTCGAGAAGACCTCGAATGAAGGAGCACTCCACATCAATTGTCTTTGACTCGTCGAGACGATCGATTTTCATATATAATTCGTCTCAATCGGAGGTCGTATCCAAAAGTTAGAGACAATACAACGCAGACTGAGCTTGAATGGATATATGGCGCGAGGTGCGAGACACTTGTCTGACAGGTTGCGCGAGTAATTCGGCCATCAAGATGGCCTTGAATCGAAAAACCTTCAACACAAAAAAGTTTCTTCTCGTTGGTACGATTGATTTTCTTATATAATATGTCTCAATCCAAGGTCGTATGCAACCTGGAGAGGCAAATCAAGATCATGTTGTGTTTTCAGTCGGGAAATCCGAGTGAAAAGCTTACCATCCGAGTGAAAACTTACCGATCGAGTAAAAGATTGCCGTCCGAGTGAAAAGCTTATCATCTGAGTGAAACTTACCGATCGAGTAAAAGATTGGCTTCCGAGTGAAAATATAGTCATCCGAGTGAAATTATTATCCAAGTAAAAATATTACGAGTGAAAAGATTACCGTCGGAATGAAAACTTGCCGTTCGAGTAAGATATTCCCTTCCGAGTGAAATATAGTCATCCGAGTGAAAGATTGTCTTCCGAGTGAAAATATACTCATCCGAGTGAAAGACTCTAACATCCAAGTGAAAAGGTCCAGTTGGACGATCCGAGTGAAAGACTCTAATATCCGAATGGATGAGCTCGGATCCGAGTGAAACTGAAGATGTGCACAAAAGATAATCCAGATTACCTCGGATGGGAAAGTGAGCAACACGGAAGTTGTGCGCATCATCAAAACGTTGAACTTTGGTTTTGGAGTCATTATCATCTGAGATAGTATACGGCTTGCAAGTTCACTACGAGACACGGACAATCCAGTTTGTTACATGACCGAGTCCGACTAGAGATTAAAGATAGCTTCGTAGAGTATTCAAGATGGCCTTATTTGGAAAAGTGTTCAACATAAGAATTGTTCGTCACGTCGATGCGCATAAATTTGGTATTTGGCCCATCTTGATCGGAGATCATATGCAAGTTCCACGACGCGCACAAGGAGGAAGGTACAAGTTTGGGCCAGATTCAGATTGAATCCGAGTTGGAATAGAACTAGGACTCTAGGACGTGAACTGATGTAATTTTTCGTGTAAGGAAAGCCTAGATGAGTCATTTACTTGTACGGGAAGTCCAACCGCCTCTTATATATGTTGGAGGTGACGGCCGATTGAACAACACACAATCGAACAAATCAATATACTACTTTTTATCTTTTATCTCACCACCGTTTTTCTCTCTCGTTCTTTGTTCGTTCTTCTTGTTGCAGGGCGGTGAACCTCGAGGCCCAAGGGGCGATCAGGTCGACCTAGGGCAGCCCATAGCCGCCGCGCGCCCCAACGGGGTCCCTCCCGGGCGTGTGGTGTTTTGGACCTATAAAAGCGCCCGCCGGATTACTTGCGTACCGCGCTTCCGGACGGGTCTCCTTCGACGTGAGCTGCGGTGCATCACCCCGGCGTCGAGGGTACACGGTGATGTGTTCATGTGCGAACACTTACCTCTGTAGGAACCCGACCTTCGGGCTATTTTCGCAACCGTGTCTCCCCTCGCGTATTATTCTGGTTAGTCGTGTTCTATATTCTGTATGATGTAAGTGTAATCTAGAAACGGTTTTAGCAACTAAATGGCTATTTTAAATAGTAATCTCGCTCGTTGCCGTATTTTGCTCTTGGGTCGTGATGAACTTGCATTTTTTTGTAATTTTACTGCCTAGGTTGTTCATCTGAAGTTCCCCCTGTGCTAGGTTGAACTTCCGCCAACATTGCCCAAATGGGGCTTGTGATATACCGTTGGAAAGCTATGGACACGAGTATCTTGACCCAAGTTAAATTTTTGGCAAAATGTAAGCGATTTAAGAGCAGTTTTGAAAACCGTTTTTTCTTCATACAAAAAACGTGGATCGTATTTTGGATCGCATTTCTAAACCGTTTATCGGAATGCAGCAAGTTATATGGCGTTGGAAAGCTGTTGCAAAACAGCTCCTTCCCCATGTTGAAAGTTTTCTCTAATTCCCTATGTTTAAAGAGTAATTTGGAAAATTGTAAAATTTTGCAAACCGAACAGCCAAGTTCGCATTTTCGATGCCATTTCTAAACGGCTAATCCAATTGAGGCAAATGATACAGTGTTGGAAAGCTTATGAAAATGTGCTACTTTTTCATGTTGAAAGTTTTTTAAAATTTTGAACGGTTTAAGAGTAATTTAGAAAACGGTACCAGTTCCATCGTCTTCATATTTTCGAGCTGATGTTTTAACCGTACGTCCGAATGCAGCAAATGATATGGCGTTGGAAAGCTTGATGAAATGCGAAACTTTTTGGTACATATTGTTTCTCCCAATTCCTTGCGGTTTTAATACAATTTTGAAAATGGCTAAAAACGTATTTTCGCCGTAATTTCTACAAAATTTATCGGAATGGGGCAAATAATATACTATTGATGGTTTTCTCTGATTCCTAGTTGTTTTCAAGTAATTTCGAAAACAACGAGATCATTTGTTCTGCCTGTATCGTGAAACAGATTCTTCGAAAGTGCACCGCGTGAAGAACTTGAACTTCTCGGCATGCCTACTTGAACTTCACTCTATTTCACGTGCTTTTTTTGTTCGTAGCTCTTCATCCACACACCGGACTTAAGCAAGTGATATACCGATGGAAAGCTTCTATAAACACGCTACTTTCCCATGTTGATCATTTTTTCATACTCGCGACGGTTTTAAAATATTTTCATCTGAAATTCATTCAGTGTAGTAGTTGAACTTCCTAATGTTTCCACGTTGAACTTATGTGACGTATTTTCATTTGTAATTTCTTATCCATTTGTCGGTGTTAGACAAAGGATATTTTGTACAAACCTCTCCCACAATATTTTTTTAACTTCCTCCGACCGAAGACTTGAACTTATAGAAACAAAAAAATTGGACCTTGTCTTTTTATTCATTTTTCTCATATGAAACACACACCATACAGTACATGAACTTTTTCTGTTTTTATAATTTCATTTTTTTTATTTAATTTTTTTGAAATAAAATTGCACCCAAATAATAACTGAAGTTGGATCATGGAACTACAACCAATTGAAGTTGGAATTTCATCATAAGTTGTATCCTATGCATCAAGTTCATCGTGACCGTAATTATATATATAATTTTTGGCCTCACAAAGGAGAAAGTATCGCCCAAGCTTGGGGGAGGCTTAAGTCAATGTTATATTCATGCCCCAATCATGAGCTCTCAAGAGAAATGATTATTCAATTTTTTTCATGCTCGGCTTTCTATCAATAATCGCTCCATGCTTGATATTTCTTGTACCGGTTCTTTTATGATGAAGACTATTGAATTCAAATGGGATTTATTGGAAATAATAAAACGCAACTCTGAAGATTGGGATCTCAACGAAGGTAAGGAGTCAGGTATAACACCTAAGTTTGATTGTGTTAAATCATTTATGGATACCGATGTTTTCCGTGAATTTAGCACTAAATATGGACTTGACTCTGAGATAGTAGCTTCTTTCTATGAATCATTTGCTACTCATGTTGACCTCCCTAAGGAAAAGTGGTTTAAATTTCATCCTCCCATTGAAGTAAAAGTAGTTGAACCTATTATAGTTGGAGAAAAGACTATCACTTATAAAGTTGATCCTATTGTTCCTACCACCTATATTGAGAAACCACCTTTCCCTGTTAGAATAAAGGATCATGCTAAAGCTTCAACTGTAGTTCGTAAGAGTAATACTAGAACACCCACACCCTCTAAAGCAAATTAAAGTTGAACCTAGTGTTGCTATGGTCAAGGATCTCTTGGTCGATAATATAGATGGGCATGTTATTTACCTCCATAAGGAAGCTGCTAGAATCGCCAGACCCGATACTAGGAATAAACATAGACCTGTTGTAGGCATGCATGTTATTTCCGTTAAAATACGAGATCATTGCTATCATGGTTTATTTGACGTAGGTGCTAGTGCGAGTGTAATACCCATTTCCTTATATGAAGAAATTATGCACGATATTGCACCTGCTGAGCTAGAAGGTATTGATGTTACTATTAAGCTTGCCAATAGAGACACTATTTCACCAGTTGGGATTGTTAGAGATGTTGAAGTCTTGTGTGGTAAAGTCAAATACCCTGCTGATTTTCTTGTTCTTGGTTCCCCACAAGATGATTTTTGCCCCATTATTTGGTAGACCCTTCTTGAATAATGTTAATGCTAAGATAGACTGCGAAAAAAGATATTGTTACTATTGGATTAGGGGATATGTCTCATGATTTTAACTTTGCTAAATTTCGTAAACAACCCCATGATAAAGAATTGCCTAGTAAGGATGAAATTATTGGTCTTGCTTCTATTGTTGTACCTCCTGACGATCCCTTAGAACAATATCTGCTAGACCATGAAAATGATATGTGTATGAATGAGAGAAGGAAAATAGATGAAATATTTTTTAAACAGGGACCCTTATTGAAACACAACTTGCCTGTTGAAATTCTAGGGGATCCACCTCCACCCAAGGGTGATCCCGTGTTTGAACTCAAACCATTACCTGATACTCTTAAGTATGTTTATCTTGATGAAAAGAAGATATATCATGTTATTATTAGTGCTAACCTTTCAGAGAAGGAAGAAGAGAAATTATTGAAAACTCTGAAGAAGCATCGTGCTGCTATTGGATATACTCTTGATGATCTTAAGGGCATCAGTCCCACTCTATGCCAACACAAGATAAAATTGGAAAAAGATGCTAAACCGGTTATTGATCACCAACGACGGTTAAATCCTAGGATGAAAGAAGTGGTAAGAACAGAAATACTGAAGCTTCTAGAGGCAGGTATAATTTATCCAGTTGCTGATAGTCAGTGGGTAAGTCATGTCCATTGTGTCCCTAAGAAGGGAGGTATTACTGTTGTTCGTAATGATAAAGATGAATTGATCCCTCAAAGCATTGTTACAGGTTATAGGATGGTAATTGATTTCCGCAAATTAAATAAAGCTACTAAGAAATATCATTACCCTTTACCTTTTATTGATCAAATGCTAGAAAGGTTATCCAAACATACTCATTTTTGCTTTCTAGATGGCTATTCTGGTTTCTCTCAAATACCTGTGTCAAAAGAGGATCAAGAAAAGACCACTTTTACTTGTCCCTTCGGTACCTTTGCTTATAGATGTATGCCTTTTGGTTTATGTAATGCACCTGCTACCTTTCAAAGATGCATGCTGGCTATATTCTCTGATTTTTGTGAAAAGATTGTTGAGGTTTTCATGGATGATTTTTCCGTTTATGGAACTTCTTTTGATGATTGCTTAAGCAACCTTGGTCGAATTTTGCAGAGATGTGAATAAACTAATCTTGTCTTGAATTGGGAAAAGTTCCACTTTATGATTAATGAAGGCATTGTCTTGGGGCATAAATTTTTTGAAAGAGGTATTGAAGTTGATAAAGCTAAATTTGATGCTATTGAAAAGATGCCGTGTCCCAAGGACATCAAAGGTATAAGAAGTTTCCTTGGTCATGTCGGGTTTTATAGGAGGTTCATTAAGGACTTCTCCAAAATATCTAGGCCTCTGACTAATCTCTTACAAAAAGATTTGCCTTTTGTCTTTGATGATGATTGTGTAGAAGCATTTGAAATACTTAAGAAAGCATTGATCTCTGCACCTATTGTCCAGCCTCCTCACTAGAATTTACCCTTTGAAATTATGTGCGATGCTAGTGATTATGCTATAGGTGTTGTTCTAGGACAAAGAGTTGATAAGAAATTGAATATTATTCAATATGCTAGTAAAACTCTAGACAGTGCCTAGAGAAATTATGCCACTATTGAGAAAGAATTTTTAGCAGTTGTATTTGCTTGTGATAAGTTTAGACCTTATATTGTTGATTCTAACGTAACTATTCACACTGATCATGCAGCTATCAAATACCTTATGGAAAAGAAAGGTGCTAAACCAAGACTTATTAGATGGGTTCTCCTGCTACAAGAATTTGATTTGCATATTATTGATAGAAAGGGAGCTGAGAACCCCGTTGCAGACAACCTGTCTATGTTAGAGAATATTCTTGATGACACACTACCTATTGATGATAGCTTTCCTGATGAACAATTAGCTATCATAAATACTTCTCGTACTGCTCCATGGCATGCTGATTATGCTAATTACATTATTGCTAAATTTTTGCCACCTAGTTTCACATACCAGCAAAATAAAAAGTTCTTTTATGATTTATGACATTAATTCTGGGATGACCCACACCTTTATAAAGGAGTAGATGGTATTATTAGGCGTTGTGTACCTGAGCATGAACAGGAACAGATCCTACGCAAGTGTCACTCCGAAGCTTATGGAGGACACCATGCTGGAGATAGAACTGCACACAAGGTACTGCAATCTGGTTTTTATTGGCCTAATCTCTTCAAGGATGCCCGTAAGTTTGTCTTATCTTGTGATGAATATCAAAGAATTGGTAATATCAGCAGACGTCAAGAAATGCCTATGAATTATTCACTTGTTATTGAACCATTTGATGTGTGGGGCTTTGATTATATGGGATAGTTTCTTCCTCTAATGGGTATACCCATATTTTGGTTGATATTGATTACATTACTAAGTGGGTAGAAGCTATTCCAACTAGTAGTGCTGATCATAACACCTCTATTAAGATGCTTAAAGAAGTTATTTTTCCGAGGTTTGGAATCCCTAGATACTTAATGACTGATGGTGGTTCACACTTTATTCATGGTGCTTTCCGTAAAATGCTTGCTAAATATGATGTTAATCATAGAATTGCATCCCCTTACCACCCACAGTCTAGTGGTCAAGTAGAACTAAGTAACAGAGAGTTGAAATTAATTTTGCAAAACACGGTTAATAGATCTAGAAAGAATTGGTCCAAGAAACTTGATGATGCATTATGGGCCTAGAGAACTGCATACAAAAATCCTATGGGTATGTCTCCATATAAAATGGTTTATGGAAAAGCATTTCACTTACCTCTCGAACTAGAACATAAGGCATGATGGGCTATTAAAGAGCTCAACTATGATTTCAAACTTGCTGGTGAGAATAGATTATTTGACATTAGCTCGCTTGATGAATGGAGAACCCAGGCCTATGAAAATGCCAAATTGTTTAAAGAAAAGTTAAAAGATGGCATGACAAAAGGATACAAAAGTAGGAGTTTAACGTAGGTGATTATGTCTTGCTATACAACTCTCGTTCAAGATTTTTTGCAGGAAAACTTCTATCTAAATGGGAAGGTCCTTACGTTATCTAGGAGGTCTATCATTCCGGTGCCATAAAATCAACAACTTCGAAGGCACAAATCTGAAGGTGGTGAACGGTCAAAGAATCAAACATTATATCTCAGGTAATCCCGTAAATGTTGAAACCAATGTTATTGAAACCGTAACCCGAGAGGAGTACATAAGGGACACTTTCCAGACCATTCAAACTCCGAAAAGGAAGAGGTATGTGGTACGGTAAGTAAACCTACTCCAAAACAGTTCTAATGGCAATTTGTCTCCGTTTTGGAATATTTAGAAAAATAGAAAAATAAGAGGTAGTGCGGAAAAGGACACGAGGCATCCACGAAGGTGGAGGGCGCACCCTACGCCCCTGGGCACCTCGTGTGCCTCCCGTACTCCGTTTTCTTGCATGTTACTTCTTTTGGTTGGTAAAAAATCATTATATAATCTCCCGAAGGTTTTGACCACCGCATCACGTGAAGATCTTCTGCTTTTGTTTCGAGCTGTGTATCTGACAGATCTAGATCACCATGACATCTTCAAGCACCCCCAGGGACAAGTTCTTCGAGAAGGTCAATAACACCTATCTTGCGGAGGTGCTGCAACACCCTCAAGCCATCGAGGTACGTGAGGGGGTGCTGCACATCCGCGATGTTGAAGGACCAAAGATGACCGGAAGCGTGGAGACAAGACTCGAAGCCATGGAGCAGCAAGTTTTCAAGTGCCAAGGTATGGTGGAACGAGAACTCAACGCCCACCACATGATGATCACGGAGTTCACCAACAACCACAAGGTGGATGCCAAGACCATTGGGGAGGTCATCTTCAAGCTTCATGATAAAATCGAGCACCTACAAGCCCAGATCTATGACCTGCAAAACCAAAACTGTGAGTATGAATATAGATTCAAGAAGATGAGTTTGGCTGCAGATTTAAGGATCTCGGAGACTCGGTCATACTTCTATGATGGTGGGCCCATGCCTTGGAAGATGGACTGCAAGCCTATATCATCAACAACTCCATCATCACCACCTTCAAAGACGGAGACATAATCACATGGGTATGGGCACTCCCCTTGGCAACTGCCAAGCTTGGGGGAGGTGCCCCGATATCGTATCACCATCACACTCGTATCTTTACCGTTTTTCTTAGTTCGATCCTTTTGGTAATATCTTGATTTAGTAGAATAAAGTTTAGTATGATCTATTTGTGAGCTTTGCTTTGTGATCTTTATCTTTGTAATCGAGTCTGCGAGCTATATAATCAAGATTAGCTTTGAGTCAAGGGCTTGACTTTCTCACTATGATCAAGAGAGGATAAAAGAAAATATAAAATGTATCAAAGAGATCATATTGATCTTATGGATAGTAATGACTATACATATAAATATTATGATGAATAAAAGTTGTTGAGAGTTGACAAACATAGTTTTGGTCATCGTTGCAATTAATAAGAAGTAATAAGGAAAGAGATGTTTTCACATACAAATAAACTATCTTGGACATCTTTTATGATAGTGTGCACTCATTAAAATATGACATGCTAAAGAGTTGATGTTGGACAACGAATACAACGTAATGGGTTATGTCTTCTTATATCCGAAATAAAGTATATTGTCATGGATCATCCAACATGTTGAGCTTGCCTTTCCCCCTCATGCTAGCCAAAACTTCTTGCACCAAGTAGAGATACTACTTGTGCTTCCATACATCCTTAAACCCAGTTTTGCCATGAGAGTCCACCATACCTACCTATGGACTGAGTAAGATCCTTCAAGTAAGTTGTCATTGTTGCAACTCTCTACAATATGTATGATCTATCAGTGTGAAGAAAATAACTTTATACGATCGTGTGATATGGAAGTAATAAAAGCGACCGACTGCATAATAAAGGTCCATATCACAAGTGGCAATATAAAGTGACGTTCTTTTGCGCTAAAATTTTGTACATACAACCATAAAAGCACATGACAACCTCTGCTTCCCTCAGCGAAGGGCCTATCTATTATTCTTACCTTATAAGAGTCACGGTGATCTTCACCTTTCCTTTTTACATTTTATCCTTTGGCAAGCACCTTGTGTTGGAAAGATCCTGACATATATACCCACTTGGATGTAAGCTATCATGATCTATTACTGTTGACATTACCCTTGAGGTAAAAGGTTGGGAGGCAACACTATAAGCCCCTATCTTTCTCTGTGTCCGATTAAAACTCCATACCCATAAGTACTGTGTGAGTGTTAGAAATTGTGAAAGACTAAATGATAGTTGAGTATGTGGACTTACTGAAAAGCTCTTATATTGACTCTTTCCGATGTTACGATAAATTGCAATTGCTTCAATGACCGAGATCATAGTTTGTTAGTTTTCAATGAAGTTTCTGATTCATACTTGACATTGTGAATGGATTGTTACTCTATCATAAGAAATCATATGACAATCTATATATGTTCTTGTTATAAGAATGATCATGATGACCTCATGTCCGTATTTTATTTAATCGACACCTCTATCTCTAAACATGTGGACATATTTTTCGATATCGGCTTTCGCTTGAGGACAAGCGAGGTCTAAGCTTGGGGAAGTTGATACATCCATTTTGCATCATGCTTTTATATCGATATTTATTGCACTATGGGCTGTTATTACACTTTACGTCACAATACTTATGCCTTTTCTCTCTTATTTTACAAGGTTTACATGAAGAGGGAGAATGCCGGCAGTTGGAATTCTGGGATGGAAAAGGATCAAACATTGGAGACCTATTTTGCACAACTCAAAAAGCCCTGAAAATCCAGAAACTCTGTTTCATAAAATATAAAAAATATCTGGTGAAAGAAGTACAGGAGGGGAGCCACCCATCGTCCACGAGGGTGGGGGTGTCCCCTTGGTGCGCCCCCTACCTCGTGGGCCACCTGGTAGCCCCCCGATGCCCATCTTCTGCTATATGAGGTGTTTTGACGTGGAAAAAATCATAAGGAGGCTTTCGGGATGAAGCGCCGCCGTCTGGAGGCGGAACCTTGGTAGAACCAATCTAGGGCTCCGGCGGAGCTGTTCTGCCGGGGATACTTCCCTTCGGGAGGAGGAAATCATCGCCATCGTCATCACCAACAACTCTTCCATCTTGGGGAGGGTTATCTTCATCAACATATTCACCAGCACCATCTTCTCTCAAACCCTAGTTCATCTCTTGTATCCAATCTTTGTATCAAAACTTCGGATTGGTGTCTGTAGGTTGCTAGTAGTGTTGATTACTCCTTGTAGTTGATGCTAGTTGGTTTACTTGGTGGAAGATCATATGTTCAGATCCATTATGCATATTAATACCCCTCTGATTATGAACATGAATATGCTTTGTGAGTAGTTACGTTTGTTCCTGAGGACATGGGAGAAGTGTTGCTATAAGTAGTCATGTGAATTTGGTATTCGTTTGATATTTTGATAAGATGTATGTTGTATTTCCTCTAGTGGTGTCATGTGAACGTCGACTACATGACACTTGACCATTGTTTGGGCCTAGAGGAAGGCATTGAGAAGTAATAAGCAGATGATGGGTTGCTAGAGTGACAGAAGCTTAAACCCTAGTTTATGTGTTGCTTCATAAGGGGCTGATTTGGATCCATGTGTTTCATGCTATGGTTGGGTTTGCCTTAATACTTCTTTTGTAGTTGCGGATGCTTGCAATAGAGGTTAATCATAAGTGGGATTCTTGTCCAAGTAAGGGCAGCGCCCAAGCACCGGTCCACCCACATACCAAATTATCAAAGTAACGAACGCCAATCATATGAGCGTGATGAAAACTAGCTTGACGATAATTCACATGCGTCCTCGGGAGCGTTTTCCTTCATATAAGAGTTTGTCCGGGCTTGTCCTTTTCTACAAAAAGGATTGGGCCATCTTGCTGCACCTTATTTACTTTTACTATTTATTACTTGTTACCAATTATCTTATCACAAACCTATCTGTTACCGATAATTTCAGTGCTTGCAGAAAATACCTTACTGAAAATTGCCTAACATTTCCTTCTGCTCCTCGTTGGGTTCGACACTCTTGCTTATCGAAAGGACTACGATAGATCCCCTACACTTGTGGGTCATGAGACCTTTCGTCCTCCTCTCGCACGTGTTTTCACCCCGCTGTGGCAGACGGCTTAGAGCGCAAGCTTGAGGAGCGCACGGGGGTGTTCTTTTGGCCAAACGATGGTGAGCCCATTCCCGCACAACCACGCAGGTTCCCGCGCAAGCATCCCTCCCGAGTCGGTGAAATCCCCCAAAATCCCCATGCTTACCGGCGTGCTATATAAACCCTCACAGCCAGCGAGTCCTGCATCACATTTTCCCCTCCCTCCCTGTAACTTATCTCGTCTGCTTCTCCCACAATGGCCAATGGCACCAGTCTGTCATCGTTGCTCAGCCACTCTGCCGTCATTAGAGGACAGCTCCAGCTGGGAGGCTACACCGTGGTGGCGGCGCAGTCTCGGGTGTAGTGTACTGCGCATGGCATCCCTGTTGGGTGTGCGTGGAACACCCAGCACATGCTCCGCCGCCGCTGCCCGTCGGCAGCTCTTGTCGGCTGCCGTTGCCGCCACCCCATCGTCTATCGTCGTGGCTGCCACACCACCATCGAAAGCCAGGGCCATCACCCGCTCCATTGCCGCGGCCCAAAGGCGGCAGCTGGCCTTCCTGGCCGCCACCCCACTGACAGCCACCATGGCCATCACTCGCTCCGCCACCGTGGCCCGAAGGCGGGAGGTGGTGGTCGTGGTCGCCACCCCCATCGTCGGCCTCCGTGCCCGCCAGCCCACTGTCGATCGCCGGGATCATCACCCGCTCCGCCATCGCCGCTCAAAGGCAGGAGGCGGAGGTGGAGGCCCGCATGTGCGTCAGCCACCTTGCGTGCTACACCGAGTTCTTGTGAGAGGAGGAGGAGCGCATCGTGGACCACGCAAAGAGCCTTACCACTGCCGTGGTTGTAGCACATGCCGCCGCAGAGTCGAGGAATTAGGAGGTCTACGAGGAGAACCACCGCTTCGAGAGGGGTCATCTGGAGCAGCAGAGGGCGTTTGAGGTGAGTGTCATTGAAGGTGCCGCTGCGGTAGGCATCGTATTGCAGTTGTCCAGCTCGTCGGTTGGCTCCTCCTCCTCCTCTGCCTCTTACTGAGCATGCTCGGCAGAGGAGAGGCCGCCGGAAGTAGTACAAAGCCCCTCCGGAGTAGTAGTATTTAGGGGCTATTTTGTTCAGTTCATCTGACTATAGATGTTGTGAAACTGTACAACTACTTAAAATTAGCTAGTATATATATAGTTGAACTAACTATTTCAGTACGTGGTTGGCAACAATTGGGGAAAAGTTTCGTCGGTTCAGCTGTCGAGTTGAACTGTTTGTATAAAGAACGGCTGCTTAATCTATGAATGAAATATATGCTTAATTATTGAATTTTAGTTGCAAAAAATTAGATAGTGCTAGTGATTTTTAGCTGCATATTTTGACAAATCGTAGTGTTACAAGGTTGACAAATGGCAATGTTACTAGATCAACAAATGTCAATCTTTCCAGTTTGACAAATGGCAATATACCCAATATGACAGATGCAAATCTTACCAAATTGTTATGTACGTGGTTGTACACGGTTCATCCAAAACACCCATTTGCGTTGAAGGGATGTACAAATCCTGCTCGGCACATTTTCTCTTGGCTTAGCACCGAAGTCTAGTTTTGCATACCGTATTCAATCTGAACCATTTGCGTTGAAGAGGTGCACAAATCCCGCGCTGCAAATTTTCTTTTGACTTGCGGGGGAAGACCATAGTTGTCACTTTGCATACGAGTGTTCTATGTAAAACGTTTACGATCAAGAGCTACAAAAATCCTGCTCGGCACATTTTCCCTTGGCTTCCTGGGAAGCTGTCGGTTCCCATACGGTTGTTCTAACTAAAACGTTAGGATGAGTTTTTTATATTTAAAAACCATTGACATTTTTTTCAAAATAAAATTGTTTGATAAGTCTGTACATTAAGAGAGAGAAACGCAAGTTTGTTCAAACCATAACTTTCATTCGGTCACACCGCGAATTTATATTCATATGATCGAGATATAATATTAAACCCAAAAAACTATTTCCGGCGGCGGTGTTTTTGTTGTCGTCCTCTGGGTGCCGTTGTTGAAGTCTTCAAGGCAACACAAAATGCTCCTCATTTGGAAATCAAACATCATGTCGTCACGTGATCGACGGGCGGGGCGCGGGAGGAGGCAACTGGCGGCGCTATGAGGTGGCAGTCGACAGCGGCGTCCCATGCCGTTGAGGGGGGCGCGCGCGGGACACGGTCACGGTGGGTGCAGGCAAATGCACGGGGACCGACACCACGGTCGGTGGAGGGGCGTGCACGGGCACGGGCACGGGCGATGCAGCTGGCATGTACACAAGCTCGTGCGGGTCCGCGGAGACCTCACAGACGCCCGCGGCTTCCATCTCTGTGATAGTGCTCGGCGACCAGCCCGTCAATGCTACGGGTAAGGTCGCTGGCGCGGGCGTGGGGATAGGAGCTGTGACGGGCACAGGGGCAGCAAGCGTTGTGGCCAGCTCGTTCAAGGCCATGTACATGCGGCCCCATTCCTCCTTATTTTCTATCTCCACCGGCTCAGAGTCGACTTCACCAAACTTGAAGACCAGTGGTAGATGATCCTTCTCCGCCATGGCGTTGGTGGAGGTCTACGGGAGGGATGGGAATGGGAGGCGAACAGTAAGGCCGCCCGTATTAAACAGCGACTCGGGCGCCACTAATGGAGAGGATGCAAGCAAGGCGGGCGGCCATGGAAGTAAAAGGGATCACTTCCCAGTGAGCATGCGCAGCGTACAGCTCGCGCGCTTCCCGGTGATCCTGCGCATTGGAGGACAGCTTGCATGCCTCTCGGTCATCCTGCGCACCGGACTGCGCTCGCACGCCTCCCGTTCAGTCAAGCAGCTGTCCGCACATCACATCATACAGCCATTAAAAGCCAGACACGTGGTGTCACGCGAATGGTTAACAGAATGCACACGATTTAAATTATACAAATGTTTGAGATGTCAGAGTGGCAGCTATTTTTTGAAATCCCTTTGTTGGGTGTTATTCGAGTGCGCCTTCTCTCAAAATGGACACGAAAAATATCACAACATGTCCGGTGCCATTCCATGATAGCATGCCAAGTTTCATTAATTTCAGACGAGTTTTGGATTTACTAGAATTTAAAAACAAAGTATCTCAATGTTTTGCCGGCAATCAACAGCGCCCTTGTGTTTGAAATTCATTCCCATTTTTTTCATGGGACCTAAGCATGCACCCAAGGATACACAATTCATATGTCACCCCATTTTCTGCACTCGAGCATGTGCATGTAGTTCAAATTTGAATTATGCACATAAAATGCCTAGAAAACCCATTTAATGTATAAAAATGTCCAAGCGAACCCTGAAAAATCCCAAAAAATTGACACAACACTCTTGTCGTTCTATGTTGACACTAGAAAAAAATTAGAAAGCAAGAAGAGGCAACGGATATCGTTTCGTCCCCAAAGGTGGCACGTGCTACTTCTCGAGCTTGCGTTGTATTCCCTCGAAGAGGAAAGGGTGATGCAGCACAGTAGCGTCAGTATTTCCCTCAGTTTTTGAGAAACAAGTATTAATCCAGTAGGAGACCACGCGCGAGTCCCTCACACCTACATAAACAAATAAGAACTTCGCAGCCAACGCCAGAGGCGGAGCCTGGATTTCTCAAAGACTGGGGCTAAGACTTAAGTGACTAAAAAATGTCAAATACTATGCATAGCAATGTGTGTTAGAAGTAAGCTAAAATTCACATTAAAAAAATATAAATACATTATTACAACAATAGGAAATTCAGTAAAATGCATAGTTTAAGTAAATGTATCATTGCGAATGTTGGTAAAGAGCAGAAGGACCCGGGGCAACAAACATAGAATCGACTATTTAAATTCAGGACACTAGATATATACTAAGTCAGTTGTTCATACAAAATTTTGCGGAAAAAAAGAACATAATATAGCATTATCACAAAGTGCATGAGTCGGTAGCCCCTTGCGGTCCCTCATTTCGCAGCACTGTATCATCTTAATATCATCAATGCTTGCAAATACGTCATGCTCAATATATCACATGAAACGGTAGTTCATTCATTTATCCTTCATCTTATTTTGCGGCCCATTTTTGACAATGAAATAAAGTTAACTACCTCACTGAACTTGAATGATATAGAGGAACTAGTGAAAACAAATTCAGGTTATAAACAGTTTAGACTACAAATAACCTACGCAGCTTGTACACGCACTGTAATATAGCGAGAGTTGAAGAAAAACGGAAAACCGATGGTTAGGTCATCGGACGGGGCGCATCATGGATTGAGGAGAGCCACGGCACAGCAGGTGAGCGAGGCGAGGGTTTCTCGTGTCCATCGATGATGGAAGCGTCCGCTGGAGGATTTGTTTTATGTTCTGATCGATCCTTGTAGGCTTTTAGGGCTAATGGGCTCGTAGGCTTGTACATCTCTATGCTAAAGCCTGGGTCTGGGCTCGTATATATCTGAAATTGTGATTTTTACCCTACTACATTGGGTGCCAGTTGGGCCAGCCTGGGGCTACAGCCCCAGTTGCCCCATGCCCAATTCCGCCCCTGGCCAACGCGATAAGGGGTTGTCAATCCCTTTACGGTCACTTACGAAAGTGAGATCTAATAGATAGGATAGTTTGATATTTTTGGTATTTTTAGATATAAGAACAGAAAGTAAAAACAACAAAGTAAAGTAGATTGTAGATTGATATGTTGAGAATAGATCCGGGGGCCATAGGTTTCACTAGTGGCTTCTCTCATGATAGCAGAATTCTACGGTGGGTGAACAAATTACTGTCGAGCAACTGATAGAAAAGTGAATAATTATGAGAATATCTAGGCATGATCATTATATATAGGCATCACATCCGAAACAAGTAGACCGAAATGATTCTGCATCTACTACTATTACTCCACACATCGACCGCTATCCAGCATGCATCTAGAGTATTAAGTTCATAAGAACAGAGTAATGATTTAAGCAAGATGACATGATGTAGATGGATAAACTCAAGCAATATGATATAAACCCCATCTTTTTATCCTCGATGGCAACAATACAATACGTGCCTTGCTGCCCCTGCTGTCACTGGGAAAGGACACCGCAAGGTTGAACCCAAAGCCAAGCACTTCTCCCAATGCAAGAACTATAGATCTAGTAGGCCAAACCAAACCAATAATTCGAAGAGTCTTGCAAGGATATTATAATCATACATAAAAGAATTCAGAAAGGAACAAAATATTTCTCATAGATAATCTTGATCATAAACCCACAATTCATCGGATCTCGACAAACACACCGCAAAAAGATTACATCGAATAGATCTCCTCGAAGACCGAGGAGAACTTAGTATTGAGATCCAAAAAGAGAGAAGAAGCCATCTGGGTACTAACTATGGACCAGAAGGTCTATGGTAAACTACTCACAACTCATGGTGAGGCGGTGGTGTTGATGTAGAAGCACTCCATGGAAGATCCCCCCTTCGGCGGAGCTCCGGAACAGGCCCCAAGATGAGATCTCACGGGAACAAAAGGTTGCGGCGGTGGAATTAGGGTTTTCTCTGTTGCTTCGATGTTTTCAGGGTACATGGGTATATATAGGAGGAAGGAGTACGTCGGTGGAGCAACGTGTGGCCCACGAGGGTGGGGGTGCGCCCAGGGGGAGGGGGCGCGCCCCGGACCCTCGTGGGCACCGCGTGTCTGCTCTGCCTTGGTTCTCAAGTCAATCATGAAGATATCGTTCCAAAAATAACTCTCCCGAAGGTTTCATTCCGTTTGGACTCAGTTTGATATTCCTTTTCTGCGAAACCCTGAAATAGGCAAAAAACAGCAATCTGGACTGGGCCTTTGGGTTAATAGGTTAGTCCAAAAAATAATATAAAAGTGTATAATAAAGCCCATTAAACATCCAAAACATCATATATATATAATAGCATGGAACAATCAAAAATTATAGATACATTGGAGACGTACAAGCATCCCCAAGCTTAATTCATGCTCGTCCTCGAGTAGGTAAATGATAAAAACAGAATTTTTGGTGTGGAATGCTAACCAACATAATTTTCAATGTAATTTCTTTATTGTGGCATGAATGTTTAGATCCGAAAGATTCAAGACAAAAGTCTATATTGACATAAGAAATAATAATACTTCAAGTATACTAACAAAGCAATCATGTCTTCTCAAAATAACATGGCTAAAGAAAGTTATCCCTACAAAATCATATAGTCTAGCCATGCTCCCTCTTCATCACACAAAATATTCATATCATGCACAACCCCGGTTTCAGCCAAGCAATTGTTTTCATACCAATTTTTTCAAACCTTTCAACTTTCACGCAATACATGAGCGTGAGCCCTGGACATAGCACTATGGGTGGAATAGAGTGATGGTTGTGGAGAAGACAAAACGAGGAAGATAGTCTCACGTCAACTAGGCGTATCAACGGGCTATGGAGATGCCCATGAATAGATATCAATGTGAGTGAGTAGGGATTGCCATGCAACGGATGCGCTAGAGCTAAAAATGTAAGAAAGCTCAACAAAAGAAACTAAGTGGGTGTGCTTCCAACTTGCTTGCTCACGAAGACCTAGGGCATTTGAGGAATTCCATCGTTGGAATATACAAGCCAAGTTCTATAATGAAAATTCCCACTAGTATATGAAAGTGACTAAACATGAGACTCTCTATCATGAAGAACATGGTGCTACTTTGAAGCACAAGTTTTAAAAAAAGATAGTAGCATTGTCCCTTTTCTTTTCTTTTCCTTTTTTTCTTTTCTTTTCTTTTTTTTGGGCCGTTCTTTTTCTTGGCCTTTCCTTCTCTTTTTCTTCTTTCTCTTTTTTTGGGACAATGCACTAATAATGATGATCATCACACTTATATTGATTTACAACTCGATATTACAACTCGATACTAGAACAAAGTATGACTCTATATGAATGCCTCCGGTAGTGTACTGGGATGTGCAATGAATCAAGAGTGACATGTCTGAATAGTTATGCATGGTGGCTTTGCCACAAATACGATGTCAACTACATGATCATGCATGGCAATATGACAATATGAAGCGTGTCATATGAACGGGACGGTGGAAAGTTGCATGGCAATATTTCTCGGAATGGCTATGGAAATGCCATTATAGGTAGGTATGGTGGATGTTTTGAGGAACAATATGGTGGCTATTTTGAGGAAGGTATATAGTGGGTGTATGGTACCAGCGAAAGTTGCGCGGTACAAGAGAGGCTAGCAATGATGGAAGGGTGAGAGTGCGTATAATCCATGGACTCAACATTAGTCATAAAGAACTCATATACTTATTGCAAAACATTACAAGTCATCAAAACAAAGCAATCAACGCATGCTCCTAGGGGGGAGGTTGGTAGGAGTTAACTATCGCGCGCCCCCGACCTCCACACAAAGGTTGGCACTCAATAAATACCTCATGCTCTAACTTCGTCACATCGCGGTTCACCATACGTGCATGCTACGGCAATCACAAACTTTAACACAAGTATTTCTTGAATTCATAATTACCCCGCTAGCATGACTCTAATATCACTATCCTCATATCTCAAAACAATCATCAAGTGTCAAACTTCTCATCATATTCAATGCACTTTGTATGAAAGTTTTTACTACATTCATCTTGGATGCCTATCATATTAGGACTAGTTTTATAACCAAAGCACATTACCATGCTGTTCTAAAAGACTCTCAAAAATATATAAGTGGAGCATGAGAGATCAACAATTTCTACAAAATAAAATCACCACCGTGCTCTAAAAGATATAAGCGAAGCACTAGAGCAAACTATTTAGCTCAAAAGATATAAGTGAAGCACATAGAGTGTTCTAACAAATTCTAGACCATAATTATCTCTCTCAAAAAGGTGTGTCCAGCAATGATGATTGTGGCAAAATAACAAGCAAAGACTCAAATCATACATGACGCTCCAAGCAAAACACATATCATCTGGTGAATAAAAATATAGTCCCGAGTATAGTTACCGATAGATGAAGACGAAAGAGGGGATGCCTTCTCGGGGCATCCCCAAGCTTAGGCTTTTGGTTATACTTGAATTTTACCTTGGGGTGCCTTGGGCATCCCCAATCTTAGGCACTTTCCACTCTTTGTTCCATAGTCCATCAAAGCAATACTCAAAACTTGAAAAGTTCACAACACAAAACTTAGCCAAAAATCTCGTGAGCTCCCTTAGTATAAGAAAACAAACCACCACTCAAAGGTACTGTAATGAACTCATTCTTTGTTTATATTGGTGTTAAACCTACTGTATTACAACTTCTCTATGATTCATATCCTCCAATACTACTCATAGATTCATCAAAATAAGCAAACAACACACGAAAAACAGAATCTGTCAAAAACAGAACAGTCTGTAGTAATCTGTAACTTTCGAATACTTCTGTAACTCCAAAAATTGAAATAAATTGGTAAACGTGAGGAATTTGTCTATTAATTATCTGCAAAAAGAATCAACTAAATAGCACTCTCCAGTAAAATCTGGTGACTATTCTATTCTAGTGAGCGCTAACATTTCTGTTTTTTACAGCAAGATTATATAAACTTCACACAAGTCTTCCCAAAGGTTTTACTTGGCACAAACACTAATTGAAACACAAAAACACATCTAAACAGAAGCTAGATGCAATATTTATTCCTAAACAGAAGCAAAAACAAAGAAAATAAAATTGGGTTGCCTCCCAACAAGCGCTATCGTTTAACGCCCCTAGCTAGGCATGGTAATTTTAATGATGCTCACATGAAAGACAAGACTTGAAGCACAAATTAAGGAGCATCATAGAACATGTGACAAACACATCTAAGTCTAACATGCTTCCTATGCATAGGTATTTTATAGGAAAACATATTAGAAAGACAATCAAGATCAAGCATATGCAAGGAAGAAAAAGAAAATAAGATCAATCTCAACATGAAGAGAGGTTATTTAGTAACATGAAGGTTTCTACAACCATATTTTCCTCTCTCATAATAATTACATGTAGGATCATAATCAAATTCAATAATATAGCTATCACATAAAATATTTTCTTCATGATCCACATGCATGCAAAGTTGACACTCATTCAAAATAGTGGGATTAACATAGAACAAAGTCATTGCTTCTCCAAGCCCACTTTTATCAAAAAGATCATAAGATTGATCAATATCTAAAGTAGTGGGATCAAAAGTTGACATTCTTTTAAACCCACTTTCAATATTATGGAAAACTATTTTATCAATCTCATATTCATGATGGAGTTTAAATAAATTTTCAAGATCGTAAGAATCATCACCCCAATCATGATCATTGCAACAAGTGGTGGGCATAGCAAAATAAGCATCCCCAAGCTTAGGGTTTTGCATGTCATTAACACAATTGACATTAATAGAATTTACAATAGTATCATTGCAATCATGTTTTTCATTAAAAGATCTATCGTGAATCACTTCATAATTTTCTTCTTTTAACACTTCATCACAATTTGTAGATTCACGAATTTCAAGCAAAACCCCATAAAGACAATCTAGTGCACGCAGCTCACTAGCAATTGGTTCATCATAGTTGGATCTCTTAAAGAGATTAGCAAGTGGATGAGGATCCATACTTTAGCAAGCGAAGATGCAAGCTAATAGAGGGCACATGGCAACACAAGCAAACAAGAGGCAAGCGAACTGTAAAACACATGGAAAAAGAAGGGCGAATAAAACGACAAGCGTGAAGTGGGGGAGAGGAAAATGAGAGGCAAATAAATGTAATGCGAAGGATAAGGGTTTGTGGTAGGTACTTGGTATATGACTTTTGTGTAAGCCTCCCTGGCAACGGCGCCAGAAATTCCTCTTGTTACTTCTCGAGCTTGCGTTGTATTCCCATGAAGAGGAAAGGGTGATGCAGCACAGTAGTTTAAGTATTTCCCTCAGTTTTTGAGAACCAAGGTATCAATCCAGTAGGAGACCACGCGCGAGTCCCTCGCACCCACACAAACAAATAAGAACTTCGCGGCCAACGCGATAAGGGGTTGTCAATCCCTTTACGGTCACTTACGAAAGTGAGATCTGATAGATAGGATAGTTTGATATTTTTGGTATTTTTAGATATAAGAACAGAAATTAAAAACAACAAAGTAAAGTAGATTGTAGATTGATATGTTGAGAATAAACCCAGGGGCCATAGGTTTCACTAGTGGCTTCTCTCATGATAGCAGAATTCTACGGTGGGTGAACAAATTACTGTCGAGCAATTGATAGAAAAGCGAATAATTATGAGAATATCTAGGCATGATCATTATATATAGGCATCACGTCCGAAACAAGTAGACCGAAATGATTCTGCATCTACTACTATTACTCCACACATCGACCGCTATCCAGCATGCATCTAGAGTATTAAGTTCATAAGAACAAAGTAATGCTTTAAGCAAGATGACATGATGTAGAGGGATAAACTCAAGCAATATGATATAAACCCCATCTTTTTATCCTCGATGGCAACAATACAATACGTGCCTTGCTGCCCCTGCTGTCACTGGGAAAGGACACCGCAAGGTTGAACCCAAAGCCAAGCACTTCTCCCAATGCAAGAACTATAGATCTAGTAGGCCAAACCAAACCGATAATTCGAAGAGACTTGCAAGGATATTATAATCATACATAAAAGAATTCAGAAAGGAACAAAATATTTCTCATAGATAATCTTGATCATAAACCCACAATTCACCGGATCTCGACAAACACACCGCAAAAAGATTACATCGAATAGATCTCCTCGAAGACCGAGGAGAACTTGGTATTGAGATCCGAAAAGAGAGAAGAATCCATCTAGGTACTAACTATGGACCCCGAAGGTCTGTGGTAAACTACTCACAACTCATGGTGAGGCGATGGTGTTGATGTAGAAGCACTCCATGGAAGATCCCCCCTCCGGCGGAGCTCCGAAACAGGCCCCAAGATGGGATCTCATGGGAACATAAGGTTGCGGCGGTGGAATTAGGGTTTTCTCTATTGCTTCGATGTTTTCAGGGTACATGGGTATATATAGGAGGAAGGGGTACGTCGGTGGAGCAACGTGGGCCCCACGAGGGTGGGGGCACGCCCAGGGGGAGGGGGCGCGCCCTGGACCCTCGTGGGCACCACGTGTCCCCTCTACCTTGGTTCTCAAGTCTCTTGTGAAGATATCGTTCCAAAAATAACTCTCCCGAAGATTCATTCCGTTCGGACTCCGTTTGATATTCCTTTTCTGCGAAACCCTGAAATAGGCAAAAAAAATAGCAATCTGGACTGGGCCTTTTGGTTAATAGGTTAGTCCCAATAATAATATAAAAGTGTATAATAAAGCCCATTAAACATCCAAAACATCATATATAATATCATGGAACAATAAAAAATTATAGATACGTTGGAGACGTATCAGCACGTTCCCTACCAAAACTATCAGGTTTATTGTGAGAAGCTCTGGTTTGCAAGAGCCTTATACCCAAACCTAGCCCAAATGGGACAATTTTTTACCACAACATGTTGATGCCGCTCCATGATAGCATGTCAAGTTTCATGAACTTCAAGCGAGTTTTGGATTTACTAGAATTTGAAAACCATGTATCTCAATGTTTGCGGCCGAACGACGGTGGCAACGTGTTTGACATTCATTTCCATTTCTTGCATGTGACATAAGCATGCAGCCAAGGAAACAAATTTGATTTTTCAAACAATTTACATGCACCAAAGCATGTGCCTGTAATTTAAATTTGAATTATTCACATAAATTCATAGAAAACTCAGTTAATGTATAAAAATGTCCAAATGAACCCCGAAAAATTCCTAAAATTAACACAACGCTCATGTTGTTCTATGTTGACATTAGAAAAAAACTAAAAGCAAGAAGAGGCAACGGATATTGTTTCGTCCAGAAAGGTGAAACGATCCCTACCGTAACTATGAGGGTTGTTGTGAGAAGCTCTGGTTTGTGAGAAGTTTATACCCCAACCTGTCCCAAATGGGACAATATTTTTACCACGACATGTTAATGCCGTTCCATGCTAGCATGTCAAGTTTCATAAATTTCAGACGAGTTTTTGATTTACTAGAACTTAAAAACCATGTATCTCAATGTTAGCGGCCGAGCAACGATGGCAAGGTGTTTGACATACATTCTCATTTCTTGCATGAGACCTATGCATGCAGCGAGAGACACATATTTGATTTTTCAAACAAATTACATGCACTAGAGCATCTGCTTATGGTTCAAATTTGAATTATGCACATAAATGCATAGAAAACTCAGTTAATGTATAATAATGTCCAAATGAACCCTGAAAAATGGCTAAAATTAACACAACACTCATGTTTTTCTATGTTCACACTAGACAAAAATTGAAATCAAGAAGAGGCTACGGATATCGTTTCTTCCAAAAAGGTGAAATGTTCCCTACCGTAACCATGAGGCTTATTGTGAGAAGCTCTGTTTGTGAGGAGCTTATACCCCAACCTGCCCCAAATGGGACAATATTTTTACCACGACATGTTGACGATGTTCCATGCTAGCATGTCAAGTTTCATAAATTTCAGACGCATTTTCGATTTACTAGAATTTAAAAATCATCTATCTCAGTGTTAGCGACCGAGCGACGGTGGCAAGGTGTTTGACATTCATTCTCATTTCTTGTATGAGAGTTAAGCATGCAACCAAGGACACACATTTCAATTTTGAACCCATTTATATGCACTGGAGCATGTGCATGTAGTTCAAATTTGAATTATGCACATAAATGCATAGGAAACTTAGTTAATGTATAAAAATGTCCAAGCGATCCCCGAAAAATTCCACAATATAACACGACATTCTTGTTGTTCTATGTTGACACCAGAAAAAATTGAAAGCAAGAAGAGGCGACGAATATCATTTTGTCCACAAAGGTGACACGTTTCCCTAACGGAACCATGAGGCTTCTTGTGAGAAGCTCTGGTTTGTGAGAAGGTTATATCATAACCTGCCCCAGATGGGACAATGTTTTTTTACCCCAGCATGTTGATGCCATTCCATGATAGCATGCCAAGGTTCATGAATTTCAGACGAATTTTGGATTTACCATAATTACAAAATCAAGTACCTCAACGTTTGCCGGAGAGCCACGGTGTCATGGTGTTCGAAATTCATCCTCATTTCTTGCATGGGACATAAGCATAAACCCATGGACACATATAGGATTTTACAACCCATGTTGATGCACCGGAGCATGTGCATGTAGTTTAATTTTGAATCGTGCACCTGAAACGGCTACAAACCCAATTTAATGTATAAAACTAGCACATGTGCCCGCGTGTTGCAACATGGGACAAACGTTAGTCTTTATCATCAAAATTAATTGCAACAAATAAAAATCCCTAGCGAGACAGGTAGCTCCCTGGCAGCACGGGCTTTGGCGGACACCTCGGCGTGTCATCTACCATGATTTCATGTTTCATGAGTGTGGCGACGAGCTGGTCTTATGTGTCGAGTGTGGAAACTGCATGTTCCTCCTCGTCCTCGAATGCCTCCTCGGTCTACCCCACCCATCTGCCCCTGGCCTTTGGTGTAAATTATAATGGTTTAGCCCACAAGTCCTTTAGTTATGCACCATGCACATCGACATGATCTTGCAGGTTTAATTGGGTCTTTATTTCTTCCGTTGGCCCATAATAATCTTGAATCTTTACTCGGGTCTTCATTTCTTTCATTGACCTATAATCTTAGATATTTAGTTGGGCCTTCACTGGTTTCATTTGCCCATAATCACGGATCTTTAATTGTGTCTTTATTGCTTTCATTGGCCCATAATCTCATATCTCTGATCGGAGATCAACCTCGAAATTTGCGTTCTCATTGCATACCTCACTCTCTGAGTTTTTTTAATGTTTTCTGGGTCTGCTTGTTGATTCTCATGGCAACTTGCTAGCGTGTATAAACTTGTAGAATTCAAAGTAAGAAAGTTATGCGGTACTATTTAATTAATGAACAAAATAAAACAACTATTATAGGCTGCTATGCTACCCCGCCTGGAACTTCGGCCGGAAGAAACATCTCAAACGGAGTCGCCCAACGTATATGCACCGACCCACTTTCATCCTTTGTTGGTGATAAAAAGAGCATCATACTTTATATATTACATCTCTATTTGTCCAAAATCAATGGTATTTGGGTGGTTGTTTGGCTAGCATGTATTGTTCCAATAATTTGGTCAAGCCTAGCACGATCCAGAGACACATGAAAGAAATCGGCTCGCTTGTACGTGAAACAGACAAAACCAAAATAGCTAGCATACGTGAAAATCAATCGAAGTGGAATGAAACAAAGCAGGACGAAAATAAGAATATCGGCTTCCTTTATTAGTAAATAAGTATAGATTCATCAAGAAAAAATAAGACAACATTACTGACAACATTACTTAAACAAAGCAGGACGAAAATAAGAATATCGGCTTCCTTTATTAGTAAATAAGTATAGATTCATCAAGAAAAAATAAGACAACATTACTGACAACATTACTTTTCATGTCGGTGTTCATCAAGAAAAAATAAGACAACATTACTGACAACATTACTTTCCATGTCGGTGGTTGTTTGGCTAGCATGTATTGTTCCAATAATTTGGTCAAGCCTAGGACGATCCAGAGACACATGAAAGAAACCGGCTCGCTTGTACGTGAAACAGACAAAACCAAAATAGCTAGCATACGTGAAAATCAATCGAAGTGGAACGAAACAAAGCAGGACGAAAATAAGAATATCGGCTTCCTTTATTAGTAAATAAGTATAGATTCATCAAGAAAAAATAAGACAACATTACTGACAACATTACTTTCCATGTCGGTGATTCATAGCTCGTTATTTGTTCAATGATGCATGAGAGGGTAGAGGTGCACTGCAAGACGTGGCTCAGCATGTAGCACTAGCGGTTTCTCTATGAAGAGGTCGTGCTTGGACTCGCTGAGATTGATGGCCGACACCCCAGGCGGTTTGGTCCAGGTGAAGCCATGAAGGAGCCTGCCAAAGAGCATGACAGTCATGGTTGTTCCTAGTGATGCCGCGATGCATCCCCGCCGCCCAGTACTGAAGGAGATGAACCGCAATTCGCTCTCGGTAAGCACCACATCGATATTGTCTCCCATATGGCGCTCTGGCTTGAAGTGGAGCGGTTCATCCCAAACAGTGGGGTTCCGGCCCAGGGCCAGCCGGCTAAGGATGACATGGCTACCCTTGGGCACGTGGTAGCCTGCAACAATGGTGTCGGCAAGCGCGACGTGCGGTAGGTTGAAGGGAGCGACTGGGTGGAGGCGAAATGCCTCACGTATGCACGCCTTGAGATAGTTGAGATGCATGATGTCTGACTCTTGCACCAGTCGCTCGCGACCGACCACCCGGTCGATCTCCTCCACCGCTTTTGCCAACAATTTTGGGTTGTTCACCATCTCCGCCAGCGCCCACTCCACTGCATTTGACGGGTTATCTATGGCCGCTAATATCATGGTCTGCATGCATTCATGGAGATAAATGTAAGTTAATACAATTTATATCTTTGCATAAAGGCATACCGTGTTACATTGAATAATTGGAAATTTAAATACAATTTAAGTTGAAATCACATAAAATGGTAGAAAATTACAATAATAATATGTTCTAACTATTAATTCATAATTTCTTATTCTATCGTTTCCCTTTTCTAACACATGCCAAATACGATATAAGATATATTTAAGAGTGCATGTGAGCTTTTCTCATGGATGACGTATTACCTTCTTGGACTATGAGGCAATTGGTCACTAAATTCAATCTAGGCCCTTGAACCATCTTAAAATTTATCATTAATTATACTATTTTGCTTACCTTGCATTGTGCTTTGACCTCATCGATGCTGAGCAACGACTTGCCTTCACCGTTGACGAGCGTGATGAGAACATCAAGGAAGTCCTGGACCCCGTCCTGCCTCTCGCCGCTCTTCCACTGCCTCCAACGCTCTTCAATGACCATGTTGTGCAGTCTATCCACTTTTGTGTTGGCCTCCTTAATAATTTTCTCGTGGCCGTCGAGATCTAGGCCAAGTAGACACGGGAGATAGTCGCTGACGCAAAACGAGAAGGTGATCCCTAGGAGGGTCAAGGAAGCATCCATGTGATCCACCTCCATCGGCCCCGGCCCACCGTCCGGCTGAGGCTCCCCGAAGTACCGTTGGCCGAAGACAAGCCGGCGGATGACGTTGCCGCAGTAATGCCGTGCGACGTGCCTGACATCGACGTTGGCTATTCCTGACGTTGAAGATGACCCCCCGGTGGTGAGGTTGTAGATGTAGCGCGTCAAGTTGTCAGCTTCATCGGCGCGCTTGTTGTGGAGCCACTTGTGGCGGGAGGGGCAGATGATCTCAGAGGTGAGAACCTTGTGCATCTTCATCCACTGGTCGCCGAAAGGCGTGAGCACGGCGTCCTTGTAGCCGCTACTGATGGTGTCGGAGGCGAAGGTGAGTGGCCGGGACGAGAAGTTTTTGTCTTGCTTCTTGAGAACCTCCCTTGCGATCTTGGGACATGTGATCGGGATGACATGGACGCCGCCGAGGCGGAAGCAAGCGATGTCGGTGCCCATATCCTTCATCACGCGATGGATCCAACGGAACGCCGGCTTATTGAGCACCATCTCGGGCAGGCTACCCACCAGTGGCCATGCCCATGGTCCCGGCGGAAGTGGAAGCGGCACCGTCGCCGATGAGCACGTGCCAGTGCGGACCTTGCTCTTGGTCATGACAAGATATATGAGCGTTATTACGATGAGTAGCTGGGACACAAAGCAGCAACATGCCAACATTGTGGAGACTGCTGCTTGCTGAGTGCACACAGGCTTGCGAGGTAGCATAATGTTAACGTTGCGTAGGGAAGTCAGCTGTGCTTTACCTGCTGCTCTGCCCATGAGTGCGAGACCCCTCTTTATATGTTACCACCGTCCCAAAAAATTGTCTTAGATTTATCTAGATATGAAGGTATTTACGTCTAACACTAAAATATGTCTAGATATATTCCACATGTATAAATTGTTTACCACATGTATCACATGGTATTGCAAATGTATTTATCTTGATACTAATAATAATTATTGTTTATCCAAAGGTAATCAAGACAGAATTAAAAATCTTCTATTTGTAGATCGTCTTATATTTATCTAGTAATAATAATATTCTATCCAAACATAATTAAAACAAAGTAAAAGAATTTCTATTTATAGATTGTCTAAGATTTATCTAGATATGAAGACTGATACTAATAATCATAATTATCTATACAAACATAATTAAAAGAGAATAAAAAATATATTAATAGATTGTCTTAGATTTATCTAGATACAAAGGCTGCTACTAATAATAATAATTGTCTATCCAAACGTAATCAAAACAGAATAAAAACCCTTCTATTTGTAGTTTGTCTTAGATTTACTTAGATACAAAGGTATCTATCTAACACTAAAATATATCTAGATATACTCCACATGTGATAAAGGATTTAAACTATTCAAACGTACTTTTGGAATAGTTTGGATCGTTCACCACACGTATCACATGGTATTTTAGATGTACTTATCCTAATACTTCCTCCGTTCCTAAATACAAGAATTTTTTAGATTCCACTACAAACTACATACGGATGTATATAGACATATTTTAGAGTGTAGATTCACTCATTTTGCTTCGTATATAGCCTATAGTGGAATCTATAGAAGACTTAAATTTAGAAACGGAGGGAGTAATGCCACGTATTTGCGCGGCTAGATTGACTATATAGATTCTTTGTCTATGATTTGCTTCTCTGCCATCTATATGGCATTTGGATTGGGTATCACGTGATTTTGTTTTGCACGAACTATATATGATATGCATATGTCTGATCGATTGCATTATAGTTTGCTCATGAAATGCCTTCTGGACTTGTATAACATATCAACCTTCCTATTTGCCCTCTCGATCCACCCTTGTAATCATATTGCTCATGTTGTATTGTGTTGTATCAACTTGCAGTTTTGAATATTTCTCAATGATATATATGATTATTTTGAAATATATCTATTATAGATTCATATGGAGTTAAAATACAAATAGTTATGCCAATTCTTTTTATGCCTTATTATGTATATTTCATACAGCAAATCTTAAGTATATTTACCTAAAAACAAATATATATACTTATACTATGACTAAGGAGTTTTATACACATTTCAACTCTTCTACACCGATGTAACCTTGGACAAAAATCAATGGTGCATAAATTTCATCTTATCTCGATGAACATGTAGACTTCTCATGTTACTATAAAATCAATAAAAATTGTCCTCTTAGAACTTGGATCAAGCCTTCTTTTTTCTATTGATGATTTTAATATTATAAGTGATATATAGTCAGCCAAAATTAGTTGTTGATGTACATATTCATATATTTTATTATGGCTTCCGCACGGTAGTTGGGTGCTTACCAGAGTTTTTCTTCCGTTGTACTCCCTCTGTAAACAAATATGGAGGGAGTATGCCTTAACCACCTATCACACGCCATGTTAGGTGTCTATTTTACTGCTAGACATGGACCATCAAATGTGGTGCATTTTTCCTGTCAATCGTTTACTACAATATTATCTTACCTCGTAGATAGATACATTTCGTCATATTGCTTCTGTCATCCTTATTATTCGTCCCGTTGAATGATTTTCCATACCTGAAAGTAATTACTATGTCTTCATATGATGTACTCCTTACAACCTCTTGGAGTACTATCTACAGCCTCTTGCATGCGCCTGCATTCATTGGATCGTGTGGATGCATGAGGAGAGGGCATAATCTATTTGGATCGACCTGAAACCTTGTGAAATCAGTTCGAACAATTTTATTTTCTAAAATTGGACTCTAAAGTTGTGTAGAGGCGTCTCAGTGGAAAGTAGCCCACGTAAACTGCAGTTACACAGTGTGATGCCAAATCCGCGCCTCTGTTTGTCGTCTTTGGGGTCACCTACCATTATCCTTATGGCCTTCCGACATTGTCACCTCTAGCGAGATCAATAGCACCATATCAGACTCTCCATGTACCTTGCCTTTGACTCGAGGACCCCAAATCATGGCCTTCGGTAACCATAGACTTTGACGTAGACTTCAGACGCCTTGCACGTTTGTCTGCTCTACCAGCTTGAAATCATCGTCATTTCTCAAGCTCATCACATAATTTATGCGGGTTGTTGCAGTGGTTCTGGCCAACTTTAAATCCATTTGACGTATTTGTAGTTGCTACAGAATAACCTTTGATGCGGGTGCTTCTCTTGGTCGTCCACAAACTCTAGACGTCGTGGTGCACATAAATTGATGTATGTCAAGCAGCACCATGGCATATGTAGAAAAAAAGCGACCGTATGTGTATGAAATTTATTATCTTTTTCAGTTTCTATTGCGCAAATAGTCTTGCTGTACATGGTGCATGCCCATGTGGATCCTTACCTGCCAATTTTACGTGGATCCCAATTGGTGGCTTTCCTAAGATAGATGGATCTCCATCAAGTATACCTTTCTTTAGGGATCCATATAGTCTATGTTTTTTTAAACACATCTATGGTATACATTTGTTAACTGCAGCTCCGCATCCTTTTTTTAGAATCCATGGCGGTGTTCAGTTGATCGGATTTAGCTTTAAAAAAACTTGATCAAAATTTTCATATATCCATCTAGCATATACTCCCTCCGTCCCAAAATTCTTGTCGTAGATTGTCTAGATAGGGAAGTATTTTTTTTTTTTTGCGGGTAAGATAGGGAAGTATCTAACACTAGAACATGACTAGATACATCTGTATTTAGACAAATCGAAGACAAGAATTTTGGGACGGAGGGAGTACTTTTGATAAGGATGGCGTATTTTTATTTTAGAAATATATTGTATATGATTTCATGTGGTCTTCATGACTATTTCTAATTAACAATGTTTAATTTATACTATCAACCATTACAATTAGAACACACTTTATATTCATTTGAAAAAAATTGCGAGAATAGAAAAAATTGGCACTTAGATGTTCACGTATTTGGACATCATGAGATATATTTGTATAAGTATTTTGGTTGGATTCTTTTTTTACTTGGCGCTCGGACTCCTTTATATGCAGCCGTACCTGTTTTAGCTATCTGGCGCCTGGCGGCCTTGTTTTTTTCGTGGGAGCTATAGCCGTACTTTGCAATGCCAACGTAAGTTTAGATCTCATTGTCTTAGACATACTTTTATGTGCCATGGCAAATAGTGCCTACGCCGGCCTCTCAATTTCCTTTCTCTTACGCTGGTTTCTTGCATCCTTCTAAAAACAGAGTTCATTGTTTATACAAAACAGAGTTCAAGTGCGTCTTCTTATCCAACTTCAAAAAAAAAACATGAACATGTTAAGTGTTGGTTACCGGCCAGCTTGATCGATTGGCCTCTTGCCGCGGTCGTTCGTATTGCTTTTTTTTTTGCTATCCTATGTAACGTGACACCATCAAGGTTCAATAATAGCGGTCCATATATTTTTACGATGTTACACAAAAACCTTTAAATCTTAGCGGTTATTAGCATATGTGGACGAATGTGATGGCTAACTATACTCTTGTTTTAAGTATATAATAGATCTCCAAACGAATCCTGAATAATTCTAAATTTTTTACTACACACATATAGTTGCATGTTCCCTGCAGATAAAAGTTCTAGCAATTCAAACGCCCTCCATTGTTGTTGTGACCTCATTTTGTAATTCAAATCAAGATGAAAAATCAAGTAGATCGCACACAGTTTATTATCACCAACCATGTGAGATGCGGTACAAAATATCTTAGAGCACCGTCGGAGTATAGTACGCCTATGGCTTATGCGAGAAAATGCATCAGCTACAGTCCACAGCCGGCATGTCAAGCACACTAGCTCGCTCCCCAAATATCATTTCATTGTTCAATCGTCACCGGTGAAAGATGGGGACGTGGACCCGCATTGTGAGGGCAACTTCGGCGGCCCACTCCGGCGAGAGCGCGGCCGCAGCCGCCATGCGCATGCTAACAAGGTGCATCAGCGCGTCCGCAATCTGCGACCGGGCAGCCAAGGCAGCCCAAACGGCCGTTGTTGCTTCTTAGGTGGCGGCAGTGAAAGTGTAGTATATCGACTAGAGGGGGGGTGAATAGGCGATTTTTATGAAATGCTTCAAAACATGGTAGTTTCGAAGACAAACGATAAGCTCAAGCCTATTAGTATGCAGCGGAAAGTGGACTACACTAGATAAGCCATAGTCATGTATTCAATGAAGTGAAAGCATGAAGACTAATAGCAACTAGGCAGTAGTGATCATAAAGGAAGAAGTAATGAAGCCAATCACAACAAGTAGATACTTAGTGAAGACAATCAGATAAGGCAAGCATGCAATGTCTTCACAATATAGAGCAGTAAGTAAAGGGAAGGAAAGGATAGAACCAGTAGCTCGGGGAAGACAATGATTTGTTAGACTAGTTCCAGTTGCTGTGACAACTGTACGTCTGGTTAGGGAGGCTGAGATTCAACTCAGAAGACCGCGTCTTCACCTTGTCCCCCTTGAGCTAAGGACACCTAGTCCTCGCCCAATCACTCTGGTAAGTCTTCAAGGTAGACTTCCAAACCTTCACAGACTTCGTTCACCGGCAATCCACAATGACTCTTGGATGCTCAGAACGCGACGCCTAACCGGCTGGAGGAAACACAGTCCTCAAGTATAATAAGTCTTCAGGTCACACAGATAGAAAGACTTCAGTGATGCCTAACACTCTTTGGCTCTGGGTGTTTGGGCTTTGTCCTCGCAAGGATTTCTCTCTCAAATGCTTCGGGGGTGGGTTGCTCTCAAACGACAAAATCCGTGCAATAACTCTGAGCAGCCACCAATTTATGGTGTAGGGGGTGGGCTATTTATAGCCACTGGGCAACCCGACCTGATTTGTCCGAAGTGACCCTGGGTCACTAAGGAACTGACACGTGTTCCAACGGTTAGATTTCAAACACACACGACAACTTTACTTGAGCTCCAAGTAAAGCTGACTCATCCGCCTCTGGATAAGATTTGCTCTCATAGTCTTCGCTCGAAGACATAGGATTTGGTTGAGCATCACTTCAGTCACTCTGACTTAGTTCACTTGGCCCCCACTTAACAGTGCGGTGGTTCCTATGACTCAACAAAGAAGAAAAGGAAACAACGACAAATCTACGCCTTCGCTTTCCATAGTCTTCACACAATGTCTTCTCATGTCATAGTCTTCAATATGATTATCTTCATATACCACCACTTATATCAATGTCTTCATACATTTTTAGAGGTCATCTCCGGTAGGTTAACCAAATCAATGAGGGACTACTACCTGTGTTATCATGCAATACTCACAAACACATTAGTCCCTCAACCAGGTTTGTCGTCAATACTCCAAAACCACTAGGGGTTGCACTAGATGCACTTACAATCTCCCCCTTTTGGTGATTGATGGCAAACTGGTTGAAGTTTTCAACGGGGATAAAGATATGTGAAATTGTAAAGGATAAGGTATTGTCTTCGTAAGTAGCAAAAGGCTCCCCCTGAAGATGTGCATATAGTTGATTTGCCTTTGAATGCAAATGCACATGGCAGGTTGTACTTGTGGAGATCCTCTTCAACTTATGAAGACAATTCATCATGCATAATTGATATATCGAAGATAATGACATGCATAATGAAAAATGGACGTCTGCAATAATGACTAAGTGTGGAATATAAGGTAGCAGATGCGGAATTTATCATCGAATTACAGAGTAGCATAAAAACGTAGCAGACGACCATCAGTTTAAGTGTTACAACTCAAAGAACCAAATGTAGCAAAACGAGAGTTGTAAACACTAGGCAAATTATAAAGCACCCGCCCATATGGACCCGCTTGAAGACTATCAACTCATATGCTTCTCCCCCTTTTGTCAGTAAGGACCAAAAAGGTTTGAAGACATAGAGCCTCTACTCGTTCCCAGGTGGAGCAGAAGAGGATGCAGGGTCGGTGTTGTTGTTTGGCGGTGCAGAGGAGGTTGGTGCAGTGTCGATGCGCGCTGAAGTAGCAGGCGGTGAAGTAGCATCATCCTGATCATCGATCACCCTGGCGTCAATTGTTGCAGCGGAGGAGGAGTATTCAGAGTCTTCAAGGGATGGAGTTTGACGCATAACAGCAGTCCTTGGAGGAGTGTTGTCAAACTTGAATCTCTCAGTGAAGCCATTGTCTTGAAGATCAGCTTCAGCACTCAACAAGGTCAAACTCTTCCAAGACCATCGGCATGTTTCATGAGCAACAAAAGCATTCTTGGTGGCAAGATTGCGAATGCGATTGACATCCACCAAGAGGCTCTGCATCTGACGTTTTAACCAGAGGTGATGCTTGTCTTGTTTCTGATGAAGGGCTACAAGAAGCTCTCGGTTGTTCAGGACACGAGAACGCTTCTGAGGCCTTTGAGAGATGGTGCTTTCAGTGGCTTCGGTTTCAGCGTGTCGAGGTAGACGAGTACGGCCAGCCAGAGGATAAATACGTGAGACTGCTGGAACCCCTTCAGTCTGCTGAGTGAACCTTTGATGATCAGCGTTGTGAAGACTAACTGGCTCTTTAGCAGGCTCTTGGTAAATGGCTTCAGCTGACATATCAACCTCAGGCAAGAAAATCTAATGGTTGTGAGCAGAGGGTTGATAGGTGACAGCTGAGTGCAACTTGATGAGGCGCATTATCCAAGGTGCATAAAATTTCAGTCCAAATAGATCAGCTCCAGACATAGCCAGTTGTTTATGAAAAAATCTTGAGCATTGAAGCTGATGCCATTGAAGATATAGAAGACCAAAGTCTTCATAGTGCCTTCAAGCTTGGCTGATGAAGAATGTCCTTTGATTGGCCATAGAGTACGCTTTATGATGTGATAAATGGTGCGCGGAAGGTACTCAAGATCTTCAACAAAGAATTCCTTAGGATATTCAGCATCACTTGGCAGAGGCTTCATCATGCTGAGCATTTGGCTCATGTTGGGCTTGCGCTTCTGAAAGATACTCTCCAAGGCTTCAGTGTGTAGTTCACAACCAGGTTCATATAGATCTCCTGGAGTGGGCAGGCCAGTAAGCTCAACGAGATCAAAGGCTTTTTCTTCATGATGCACATTGCCTGTCATCCACTCAAGGACCCATGTCTTCGGATCCCTGCTGTGGCCTCGGATGTGAAGT
Source organism: Secale cereale (assembly GCA_902687465.1). NCBI lineage: Eukaryota > Viridiplantae > Streptophyta > Magnoliopsida > Poales > Poaceae > Secale > Secale cereale. Next base: position 758,467,580 of record LR738715.1, on the reverse strand, counting down.
GTTGCATAGAATTGCAGAAGCAGCTCTTCATTCCAATGCTCTTTATCCAGGACGAAATTGAGGAGGCCAGCATCACGGAAGCAGTCAAGAGCTTCCTCCAAGCAGGACAGGCCAGCAATAGCTTCAGTGTCAAGACGCATATGAGGGAAAATGTGGCCTTGATCATATAATACTCTAGAGTAGTAGATGCACTGTTGATGGCTCCAGAACCTATCTGATGATATTCTTGGCTTGGAATATGGGTTCTTGGCGCTGTCAAAGAAGGTGTTGTGCACAGTGAAGCTATTGGCATTGAATGACCCTGAAGATGTTGCAATACCTAGAAGCCTTGGCAGTCTTGGCTTAGGCTTCTGAACTTGGGGCCTATGCGCAATATGATGATCAAACTGAGGACCAGCAGCACGCGGTTCAGTTGCAGGTGGCGCAACCAGAATGGGCCACCGGATAGTAACAAGCTGATCATCCCTGTTGTATGCTTGCTCAATGGTATAAGGCCGTGGAGGCGGAACAGGAGCAGAGGCATTGTCTTCAAGCTGCAGATTGGCATCAGGTGTAGCACTGGCTTCAGGCACAGCACTGGCTTCAGGAGCAGCACTGGCTTCAGGAGCAGTTACTTCAGGCGCCACAGTATCTTCAGGTGCCACATAAGCTTCAGCCATGACCACGTCATTGGCTTCAGTGTTGGTGGTGGCAGCCTCTGGATTTGTTACCTTCACTTCAGGAGCTGGAGGTCGGACACGTTCTCCTCGAGAACAGGGGTGCGACAGTACTCTCTTCTTCAACTTGGGGTTGTTCTTCTTCTTGTTGGGGTGGTTCTTCTTCGGCTGATGCAGCCGGAATATCTTCAACCGCTTTGGCTTCAGATTCTGAGTGGCTTCCAGTAGGAGCAGCATCAGGTGCAAATGGTTGCTCTACTCCTTCTGGAGCACTTGGGGCAGTGACTTGAGGCCTTGGTCCTTTGCGAAGCCTGCGAAAAGCTGGCGACGCCTGAGGAGATGGAGGTTGTTGGGCCTCAAAGTCTTCGTCTTCAAGCACCATACTGGTGTCTTGAGTTTGCTGGGGAGTGTCTTGTGTATCCTGTGGGTGATTAGCCCACGAGTCATCCTGAGCAATTGGTGCCAATGGACGACCAATGCTGATGCGTTCGCTGTTCGTGAGAACAGGCAAAGAGTCAATGTTGTATGGCATCATCTTCAATATTGTCTTGAGGACCAATGTCTTCAGCTGCGGTGGGGTCGACAACTGGAATGTCTTCAGCCTCTGTGGGAGCAGGCTCATGAACGGTCAGTCTTCGTTCTCTCTGGGCAGATGCAGGGCAGACAACTGAGATTGGCTCGACAAAGATAGGCTCTTTGGAAGCAGCCTTATCATTCTTGGTCTTTCGGTTCTTGGTGGGTGGAGCTTCATCAGTAGATTGCTTACTCTTGCGAGCTTCAGCTTCATCCACCTTAGTCTTCTTGAGCTTTGAAGCGGTTGGAGTTGCCTTAGGCTTCGTGCCAGTCAAGCTCGCAGGGAAGACTATGCGAGGCATTTCCTGCCCAAATGCTTCAGCTTCGGGCACAGGCTGCTTCTTCTTCTTCTTGGCAGCCATCCTTGGATCAATGCCAGGACGCCCAAGTGCCTTGCGCTTTTCAGCTTCATTGAAAGCTTGAACGCATTTTGCTGCAAAGTCCTTGATGCGCTCTCGAGAACCTTTAGCTTCTTCACGCCGCTGGCGAAAGGCTTCCTTGAGCTCTTGCATCATAACCTTGAAGTTTTGAACTTCTTGTACGATGAGCTTGTTCATATGCTTCTTGAACTAAGCTTTTTCATAGTCTATCTATTGCTTCAGCTCAACAATTCTCTAAGCCAGAGCTAGCTCAGAAGCAATGGCGCCATGGAAGGAGACGCTGAGGCCAACTTGAAGTTGAAGATCGTCGAAGCTCAGCTTGGGAGTGTCAAACCATTCATCATTGAAGTTATTGAGCACTTCAACGTCAAAGAGCGGCAAATCATTGAAGATTTCAGCATCCTGCTTGCTCTTGATCAATAGCTCCAAAGCATTATCTCCAAGATCTTCATCACTTGAGAGATCAAGGGCATCATTGGCAGTCTTCAGTACTGCATCAGGAGTGAGAGCTAGACTGGGGTTGCGTGTTGGCTTCCTCTTCAGCTGTCTGCTCTTGGAGATTCGAGAGTGTTCCTCAGATTGCACACTTGGTGCAGGTGGAGCAGTGGCCAAAGGCTTCACTCTAGAAGCTCTTGGTGGAGTAGCCTTTGAAGCCTTTGATTTCTTCTTCTGGGGCTTTGGCGTTGCAGGTGCTTCTTCAGAGTCATCATCTGCTTCAGGCTGATCTACATCTACCCCTTGAACCCTTATGTGACTGATGAGGCCCTCTAGGTTGTAGAAGGGCCCAACCAGATTCGGTTCAGCTTCGCGCGAGCCATCAGCGCGGGGTGCAGAAGGGCCAGGATTGAAGTCTAATCCCCACAGCTTCTTGTTTTCCTTGGTCGAGTTCTTGGCGAATTGAACATTTCGCTTGAACAGATTGTCGTCGCGACACCAGAGCAGAGCGCTTGGATCAGCATTAGCAGGATGTGGCCCTCTAACCATGCAAGGATAGAAGCCTTGAGAAATGGCTTCAGCACGAGTCTTGGGGGGAAGATTCTTATAAGTGATATCTCCCCAAGGATGCTTGATGGCGTTTTTCTCGGCATACTCTTGGGTCACGAACTTATATTTGAACCATTGTTCAGCCCAGTATCTTCGAATCCATTGGATTCGGGTCTTCCTCTGATTGTAATCCTCTTCTGGATCAGTCTTGTATATTTCACTGAGATCAGGAGGCAAATCAATTGAGGTGTTGCCACGGCGCTGTCTGCCACCCTTTCTTACTGTCTTGTCAGTTGCCATTTGCTTCAACCTGAATGGCTTCAAATTGAATGGCTTCAGAACTGGCAAATGCTTCGGTTTGCTGGTCAGACATGAACTAGCTTCAGGGGAATGAATGTGGCGCTGCAAAAACTCTGCAAATGAATGCAGACTATGAGAACCAAGGGATTCTCCCACGGACATGTACCTGTGACAGCATTAGAGATGCGAGGGAAGGGGAAGAGGTCATATGCATTCTCAGAAGTTTTGAAGATTAAAACAGTTTTGAAGACTTTGACCTCATAGTGCGAAGACATTCACTCATGGGAGTTGGTTCCAGATTTGTACGAATCCATGAATAAGTACAAGTGAGAAATCTAACTATAGTTGAAGCATATGTGAATGTACTAGGCAAGATATGAGATGCGGATAGGATAGATCTATATATATCAGTAGGCAGAAACCTCTTGTGGTAAAGTAGATGAATCTTTATGGATCTAGAAGATGGTAAAAAGCAAGTTTTATTTACCACACGATGAACTGCTTAGACGAAGTAGGAGTTGGATGCCCAGCAGTTTGGTCGTCCCTGCCCTAACTTGGCGATGGAGGACAGCTACGGCGACGGCGGAGTAGAAGAGGTCCGCGGCCGGCGTGAGGACGGCGTCGACAAAGTTGCCGCAGCGAAGCGCTTCATCGTCGGCGTCGTCGAAAGCTAGCGGAGGCGCTAGAGTTGTTCGAGGTGGAGAGGTGGTGGAAGAAACTTTTGACCGTGATGGGACATGCATTTATAGGCATGGGAGACGGCGCAGCGTAATTACTCAGGTGCCCCTGACGGTTCATGTACGAGTGACACGTGGCGGTCATGTAATGCATTGGGAGTTGTCCCACGATCCCACGTACACCACGACTATCGGAGTAGTCGTTCCGGCTTCTCCGGGTTTCAGGCATAATAGATGGAGCATTAAAATCAGATTTAAAGTTTGTCTCCGTATCTTCTGCTGACAAGGATACAGAGAAGATATTTGACTGTTTCAACAGAATGCATATGATTTGGACAGACATAATAGAGATGAGAAAGCATAGAGAGGATAGGGTCCGATCATATTCACTTAGTCCAAAAGATTCAAATACGAAGACATAGCTATAAGTGAATGATGTTGAGGACAGAACATAACTCTCTCTCTCTCTCTCTCTCTCTCTCTCTATATATATATATATATATGTCCTATATGAAGACAAACCAAGTGCGAAGACTTTGCAAATGTAACGCCATAAGAAAAGCTTCAAACAAGAATTTGGTGGTGGTGTTACCCACCGTATAGGAAGTATTAGACCCAGACACGACGCACAATTATCGTGGCGCTCCGAAGTAAAATTCCATGTTAATGTATTCACACTTAGAATGTAAGTCTTCATTGATTGAAGATATACATTACTTCGTGTGTTGCACATCTAAGTCATCAATATGCATAAGTGTTAGGATGTGTGCCTGATTACAGGACACTTGAGGATTCTAAGATATTTAGCTCACACTGCAACTTGCAAAACCTTTTCTCATCCAAGGGCTTTGTGAAGATATCTGCCAATTGCTCTTTAGTGTTGACGTGTATGATATCAATATCTTGCTTCATAACATGATCTCTGAGAAAGTGATGACGAATTTCAATGTGCTTTGTCTTCGAGTGCTGAACTGGGTTGTTGGCAATCTTGATGGTGCTTTCATTATCACAGTGGAGTGGCACATGCTTCAGATGGACTCCATAATCCTTGAGTGTTTGCTTCATCCATAGAAGCTGAGCGCAGCAAAATCCAGCAGCAATGTATTCAGATTCAGCAATGGAGAGTGATACACAGTTCTGCTTCTTTGAAGACCAACAAACAAGTGATCGTCCTAGAAAGTGACATGTGCCTGATGTGGACTTGCGATCAACTTTGTCACCAGCATAATCAGCATCTGAAAATCCTACTAGATCAAACTCTGAGCCCTTTGGATACCATAATCCTAGTGTTGGGGTGTAAGCCAAATATCGAAGTATTCGCTTCATAGCTAAGTGATGCGACTCCTTTGGTGCCGCTTGATATCGAGCACACATGCAAACACTAAGCATAATATCTGGCCTAGATGCACATAAATAAAGTAAAGAACCAATCATGGAGCGGTATACATGTTGATCAAACTCTTTACCATTGGCGTCGGGACCCAGATGATGTTTAGCAGGCATTGGCGTCGAGTACCCTTTGCAGTCTTGCATTCCAAACTTCTTCACACAGTCTTTAAGGTACTTCTCTTGAGATATGAAGATGTCGTTGCTTTGCTGATGAATTTGAAGACCAAGGAAGAACTTCAACTCACCCATCATGGACATTTGATATTGTTCTTGCATCATGTGACCAAACTCATCACTGTATTTCTTGTCCGTGCAGCCGAAGATAATGTCATCCACATAGATTTGGCAGACAAATAGCTCATCATCATATGTCTTCGTGAAGAGTGTGGGATCTAGGGATCCAGGTTTGAAGCCTTTGCTCTTCAGGAAGTCTTTGAGAGTGTCATACCAAGCACGAGGTTCTTGTTTGAGGCCATATAGTGCCTTGTTGAGCTTGTATACCATATCAGGACGTTTTGGGTCTTCAAAGCCAGGTGGTTGTGCAACATACACTTCTTCTTCAATTCTTCCATTGAGAAATGCACTCTTTACATCCATTTGATATAGAAGTATGTTGTGATGATTTGCATAGGCTAGCAGTATACGAATAGCTTCAAGTCTAGCCACATGAGCAAATGTTTCATCGAAGTCAATCCCTTCAACTTGAGTGTATCCTTGAGCAACGAGACGAGCTTTGTTTCTGACCACTTGACCATGCTCATCTTGCTTGTTGCGATAGATCCATTTTGTGCCTATTATGTTGTGCTTTCGAGGATCAGGACGCTTGACAAGTTCCCACACATTGTTCAGCTCAAACTGTTGAAGCTCTTCTTGCATTGCTTGAATCCATTCAGGCTCCATAAAAGCTTCAGCAACTTTCTTGGGTTCAGATATTGAGACAAAAGCAAAGTGCCCACAGAAATTTGCAAGCTGTGTTGCTCTTGAGCGAGTGAGTGGACCAGGAGCATTTATGCTATCAGTTATCTTCTCAACTTGTACTTCATTTGCAACACGAGGATGAGCTGGACGAAGATTTTGCTCTTGATGTACATTGTCTTCATCAGGAGTATTGTCTTCGGGCTGAGCATTGTCATCAGATTGATTTGGAGCAGAGATGATGAGTTCCTCGTCAGGTTGTGCTTCAGAAGGCATGATCTCACCAGTTCCCATTAGCTTGATAGATTCATTTGGTGAAGCTTCATCTAGCACATTTGGTAGGGAATCTCTTTGTGATCCATTTGTCTCATAAAACCTCACATCCATAGTTTCAACAGTTTTATAGAGAAAAATGTTGAAGACTCTGTAGGAGTGTGAGTCCTTTCCATATCCGAGCATGAATCCTTCATGAGCTTTGGGTGCAAATTTTGACTTATGATGAGGATCCTTGATCCAGCACTTAGCTCCAAATACTCTGAAGTAGCTTACATTTGGTTTCTTTCCAGTGAGGAGTTCATAGGATGTTTTCTTCAGAAGCTTGTGAAGATAAACACGGTTGATGATATGGCATGCAGTGTCAATAGCTTCGGGCCAGAATCTTCTTGGTGTTTTGTACTCATCGAGCATCGTTCGAGCCATCTCAATTAGAGTTCTGTTCTTGCGCTCAACGATCCCATTTTGCTGAGGTGTATATGGGGCTGAAAATTCATGAGTGATTCCCATCTCATCCAGATAAAGATCGAGGCCAGTGTTCTTGAATTTAGTGCCATTGTCACTTTTGATGTGTTTGATCTTGATGCCATAATTGTTCATGGCACGGTTGGTGAAGCGTCTGAAGACATCTTGCACTTCAGTCTTGTAGAGTATTATGTGCACCCATGTGTATCTTGAGTAATCATCAACAATGACGAAGCCATAGAGACAGGCTGTGGTAGAGAATGTGGAGTAGTGAGTAGGGCCAAATAAGTCCATGTGAAGCAGCTCGAAGGGTTTAGATGTCGTCATGATTGTCTTCGAGGGGTGCTTGGCTCTAGTCATCTTCCCAGCTTCACAGGCACCACATAGATAATCTTTCTTGAACTTGACTTCCTCGATGCCTATGACATGCTTCTTCTTTGCGAGAGTGTGCAAGTTCCTCATGCCAGCATGTCCTAGCCTCCGATGCCAGAGCCAGCACTTTGAAGCTTTTGCTAGAAGATATACGGCCATCTGCGGTCCTGCTGAGAAATCTACCATATACAAATCACCTTTTCTGTATCCTTCAAATACTAAAGACTTGTCAGATTCCATTAGCACAATGCAACGAAATTTACCAAAGATCACAATCATGTTTAAGTCACAAAGCATTGAGACAGACATTAAGTTGAAGCCAAGAGATTCAACAAGCATGACTTTATCCATGTGCTGATCTCTTGAGATTGCAACTCTACCTAGACCCAACACTTTGCTTTTACCAGTATCAGCAAATGTGATGTGACTCTTGTTGGATGGACGTAGGGTTGAGTCCATGAGAAGATTTCGATCACCAATCATATGATTTGTGCATCCGCTGTCCATAATCCATTCTGAAGACTTTGGTGTTTCTCCCTACAATGCAGTTAGGAGGATAGGCTTCACCAAAAGCCATTATGAAGCATAAACAATTGATGCATAAGTGGATTATGATAGCTTTAGATGTAAGTCAGGTCTGATAAGATGTTCAGCAAGTGATTTATGAATAGTATGAGCAGTAAGTCATTTTGGGCATTTGATCTTGTGCCCTACAAGTGTTTAAGGTCCCCAGCAATAGCATCAGAAGCCTTTGATTACAGGCTGGAGACTTTTCCCTGCAAGAGAAAGTTAGTTCTTCTTAACCACCCACATCTTTAGGGGTGTCTTAGAAGCAATGAGTCTAAGAGCAGCATCTGAGAATTTTGGCTTTGGGGCCCTAGCAAATAGTCTTGTAGGAGGAGAATAATACTCATACGGATAGGCAGAAAAGTTCTTTGATTTATGAACATAGCGGTTTGAAGAAACACGCTCATATTCATGGGTCTGAGTATGATTTCCCTGCAAAACATATGTGTTAGGGTGACTCAGGTGAGTCCTTTGTCTGTATGAAGCCTTAGGACCATATGAAGCCTTTGGTCTGGGGTTTGTCTTCATCCCAGGAGGTGTCATGATAGTATTTGCTGGAAGCTTCTCAAGACAACCTTTGGGTACCCAGATCTTCTTCATAGGTGGTCCATTCCTGCAGTTAGTACCAATATACTTGGCAACCACTTCACCATTTTCATTCTTAAACAGTTTATAGTTTGCATCAAAGGATTCATCAATGATAACAGGATTAGCACAAGTGAAGCCAGATAAGGTAGACGGATCCACTGAAGGTTCCTTTGCAGCAACCCATGTGGTTTTGGGATACTGCTCAGGCTTCCAGTATGAACCATCAACATTCATTTTCCTCTCGAACCCAACACCCTCTATCCTAGGGTTTCGGTTCAGTATCTGCTTTTTGAGGACATCACATAGAGTCTGATGCCCTTTGAGGCTTTTGTACATCCCTGTTTCAAGCAAAGTCTTCAACCTAGCATTTTCATCAGCAATAGTAGTGGTTTCCTCAGCAGAGGGGTTAGTTACCATATCAATAGTTGAAGATATTGCAATAGTGGCAGCAGTAGAGCATTCAGCAACAGATGTAGCATTATCACGTTCAATGCATTTCAGACATGGTGGTTCAAACTCTTCGTGAGAAGCACTGACATGTTGAGCAAGTAATGAATCACGCTCCTTCTGAAGATCTTCATAACATCCTCTTAACTTTTCATGATTGAACAAGAGAGTGTTATGAAGACTTTGAAGCGTAGTTAATTTAGCCTGAAGCCTCTGAAGACTTTCAGCTAAGTTTTTTGACTGATCCATTTCTTCACCCAACATGTCATTGCTCTTTTTAAGCATTATTTGAGCCTTTTCCAGAGCAATTTATTGTTTATTGGCAAGGGAAGCAAGCTTGACATAGCTGGGTCCAAACTCATCACCAGATTCATCATCACTAGATTCAGATGAATAGTATTCGGTTACCTTGGCACCTTTTACCATAAGACATGGTGCAGAAGATGATGGTTCTGGATCGAAAGTCATTGTCTTGAGGGATTCCTTGAATTTCTCAAACCCAGGATCATCACGAGTTCGATGACCTTCATAGACTTCAGAGAGACGGTCCCAGATAAGCTTCGCATGATCGAGATGCATGATGTTCCTGAACTGATCTTGAGATAGACAGGAGTAGATGACGTCCTTCGCTGTGAGATTGAGAAGAGTGAACTTGCGAATATCATCAACTTCTGCCCTCTTGCATACATCGGTAAGACCAATCTCAGTGACGGTCCACAGCTCACTGTTAATCGCCATGAGAAGTTTTTTCATCATGGACTTCCACTTGGGATACTCTTGACCGTCAAACATGGGGCAAAACACAGTCTTCATTCCTGTGGTCGACATAGCTATACCTCCAGGTGGTTAAACCGAATCACACAGAACAAGGGAGTACATTGCTCTGATACCAATTGAAAGTGCAGTATATCGACTAGAGGGGGGGTGAATAGGCGATTTTTATGAAATGCGTCAAAACATGGTAGTTTCGAAGACAAACGATAAGCTCAAGCCTATTAGTATGCAGCAGAAAGTGGACTACACTAGATAAGCCATAGTCATGTATTCAATGAAGTGAAAGCATGAAGACTAATAGCAACTAGGCAGTAGTGATCATAAAGGAAGAAGGAATGAAGCCAATCACAACAAGTAGATACTTAGTGAAGACAATCAGATAAGGCAAGCATGCAATGTCTTCACAACATATAGCAGTAAGTAAAGGGAAGGAAAGGATAGAACCACTAGCTCGGGGAAGACAGTGATTTGTTAGACCAGTTCCAGTTGCTGTGACAACTGTACGTCTGGTTAGGGAGGCTGAGATTCAACTCAGAAGACCGCGTCTTCACCTTGTTCCCCTTGAGCTAAGGACACCTAGTCCTCGCCCAATCACTCTGGTAAGTCTTCAAGGTAGACTTCCAAACCTTCACAGACTTCGTTCACCGGCAATCCACAATGATTCTTGGATGCTCAGAACGTGACGCCTAACCGGCTGGAGGAAACACAGTCATCAAGTGTAATAAGTCTTCAGGTCACACAGACACAAAGACTTCAGTGATGCTTAACACTTTGGCTCTGGGTGTTTGGGCTTTGTCCTCGCAAGGATTTCTCTCTCAAATGCTTCGGAGGTGGGTTGCTCTCAAACGACAAAAGCCATGCAATAACTCTGAGCAGCCACCAATTTATGGTGTATGGGGTGGGCTATTTATAGCCACTGGGCAACCCGACCTGATTTATCCAAAGTGACCCTGGGTCACTAAGGAACTGGCACTTGTTCCAACGGTCAGTTTTCAAACACACACGGCAACTTTACTTGAGCTCCAAGTAAAGTTGACTCATCCGCCTCTGGATAAGATTTGCTCTCATAGTCTTCGCTCAAAGACATAGGATTTGGTTGAGCATCACTTCAGTCACTCTGACTTAGTTCACTTGGACCCCACTTAACAATGTGGTGGTTCCTATGACTCAACAAAGAAGAAAAGGAAACAACGACAAATCTACGTCTTCGCTTTCCATAGTCTTCACACAATGTCTTCTCATGTCATAGTCTTCAATATGATTATCTTCATATACAACACTTATATCAATGTCTTCATACATTTTTAGGGGTCATCTCCGGTAGGTTAACCGAATCAATGAGGGACTACTACCTGTGTTATCCTGCAATACTCACAAACACATTAGTCCCTCAACCAGGTTTGTCGTCAATACTCCAAAACCACTAGGGGTGGCATTAGATGCACTTACAGGCAGCAACATCTTCCTCGAGGATAGCAACTGGCAAGAGCGGCACAACAGATGTACGTTCCATAGCAGCGGCCTTAGCCCTGATGGAGGCCTCCCACGACCATGTCGAGGCCGCCCACGCCCAGCTCGTGGCGGTCACCGCACAAATTGAACGAAGCTTCTCCGACAATGGTCGTCAACCCATGGCTGAAGAGTTGGCAATCGCCGAGAGCGTTCGAGCAGCCGTCCATTCCTCCGTCGCATACCTTGCCATGACGGAGCCCGTCCAAGCCCAGGTCGCGGTCGCCACGCCCATCTCGTGGCGGCCTTTTCCAAAGATATGGCGGATGCGGATGGCGAGATGCTTGCCGAGTATGGTGCGATGGATGCCATGGAGCCCCTTCCCCGGGAGACCGTCGGGCCCAAGCTGGACATGGAGGAGGCGGCGGAGATCGACGAGCGCCAGCTGTAGTAGTACTCTTTGTTTTTTTTAATTAAGAGCGCCAGTCTTTAATTTATTAGAGTAATGTTTAGGTCAGCTAGCTCTGTTTAGGTACTGAACTTGCTCGATTAAGAAGTGTGGGTGCGCTATAGTCTCCTTTGTGTACCCAAATTATGCAATGACGTGGATGACCACTGTAACCAGGGAAATTCGAACCAAATTTTTTGACGTTTAAACTCATCACACACGGGTTGAGCTATCTAAACCATTTGTGATGTTCACATATCGTACAAAGTTCTGAATAAGGGATCGTGTCTGATGTCACTTTGCGCGCCAGTTTTTTCACTGCATCGATTCAAAAAATTGGCTTCCGCGGAAATATCTACCTCCCCTCCCCATCCCCCTTACCAAAAGCCACATTTCCCCTGTTTTTGCCTTCCTTTCCAACTTGAAACTTTCACTCCTTGCTTGCAGTGCCGCCTCCTCGCCGGCAACCCTCCTTCACGCTGCTCGGCCTCATCTATCCAGGCAGGTAATCCACATCTGACCCCCATACTCCTACTCCTTCCACATCCCACATGCCCCGACTGCCGACGCGAAACCTTCCACCCAAATTACCAACCCCTTCACCAAATAAGCGCCGCCCTAAGCCATGGTGCACACAATATAGGCAGGAGCTCAATGATTTATTTATAATCACAGAAAATAGCTAAAACTTCTAAAAATCATAGAAAATAATCTGTAACTCCAAATGAAATAATTTATATATGAAAAATTATCAGAAAAACATGAAGAATCTGTTTATGCCATTGTCATGCATGTTTTAACAACTTAAAGTTTCTATATATGACAATTTGATTAAATGGCATTTGAAATGCCTTAAATGGAGTTTGAATTTGAATCTTGTGTTCAAATCAACTTCATTTAAATCGTTGCTAGTTGCATTAGCTCAATCAACAGCATATTTCCATGTCATTATCATGCATCATATTGTTGCATTGCATTGATTGTGTTCCCTCTTGTTTGCGGATGTTTGTTCCCTCTCGATAGACGTGTTCCAACAATGAGTTCGATGACACCGATGAAGAGCTATACTATCTTCAGAAGTGCCAGGCAAGCAAAACCCCCTTGTTCATTATGATACAATCCCACTCTCTCACTCCTTCTCTCTTTTACTGCATTAGGACAACAACGATTCAACGGTTACATGTTGCGGTAGTTGAACCCCTTTCCACTGCATGACCTGTCTTTGCCACAGTAAATAGTTGAAACCCAGTAGCATGAGTAGGAGTTGTTTGAGCCATTATGTGCCTACTCATTCATGCTTGTTTGTCATGTCTGCTACTGCTTAGAGTTGAGTCAGGTCTGCTTCATCGGGGATGAACTAGATTGTGGTGAGCATGTCTTATTGTTGAGAGCTAAGTGTGTGAACACGATTTGGTAAAGGTAGCGGTGAGAGGCCATGTAGGAGTACATGGTGGGTTGCCTCATTGAAACCGTCCTCGGGAACTGAGTTCTGTGTTTGTGATCCATGAACAGTTACTACCACACATTGGGTTCCGGTAACTCGACCCATCCCGGCTTATTAATCGCCTCGATCTCTGTCCGGGAGTTGCAACTAGTTTCTGGTGTTTGTAGGTAGTGTTAGTAGTCTACCAAGTGGCACCCGGTATAGGTGGGCTTGGGACAGACTAGGCACCGTGGCACGGTGTACCAAGCATAGATCCATCCGGCGAGGTGGGCTTCGGAACCCTGTTCACATCGTTTGGGGCCGTGAGTGACACCCCAGCCGGATCTCCTTGCGGATGGAACCCGAATAGGCGATAAACCTGGACTAGAGACTTGTGTGGTTAGTCAGGTCGTGGCCAACTCCCTCGCCAGGCTTCCGCTTGAAGGTTGCCGACATACACGACGTGTACATGGTGGTAAGTGGCGAGAGCGTGTGTGAAGAAGTACACCCCTGCAGGGTTAACATCATCTACTCGAATAGTCGCGTCCGCGGTAAAGGACTTCTGGGTTGCCTGTACAGTTCATAGAGAAGTGAAAGTGGATACTCTAAAATGCGCAAGATAAACGTGAGTGCTATGGATGGCCTTCTCGTAGGGAGACGAGAGCGGATCCATAGTGGTGTATTGATTTGGTGAATATGTGGACTCGTGTGCGCCACCTCAAAAGAGTTACCAGCAGTCATAGTACAGGATAGCCACTGAGTCAAAGCTGGCTTGCTGCAGTTAAACTCCACCACCCCTTTGTTGATATTGATGCATATGTAGCCAGTTCTGATGTAAGTCTTGTTGAGTACATTTGTACTCACGTTTGCTTAATTTATATTTTTGCAGAGAGACTTCAGTCTCACTAGTGGTTCCGCGTGGACTCCGACGTTTAGCTTGTTACCTCCGCTACGATCTTGTACCCTTGGGAGGGTCTTGTAGATAGTCAGGCTTCTCAGCCTTTTTCATTTGTAGTTATCTGTACTCAGACATGTTATGCTTCCGTTGCTTGTATGCTCTGTATGTTGGGTCATGAGACCCATGTTTGTAATATCTGGCTCCTCGAAGCCTAATGAATAAATAATTTGATTCATAGAGTTTTGTTGTGATGACATGTCATATTTGCACATACCGAGCATATTGTGTGTATGTTATTGAAATGCTTGGTATGTGTGGGATCCGACAACTGGTTGTTTACCCTTGGTAGCCTATCTTATGGGGAAATGCCTCCTAGTGCTTCCACTGAGCCTTGGTAGCTTGATACTGCTCCGGAACACATGGATTGACTGGCATGTGTCCTTCCTTGCTCCTGTGTCTGTCCCCTCTGGGGAAATGTCACGCGGTGTATACCGGAGTCCTGTTAGCTTTCTACAGCCCGGCAACACTCGCTGCTGACCGACACGTGCATTGTTGGGTCATGTATCATGTCCCTGTAATTTAGTGCCACTTTTGGTTTATAACTAGTCATGTCGGCCCGGGTTCTCTGTCATATGGATGCTAGCGACACTATCATATACGTGAGCCAAAATGCGCAAACGGTTCCGGGCCAGGTAATGTCGCACCCGTGGGGATACCGTGCGTGAGGCCCCAAAGTGATATGATGTGTTATAGCGGAGAAGAAAATCGCGGGCGCACGCGCGGATGACGTCGTGATGGCTGCCATTCATGCCGACCCCCAGATCTTGGAGGAGCACCTTGCAGTCGAGGCCACCATCGATGCCTCGCGCACCGACGCCCTCTTCCATGTCCAGGGAGCCAATGTGGAGGGCGCCCACTATGTGGAGGCAAAGCCCTCTTCCATGTCCAAGGAGCCAATCATCATCGATATCTCCGACGATGAGGAGTAGCTAGTCTTATTAGCTTAGTATAAGGACCCATGTTCAGTTTGCTAGCTACACCGTTTAAGCATGCCCGGTTTACCCGTTGCGTGTGCTGCTCCTGCCTTTCCTTAACAAATTCCAGTGAATTGTGCTATCTAATTTTACCATGCAATTTGTTGCTCTAGTGTATACGTTCTATATGTCGTGCAATGTGGTGCTCACTTATTAACTGTTTGGTTACTTAGTTGTCGTCTTTAGTTAACTGTTTGTTTCAATTCTGCAAATGTTATGTTCAATTCTTCAGGCTGCAGTTTTGTATTGTTTTCTATGTGGGAAATAAATCAAATTTATGTTTACAAAATACATGAGAAACGAATACAATTGCTATATTTCCAAGTTGTCAAGCATGCTTGGTTTGTTTAACTGTCTGATCTTCTAGTATATTATACATTGTGCAATGTGGTGCTCAGTTAATGTTTGGTTCATTTGTTGTGGTGTTTACTTAACTATTTGGTTCAATTATACAATGCGATGTTCAATTCTTGTGGGTACATTCTCTTATTGTATACCATGTGAGAAATAAATCGAATTTGGTTGTACTAAATACATGAGAAACAAATACAATTGCTATATTTCCAAGTTGTTAAGCATGCTTGGTTTGGTTAACTGTCTAATCTTCTATTAGGAGTATGTTATGTTGTGTAATGTGGTGCTCAGTTAACGTTTGGTTCATTTGTTGCGGTGTTTACACTACAAAAAAAGACACATCCGTGACATTTTGGCCCGAACAATTTTTTTTATCATGCTTATGAAACTTCTATGACGATAATTGTGACAAAACCCTGTATCATCATAGATGTGGTGAGCTCCTACTTTTATGATTAAAAAAATCATTACAGAAAATGGGCTTTTCGTCCTGGGCGAGCCGGAACGTACCTGCATGGCATTCTTTGCGCCGTCCATGACGGAAAAATCATGGTAGAAGCGAGGGCAAGGAAAATTTTGGGAAGTTCCCGGTTACAGTGGGTGGTCGGGGTCGAGCGATGCATGGAGGTTTGTGTGTTTCTCTCGTATACGTACACGCGTGTGTGCGAGGCATTAGGCTCTAACTGAACCCGAGCGACGTGTACGCTACTGAACCCGAGTGATTGCACTAGGCTACATTAGTGAACCCGAACGATCGATCCCTTGGCTGTTAACTGAACCCGAGCGATTCCTTCGCTACCGCTGCTAACTGAACCCGAGCGATCCTACTGTTGCTTACTGAAGCTGATTGAACCTGCTGCCTCTTGATGAATAGTGAACATGGGGTTGGTTGAACGAGTCGAGACGTACGTGGTTTGGGTTGGATGAACAGTTCCCGGTGGGGGTTGGATGAACAGGACCCCGTGGTAGTAGTACGTAGTAGGCGATTGTCGCTGGATGAACAGGACCCCGAGAGGAGGTCGCCACAGCCGAGCGGGCGGTTGGGGGTGGATGAACAGGACCCCGTGGAGGGCTGGTTGAACAGTAGCCGGTGGAGGGCTGGTTGAAAAGTAGCCAGTGGAGGGATGGTTGAACAGTAGCCGGTGGAGGTAGAGGAAGACGCAATGGATGAACAGTGCAGGTGGAGGCTGGAGAAAGTCGACAGTGGGTGAACAGTAGCCCGTGGAGTCCCGTTTTGCGGTACGCCACACCCCTCTCAATGAACAGGACCCCCGTTTCAACCTTAGCACTCCAACACAAGTCTGTTTTCTCCGTTTTGCGGT
>LR738715.1:758420011-758451265 GCA_902687465.1 Secale cereale | reverse complement strand
ACAGGATCTCGTTTTGATCGTAGTCGGTCAAGCAGAAGGTTGTTTCCTCCGTTTTGCGGTACGCCAGACCCTTCCTGATGAACAGGACCCCGTTTTGACCATACATGCTCCAGCAAAAGGCCGTTTCCCTCCGTTTTGCGGTACGCCAGACCAGGTTTCGGCTGTTCCGTCCAAGTCGGTTGGCTCCCGATGAACACGATGCTGTTTCTCTATTTCGATCGCGCTGGTTGGCCGTCGATGAACACGACGCCGTTGCTGCCACCCTAGCCGTACGTATGCACGAGTAGGTGTTCGAGACCCCGCCTGTATGTACGTATGTGTCCGTATTTTTTGGCATATAGATGTACGTATGTGTACACGGTTTTGACTAGACTACCTGAACTGCTACGCCGGGGGCTCTACTACTACACATGTCGCTTCTTGCTCGGCCATGGTTCATCGTTGCAGAGAGATCGATCGACTAGTATGTGCGTACACGTTCGTGACCAGACAGAGAACCCTACCTATGGTTCGGCCGGGTGGGTCCCAGCTGTCAGGGACAATAAGGAGGCACTTCATTGCATGCGAAGGTATAGCTAGCGGGTCCCAGCTGTCAGGGGCGAATCATTTTTTTGCCCGTAATAAGGAGGCACTTCCTTGCGTGCGGCCGTGGACCCAGCTGTCAGCCTCTCCATGTACGCTCCTCTTCCGATGGAAGTCGTTCCCTGACCACGTTTACCACGCCGCGCCAAGAGCACCAAGGCGGTGGATGACATCGAGGCAGAGGAAGGGAATGACCCAGAGCCGGGGGAGATGCGGCAGTGGAGTCGCAGCCGGAGAGGAGTACGACGTATGAGGGTTGACTGGTTCGGTGCGGCCTGTGGCTGCAGTCGGCGGAGAATAACAGGAGGGGTGGAGAGGTGGCCTCGCCAGCTGCGGAGTAGCGCTTTGCAGCGAGGCGTGCGAAGCAGCGCTGCTGGCTGCCGCAGGCGGGAGCAGGAAGTCCCGCCGGCGCTGAAGGAAGAAGGCGGGAGATTGAAGATGCATGTCGGCCGTTAGATGTACATCCAACGACTACGGATGTCAGAATTATTTTGTTGACTAATTTGACAAAGCATTCCATAGGCGACCTAATGGCCCACATGCCAGGCTCCTTGCTGGTGGGTCCTAGCTGTCAGTGGAAGGAATAATTGTTTTTTCCCATAATAAGGAGGCACTTCCTTTCGTGCCAAGATGTAGATGAAACATTTTTTCCGCGTAATAAGGAGCGAGTTGCATGCGTGCGTCCATGAACTAGTGTGTCCCCACTGTCAACCTCTGCATGTATTGTCCTCATCCGATGACTCTTGTTTATTGACCATGTTGACCAGGCAGCGCCGAGCGCACAAAGGCGGTGGACGATGGCGAGGCCCCTGGCGGGAACGAACCGGAGATGGGAAGACATGGCAGTGGAGTCGCAGACGGAGAGGAGTACGGGGGTTAACTGGTTCTGGTGCTGCATTGGGCTGCAGTCGGTGGAGAATAACAGGTGTGGAGTGGTGGAGGGATAGCCTAGCCGGCGGTGCGGTACCGCTTCGCAGCAATGCGTGCTAAGCAGAGCCGCTAGTTGCCTAGCTGACGGAGGCCGAAGCAGGCGGTGCCGGCGGCGCTGGAGGAAGAAGAGATTGAAGATGCATGTCGGCCGTTGAATATGTATCCAATGGCCGTGGATGTCATAATGATTTGTTGACTAAGTTGACAACGCCTGCCGTAGGCTTCGACCTATTGGCCCACATGTCACCCTGCAAATATGTGGCTCATATTTAACCCATGTTTTTTAGAATTTACAGTCAATTTGCTGGGCTGGGTGAACAAATAGTGTAGCATCAATTCGGCCCATTTCACTTATTCTAAGAAATCTTAACCCATTTGCACTTTCTTAAAATAGATGAATTTGCTGGGCTTTGTAGTAAACATAATATTAGGTTAGACGGAGCAATTAGTATCAAAAAATAAACCAGAGCTAGACATTATATTATATAGAAAAATAGCAAATTAGCGAGTTATTGCTCAAAATAAAAATGAGCGTGTTATTATTACATTGGTCCTTAAATCTTCGCAAGATTTTGTGCGCAATCACCAGGATTTTCGTTGCCTTAGTGTAAAAAACAACCAGGATTCCCCTTGCCAACTTTCGTTAAACATTTATTTTCATAAGTTAATAAAACATGGGACGTTATTATAATGTATATATGTGTTTGTATTAAATATACAATAATAATAATATATAATGTGGTTAGAATGGAAAACATAAATTGGGCCCGGCATTCTTATTCTTATATATAGAAGAAGAAGAAACAATGATCTGTGTTTTATTAAAAAAAATGGGTTGCCGATGTTTAAAAAAAAAACCTAGGGTGGGAGGCCCATACGCCAATACATACATGATGTGCCTCATAAAACAAGTTGAAACCACTATGTCGATATGTCGTGGGCTGCGCATGTCATGGCTGAGCACTCTGAAAATATACCTCCTAGATCCCCGGTACCCCTAAAAAAGCTCGCCGATGACGGTCTTCGTTGTAAATTTCTTTTGTTTATTGACTACTAGGTTGACAAACCCATGGGCCCAAAGCACAGTATACAATTAGGAAGAAGCATTTTTTTAAAATGAGTCACTTGCTTGCGTACGGCCATGGACCTGGTGGGTCCTAACTGTCAGCCTCTAAACGTATAGTCATGTCCAGATTCCTCTCGTTTGTTGAGCATGTTGACAACGGAAGACGGCGACGCCGTGGCAAACGCACAAAGCCGGAGGAGGGCGTCATGGACACAGATGGGAATAAACCAGAGATGGGAAAGATGCCTTAGAGAAGTGAAAAAAAAAGCGCCTTTATTATTTCGATCATACCTGCAGTAGCCCGGGCGCTATAGCCGTATCACCCAAAAGTAGTACTATCCAGATTCGATTCCAAATGGTGTAGTTGAAAATTATATAATTTTTTGTCTCAGGTATTACTGACATGTGGGTCCCGCCATGTCATTTACACACACCACCTCCACCACTTCCCAAAATTTCGTCCCTAGTTAACCTAGTTTTTCGCACACTCAACATTGTCTTGCATTTTGAAAATAGTATATATTTTTTGACTGTGCATCATATGAAGATTTGCTATACATGAATGTCGATCAGCATGATGTTAACTTGTTGTTCATTCCATTTTTGACCATGACTAAAATTTCCAACATTCTGTTATCCATGTTTGAAAACTGTGTGCTGATTTTAAATGCTCTGCCTCTGAAACATGCACTTTCTTATCTGAAAACTAACATTTGTAGTTTCTTCTCTGAGAATCACTTGGACAGGCAACCATCGCCGGTGGTGGATTGGATGCCGCCCTTCTTCAATCCCCCAGCAGCGCTAGGGGGGAAGAAGATGAAACTTCCATCCCGTGCTGGCGGTTGGGGAATGGAGCGAACTGGATTTAACAGGGGGCGTGGGGCACGACGTGAGGCAGCGCCATCGGCCCCTAAGCGGCAGCTGGCAGTCCGGCCTCGCTGCTGGTTTGGGCACGTCAAAATCTGATAGTGTACATTCTAACAATCCCACGGTATACATACTAACAAGTTCACACACAAGTACAACAGAAAAGGTAAACATTCAGATCAAACTCAGGTTCACATGATACATTCATATTCATAGCCAACATTCACAATCAACAACTCAAAAGATTCATGTATAGACAAGTACAATATGTCTATGCATCCAAATGATTCAAAGATCACAAGCCAATATTCATAGCTAACATTCACAAAAAAGATTCAGATTACACAAGTTTAACATGTTTACGCATCCAAATGATTGAGACAACACAACCAATATCATCCATCGACACACTTTAATTACCTAGGGTACAGACTGGTTGGTGGTGTTCACTTGGTGGTACTTCTTGCTAAAGTTAATGCTGGTCTGAGAAAACTTTCGAGTACATAAGAGCCAGCATAGACCATCTAAACTTTGCTTGTAGGTTTATCCTCATGATAGTGGCCTCGATGCCGCGAGCGGTTTGAGCAACTTGGCCAATACTTTCATCCAACTAGTTTTTGTGTAGTTCAACTGAAATGGAGGCATCCCAGGCGTGCAGACCGGTTAGGTGCCATATGAATATATGCCTCTACCAACTTGTCTGGAATCTTTAGACTCCATGGAATACATTTCTCTACCAGCATACGTGTCGATAACCTAAAAACGCAAGTTGGGACCAAAGACTCGGCTGCATTTTTCTGGGCTATGCGCCAAGCAATATTGTTGGCGCTCACTCTGGAACTTCTTCTTGTCAACATCAATGATTGTCTGAGTGAACTTTGGAGTACAACAAAGCAGCAGCATAAGTATATGTCCATCTTTTCTTTTTGTGCAGTTGTACTGAAATCGGCCAATGTAATGAGTTGCCTGCAAGTTCAGGCTCCAAGTTACTCCTTTATGAAATTGGCCAACAGTAACACAATACCAAATTACCAATAGATATGACAAGCACAATAATCAGGATGAAGACCTGTGAAAGGATCGATATGGTTGACTAGAGGGGGGTGAATAGGCAACTAACAATTTTTAGCTTTTCCTTACCAAATTAAACTTAGCATCAAAATAGGTTGTCTAGATGTGCAACTAGGTGAGCAACATATATGATGCAACAACAAGAAGCATAGAAGAAACCAAGGAATACAGCACAATAAAAGCTTGCACAAGTAAAGGTAAGAGATGACCAAAAGTGGAGCCAGTGGAGACAAGGATGTGTTACCTGAGTTCCTTCCCTTTGAGAGGAAGTATGTCTCCGTTAGAGCGGTGCGGAGGCACAATGCTCCGCAAGAAGCCACTAGGGCCACCATATTCTCCTCACGCCCTCACACAATGCGAGATGTCGTGATTACACTATTGGTGCCCTCGAAGGCGGTGACCGAACCTTTACAAACAAGGTTGGGGCTATCTCCACAACTTAATTGGAGGCTCCCAATGACACCACAAAGCTTCACCACAATGGAATATGGCTCCGAGGTGACCTCAACCGTATAGGGTGCTCAAACACCCAAGTGTAACAAGATCCACAAGGGATTAGTGGGGGGGGTCAAATTTCTCTTGGTGGGAGTGTAGATTGGGGCCTTCTCAACAATTCCCTAGAGAATCAACAAGTTTGATTGGCTAGGGAGAGAGATCGGGCGAAAATGGAGGTTTGAGCAATAATGGAGCATAGGGAGAGAAGAGGTAGTCTTCTTGGAGAAGAAGACCCCCTTTATATAGTGGAGGAAAAGATCCAACCATTATCCCCTCTTTCAGCCCGCACCACGCGGTATTACCGCATTCAGTCACGGTACTACCGCAAGGGGTTGCGGTACTACCTCTATGGATTGCGGTACTACCGCTTGCGTGGTACTGGCCAGGTGTAGGCCTGTTGCACAGGGCAACGAGCGGTAGAACCTCCGAAGCGGTACTACCGCGCACCCCTATGGTACTATCGTAAGGGAGGCAACAAAAGGTGCAAAGAAAGCATGAAAGTAAAAAATTACTTCCGTACCCACTTCCACTGAGAAAGGAGTTGTGCAAAAGTCCGGCACGGTAGTACCGGGCAGAAGTCGCGGTACTACCGTAGGAGGGCGGACGTAAAAAATTACATCCGCTCCTACTACTGCACGCATCAGCGTCAGGGCTGGAGGCAGTGGTACTACCGCTCACATGGAGCGGTACTACCACTGGCCCCTACGGTACTACCGCATGCCACTAAGGCTTTAGCACTTGGGGCCTTCAAATCTCATAGACTTGGATAAGCGGATGGTGCTCCATCGAAGCAAGGGAAAGGAGGTGCAAGGGAACATATGTGTACATGTTGATTCCACCCTAACCTTTCCGAAGCGGACCACGTCTTAATAGTACGGCTTTCCAAGACTCAAATCCACCAAAAAGAAATTAGAGAACAACCATCTTCGGTAGACTCTGAGGGGAACCGAATCATCTTGTGCCTAGACATGAGATATCTAAAATGCTCAATGCACACGATTAGTCTTGAAAAGCATTGTCATCGATCGCCAAAACCACTTAGGGAGAAATATGCCCTTACAGTCTCCCCCTTTTTGGTGGATTGATGACAATACGGGATATGCACATAGAGATATATAATGAGCATAATCAAACACAAAACTATAAAATATAGACATGCTCCCCCTAGATGTGTGCATTCTATAGATATGCTTTGGACTACAAAACACACATACTAGGATCAACACTCCCCCTATATTTTATAGATAAGGCAATCATTGCAACAAGATAAGATACACTAAGCATGGAAGCAAGGTATAGTATGTGAGCATAAAGATAAGGGCACAAGACTAAATAAACTCACAAGCTACTAATCATACTTGACAATAAAAGGATAAGAGTGATGGCATATGTCTCACACCATATGATAGAATAAGTCTCCTGGTCTCACACGCAAATAGCACCAACCAAAGCAACGACGAAGGTTCAACAAAAGCAAGGAGACAAAGAACTCGCAAATCGTACACTCTCTCCCCCTTTGGAATAGAGACACCAAAAAGGCAGAGAGGACACCTAAGACACAGGTGGTAGCTCCCATTGTAGAGATCACTCCTCCGAGGCAGCAGCTGGAATGGACTCCTCATCTGACTCGGCCCACTGAAAGCCCTTTGTCTCCATCCAAGCATGCTTAGGTGTGATGGTCTTCTTAGACCCACTAGAGACGTGCTCAAAGCTTCCTCAAAATCCGCTTGTTGCGCTAGTGACTTTCTGAGCAACATGGGTCTGGTACTGCCCCTTAGCCTGCATGCAGAATAGAGTCTTCACCCGGTCCTTGAGCTTCTTAGCCCAAGATGGCTCAGCGGAGGGAGGCTCATACTCCTCATGACTGTCCTCCTCCTCCTCCTCTATCTCATCATCTTCAACATCCATGTGGGCAGCCTCTGCCTCAGCCCTGGTAGTGGTGTTAGCCCACTTGTTCTTCTGTCGCAGCTTGATGGGATCATGGCGAATCCAGTTGGGAGCATGAAACACCTCGCCCGAAAAGAGCTTCTCCCAAGTCTTCTGAATCAAGAGGTGCAAATAAGGTCCATAGATGGGGACCTTACGATGGAACACAGCAGACTGAAGTTCACACCACATGATGTGAGAGACATCAAGTGGTCCAGGTTGTTTATGGCGCGCCTCCTCACAAATGAGCATCATGTCCACAAGATAGGAATGCACCTTGTCCTTGTCGCCCATGCGAGGAAAAAGAGAGTTGCGAAAGATCCGGTGAATGATGTCGAGAAACTAGTTCGGCACATAATACTTCTTGCCATTGGGTAAAATCTCCTCAACAAGGAATGGTTGAAGCTTGTTCTTGGAAGCAGACTCTGGGTTGGCATGCGGACGAATGCCAATGGGCTCATCTAGCCCCGCATCAGGAATGTGCAATAGATCCATGAACTCCTTCCACTCAGCAATCATCCTCTTTCCATTTTTCATCCAAGTCATACTCCACTTCTCATCCGAGTGGAAATGGACAGAAGCAAAAAACTGAGCCACAAGATCCGGGTCATAGTCAAGTTGGAACAAGATGATCACCTCAATACCAAACTGCCCCACCAAATCCAGAGGCTCACCAAAATATGCGTGCACTACTGCAGGATGCTGCTAACGCGACACTACGATCAGAGACCCTTTAATGAAATTGTGTGTGATGCATTAATCACGAACGGTGATGTAAACAAACCCGTCAAAAAAAAGGTGCAAAACATTTGCGATGAATGATACATCAAACACGGTTCAGATTTTAGTTGCCTGTGCGATGCGTGGCATAGGGTTGATCCGGCAAAACCGTTTGCGATGTGGCAGAACAACAGAAACGGGAAGCCATGTCAATGTGTGTGAGGTATACGACATACAGTTCGCTCCGATGAACCGTTTGCGACAATCGAGGTAAACACAAACGATTCGGTGTAACAATATGTGTGTGATACCCGGCAAATGGGTCGGTAATCGGAATTGTGTGCGATCATTATAGACAGCCCATGCGGTCTTTTTGCGAATTGTGTGCTTGTCAGGGCACACAATTCAACAAACCAACCTTTGAGCAATAATGTGGAAGATCACTGTCGAATACGTATTACTAACCGTCTGCGATGAGATTGATAGGATAAACAGTGATAACAAATTAATATGAGCGAATGGAAATAGAGATATATACAGTCTGCTTAATTTAGTCCTTCTTCTTCTCGTTGTTGTTGTTGGATGGCCCCGCGCCATCGTCTTGGCGACGACGCTTCTTACCGCTGACTGTTGTCTTTTCATCGCCGCCACCGTCATCATCGTCGTTAATGTTGTCGTCCTCCTCCTCCTCGTTCGACCATTACTCCTCATCATCATCGTCGTCCTCTTATTCGTCCTCCGACGGCACCCTCGTTCTTCTGGTTCTCGTCTGACGACAGTGGAAGCGGCGTCCCTTCCATGATCCAGATATAATTGTGGTCTGGGCTCGACGCCGGACTCATGGAAGATGTGCGGGATGATTCTGATGTTGACCTATCATCGGGCGCCAAAGTTTTGGCTAAACTGTCGTCCTCGTTGTCGCTCCACATGGCTGCAAAGTGTGTGCCAGTGTGTAGCGTGGCCTGCCGGGGACGATGAAGATGGTGGACACTTAAGCGGGGTATGCAGAGAAGAGGAAATGCCAATTGAATCGGGGGTTGACGTATTATCTAACTGCTGATATAATAACCGCAATTATTTGTACCGAGTCACTCCAAATTCCCGGGGTTGCGCAGGACTCCTATTGGCTATTTGGTTGATTCCTTTTTCAGGACAAAAACAAGGAACGAGTTTTGGGATTATGCATCGGTATTGGTACGAACGGAGTAGGACAGTTGGCAAGCAATACAATGGGCTCTTCTTATTGAAAAAGCCAGTAATAATCAAACTACGAAGAAAAGGAAAAAAGACAAAGGAAAATATATGCACAAATCTTCGCGTAACATCAATGGCATAGGACCTAGATGTGCATTACTTAGAGCACATCTAGATGTTCTTTAGCAATATTGTCAAACAAAACCCCTAATCATCATTGCAAACAGCGCATAGAACATAGCTAATGCGACAACCACAACTACACATGCTAGTTCCTTCTTGTCTCTTGCTTTCATTTGTTGTCTGTGATTGATTATTTCTTGCTTCATCGTATTGATTGTACATTCCAGATCAACTAGATTCTTCTTCAGCTTTACGTTATCTTCTGTGAGCTTGGTGATAACACTCCGAGCCCTGTCATGCCATTCTTCATCCAGCCAGTTAACAAAGGCACAAGCCTCATATTCCTGCCAATGTTAAATAGTATTCAGGATGAGCGGTGGCATTAACTCAAGTAAAATGATGAACTTAGCACTAACCTCTAAGGAGCAACTAAGAAACCGCCTGCCAATATCGAATACCTCTGTGCATACAAGTCGAGCGGGAGTGTGCCTGTCGAGGTTATGTACCCCGCGTAGCCTCATCCGCACCCAAGGGCATTTTGAGACATCGGGGCTGGCCTAGCCCCTCAGGATGACTGGGCGTGCGGCCAGCCTCTAGATCGCGTTCCAGGAGGCGGCCTGCCCCTAGCTGCCGGCCCCTTCCTCCTGGGAGTCTGCACCAACCGATCGTGATCAAGACGGAGCATGGCAATAGTGCCAACTATACCCCCCGGGATACGGGGGCGTGGCAACAGTGTACTTCGAGCGGACATCCTCCACCACAACATGGTACTGTAGCCATGCACGTTGTGACACGGCCCGCGTCAAAAAGGACGGCGCCACAGTAAAAGCCAATCGGAGTGGCCCGCAAGCGGCGGGCCCTACTTGTCGGCCGGATTCTCAGTAGCCGGCGCGGTCCACCAGCGGCGGGCCCCAGCAATCGGCGGAGAACCCAGCGACCGAAGACACTGACATCCGGGACCTACCACCCGGCGTATTACTATCGTACCCCTGGGGTTAGGCCTATATAAACCCCCCAAGATCACACATGCAAAGGGTTGAGCATTCCTTCCCCACACACCATATCTAGGAGCAAGAGAGCTAAGCCATGCCCTTCTTCCTCCTCTAGCAATACAGCTCTAGGAGCACACTTGTATACTTGTGATTCATAGTGATCATGCGGAGACCCCGCAGAGCAGGACTAGGGGTGTTATCTCTACGGAGAGCCCCGAACCGGGGTAAGACTCATGCGCGATCGAGGTCTCGCCCATTCCCGCTTCCAGAGCCCGCCGACGTACTCTTGTCCCACACCATGATAGGCCACCCCTGGCATCTGTCTCGAGAATACTTCGACAGTTGGTGCCCATCGTGGGGCCGGCGGCGTCGACCGGAGACATGTTCTGGACGGGAACCCTCTTCCTCCCCGACGAGCACGTCGCGGACGGCCCGATCGGCCAGCCCGGCGCGCTCGCTAGTGCCTACACGAGCGTCCAGCCCGATGCGGGGGTAGCCTGCCCCGTCAGCTGCCTTGCCGACCTCCTCAACAAGGTCAGCCTCTCTGATGAGCCTGCCTCCAACACAGAAGCTCTCCGCTCCGTCGACCCCCTCTCTGGGCTCTTCGAGAAGCTCACTGTCTCTAATGAGCCGGCCCCCGACATGGAGTCTGTTGGCTCCTCCGACCCCACCATCGAGCCCGGTGATATGCTCGTTGGCTCCGATGCGGCTTCCACCAATGTCTACCCTGACAACATGATCATCATCGACGACCCGCTCCCTCCCGTCGTCGGCGATGTCTCAGCCGGCTTGCTCGACGTCGGCATCATCATGAAGGCGATGGTCGTTGGCGATAGCTAGGCATCTGCCAGGGTTGCTGAGGACCTTTTGCGAGCAGCAATGCAGGACTTGGCTACTCCTCTTGATGACGAGACTGATCCTACGATGCTGGAGGCGATCCGTCTCAAGGTCCTCGAATGCGCCACCAAGCTGGCGGCCATGCAGTGCCGCGCGGAAGCCAACTAGCGCAAAATCGACCGCATCACAGGCGGAACGCCAGCTGCGGCAGAGCCTAGCCGGGCCCGTGCCATCCGGTGATACGTCTCCAACGTATCAACTTTTCCAAACCCTTTTGCCCTTGTTTTGGACTCTAACTTGCACGATTTGAATGGAACTAACCCGGACTGACGCTGTTTTCAGCAGAACTGCCATGGTGTTGTTTTTGTGCAGAAATAAAAAGTTCTCGGAATCGCCTGAAAATCAACGGAGAATTATTTCAGAAAATATAAAAAATATCTGCAAGAAGATCCACACCAGGGGGCCCAGGGCCTGTCCATGAGGGTGGGGGCGCGCCCCTTGCCTCGTGGGCCCCCTGGTGCCTTACCGACGTACCCCCAGATCATGTATCTTCACTTTCGGGGACAAAAAAATCGAGGAGAAGGAATTATCACGTTTCACGAGACGGAGCCGCCGCCAAGCCCTAATCTGTCTCAAGAGGGTTGATCTGGAGTCCGTTCGGGGCTCCGGAGACTGGAGATCGTCGCCATCTTCATCATCAACCTTCCTCCATCACCAATTCCATGATGCTCACCGCCGTGCGTGAGTAATTCCATCGTAGGCTTGCTGGACGGTGATGGGTTGGATGGGATCTATCATGTAATCGAGTTAGTTTTGTTAGGGTTTGATCCCTAGTATCCACTATGTTCTGAGATTGATGTTGCTGTGACTTTGCTATGCTTAATGCTTGTCAGTAGGTCCCGAGTGCCATCATTTCAGATCTGAACCTATTATGTTTTCATGAATATATGTGTGTTCTTGATCCTATCTTGCAAGTCTATAGTCACCTACTATGTCTTATGATCCGGCAACCCCGAAGTGATAATAATCGGGACCACTCCCGATGATGACCATAGTTTGAGTAGTTCATGTATTCACTATGTGTTAATGCTTTGGTCTGGTACTCTATTAAAAGGAGGCCTTAATATCCCTTAGTTTCCAATAGGACCCCGCTGCCACGGGAGGGTAGGACAAAAGATGTCATGCAAGTTCTTTTCCATAAGCACGTATGACTATATTCGGAATGCATGCCTACATTGCATTGATGAACTGGAGCTAGTTCTGTGTCACCCTAGGTTATAACTTCTACATGATGAATTGCATCCGACATAATTTCCCATCACCGATGCAATGCCTACGAGCTTTTCCTATATTGCTTGTTGCTTAATTACTTTTCCATTGCTATCACAAAAACTACAAAAACAATATCGTTACTTTTATTGCTGCTACCGCCACTATCATATTACTTTGCTACTAAACTATCTTGCTGCAGATACTAAGTTTCCAGGTGTGGTTGAATTGACAACTCAGCTGCTAATACTTAAGAGTATTCTTTGGCTCCCCTTGTGTCGAATCAATAAATTTGGGTTGAATACTTTACCCTCGAAAACTGTTGCGATCCCCTACACTTGTGGGTTATCAAGACTATTTTCTGGCGCCGTTGCCGGGGAGCATAGCTCTATTGTTTAAGTTACTTGGGATTTATATCTGTTGATCACTATGAAGAATTTGAAGGACTCAAAAACCAAGATCTTACCCTCAACTACGAGGGGAGGTAAGGAACTGCCATCTAGCTCCGCACTTGATTCTCCTTATGTTATGAGTAAACTTGCGACACCTACTCCTGCTATTGAATCTGATATGTCGTATGTTCTTGATGATGCCACTTCTGCTCTGTATGATGAAACTACTTCTATGCCTGATACTGTGCCACTAGGTGAATTTCTAGAGGAACAAATTGCTAAGGTTAGGGAGAATGCAAATATTGAAACTGATGATATTTATGAAAGTGATGATGAAACTACTCCCAATAGATATGAATTGCATGTTGTTCCTGGGGGTTATGTTATGGATGAAGAAACTGCTAGAGACTTTCTAGCTTGCAATGATAGATATGATCTTAAGAAATTATTAGCTAAGCTGAAAGAAAAGTCCTTGAATGCTAGAATGAAACATGACCCTGCTTTTGCTACTTCACCTATCTGTGTTACTGATAAGGATTATGAATTCTCTGTTGATCCTGAGTTAATTACTTTGGTTGAATCTGATCCTTTCCATGGCTATGAGTCCAAAACTGTTGTGGCACATCTTAGTAAGTTGAATGATATAGCCACCCTGTTTAGCAATGATGAAAAGATTCGTTATTACTATATCCTTAAGCTATTTCCGTTCTCGTTAAAGGGTGATGCTAAGACTTGGTTTAATTATCTCGATCCTGGTTGTGTGCGTAGTCCCCAGGATATGATGTATTACTTCTCTGCTAAATATTTTCCCGCTCATAAGAAACAAGTTGCCTTACGGGAAATATATAACTTTGCGCGAAGAAGAGAGTCTCCCACAAGCTTTGGGGAGGCTTCTCCAATTATTTAATGCTTTGCCTGACCATCCTCTTGAGATGCATGATATACTTGATGTCTTTTATAATGGACTAACCGATGCTTCCAGAGACCACCTGGATAGTTGTGCTGGTTGTGTTTTCAGGGAAAGAACGGTTGAACAAGCTAAACTACTGCTGAACAATATGCTGGCCAATGAAAATAATTGGACACTTCCTGAACTAGCCCCTAAGCCAACTCCGAAGAAAAGAGGTGTTCTATTTCTCAGTCCTGAAGATATGCAAGAGGCAAAGAAATGTATGAAAGAAAAAGGTATTAAAGCTGAAGATGTTAAGAATTTACCACCTATTGAAGAAATACATGGTCTTGATAACCCGACGTAGGTAGTAAAGGTAAATTCTCTTTACAGATTTGATGAAGGTGATATTCCTTGTTATAAGTCTGCTAGCCAATGCTTAGATGACTTTGACAATTTTATTATGAAACAAGAAAGCTTCAATGCTTAGGTTGGTAGACAATTGCAACACAATGCTTATATGATTGAACGCTTGAGTGATTATCTGTCTAGAGCTAAAGGTGAACTGAAACTCATTAGTATTCATACTTCTATGGTCACCACTCATGTAGAACAAGTACTTAAGGCTCAGAATGATTTGCTCAATGAATTAAATATTAAGAATAATGATAGTGCCATTAGAATTGTGACTAGAGGTGGTAGAATGACTCAGGAACCTTTGTATCATGAGGGCCACCCTAAGAGAATTGATCAAGATTCTTAGAGAGCTAATTTAGATGCACATAGTTCTTCTAAGAAGAAGAAAAAGAAAAATGATAGGACTTTGCATGCTCCTAGTGAACATGTAGCTGATACACCTCAGAATCCCAATGATATATCTGTTTCTGATGCTGAGACACAATCTGGTAATGAACAAGAACCTAGTGATAATAATAATGATGCTCAACCTAGCAATGATAATGATGTAGAAATTGAACCTGATGTTGATCTTGATAACCCACAATCAAAGAATCAGCGTTATGATAAGAGGGACTTTGTTGCTAGGAAGCACGGTAGGGAAAGAGAACCATGGGTTCAAAAACCCATGCCTTTTCCTCCGAAACCATCCAAGAAAAAGGATGATGAGGATTTTGAGCGCTTTGCTGAAATGATTAGACCTATCTTTTTGCGTATGCATTTGACTGATGTGCTTAAAACAAATCCTTATGTCAAGTATGTGAAAGATATTATTACCAACAAAAGAAAGATACCTGAAGTAGAAATTTTCACCATGCTTGCTAATTACACTTTTGAGGGTGGAATGCCTAAGAAATTAGGAGATCCAGGAGTACCTACTATACCTTGCTCATTAAGAGAAACTATGTTAAAACTGCTTTGTGTGATCTTGGAACCGCTGTTAGTGTTATGCCTCTCTCTTTATATCGTAGACTTGACTTGAGTAAGTTGACACCTACTGAAATATCTTTGCAAATGGTTGATAAATCAACTGCTATACCTGTCGGTATTTGTGAGGATGTGCCTGTTGTAGTTGCAAATGTTACTATTCTAACGGACTTTGTTATCCTTGATATTCACGAGGATGATAGTATGTCTATTATTCATGGAAGACCCTTTTTGAATACTGCAGGGGCTGTTATTGATTGCAACAAAGGCAATGTCAGTTTTCATGTCAATGGTAATGAGCATACGGTACACTTTTCGAGGAAACAACCTCCACAGTATCAATTATATTGGAAAAATTTCAACTATTACTATTGGAGGTTTTGAGTTTCCTCTTCCTACTATCAAGAAGACATATGACATCCTTATTGTTGGGGACATACATATCCCCATTGAGGTAACCTAGTGTTATTCGAAAATTCTCCGATTTCATGTTACTCTGAAAGAGTTTATTAACAAGACATGATCAACCTTGTTGATGGATTCCTTTTGATGAGCATGGTATAGGTGAATCTAGATAGCACAACCTTCTGTACCCTCCTTTTACTTTCAGTTAATTAGGATAAATAAAGCAAAAATAGTATTTTCTGTCTGTTTCCAGACTTATCCATGCAAAAAAAAAATCCCGAAAATAAAAGTTCTCCAAATGCCGTGAAAATGAAATATGATTTTTTTTTCTAGAATTTTTGAGGAAATATGGCACTGAATACACAGCGAGGGGAGCCAACACGTGGCCACGAGGGTCCAGGGCGCGCCCCCCTGCCAAGGGCGCGCCCCCTGCCTCGTGGGCCCCACATGGCCCCCCTCCACTTATTCCTGCACCCAGATTCTTCTTCTTCCTCCCAAAAAAATCACCAACCAGCCCAAACCCGAGTTCTAGCTCATCTTGCTGCCATTTTCGATCTCCTTGCTCAAAGCACCATTCACCAAACTGTTCGGGGAGATTGTTCCTTGGTATGTGACTCCTCCATTGGTCCAATTAGTTTTTGTTCTAGTGATTTATTTGTTGCAAATTTATGTTGCTGTGGTGACCTTGTTCTTAAGCTTGCATGTCAAATTTTCTTGGTCCCTAGTAGTTCTAATGCATGATATAGTCTCTAGGCACTAGTAGGAGTTGTTGCTACCAATCTTATTGAGTTTGGTTAACTTTTATTTTGAAGTTACTAAAAATTTCAGAAATTTTCAAAAAAGGAAAATGTTAAAAAGATTGTTGAGGGGCTTGATGTCTACACACGCTTCTACTCTTGTAGACTATGTTGGGCCTCCAAGCGCAGAGGTTTGCAGGACAGCAGCAATTTCCCTCAAGTGGATGACCTAAGGTTTATCGAACTCAGGGAAGTAGAGGTTGAAGATGGTCTCTCTCAAGCAACCCTGCAACTAAGATACAAGAAGTCTCTTGTGTCCCCAACACACCTAATACAACTAGGAGTTGTATAGGTGCACTAGTTCGGCGAAGAGATGGTAAAATATGGATGATAGGAGTGGCAAAGCAAAGTAATATAAATCTGTAATAAAAAGTGCAGCAAGCAAACAAGTGGTAAACGTGAGCACAAATGGTATTGCAATGGTGGAAACAAGGCCTAGGGATCATACTTTCACTAGTGGCAACTCCCAACAACATTAACATAATCGAATCACATGATATTTCCCATAAAACATGCAATGGAGACGCACCCGGAGGTCATTCCTTCGTGGTCAAGATAGGACGAGAATTATGTAGGGCTACAAAAGCACACCTCAAAGTTCGTAGTTCTCAATCTAAGGATTTCCCAATGTCACCGCGGCCATCCAAAGAGAGTCCCACAATCACCACAACATATCTAAAGGATAGTCAAAGACAAGCACCAAGAGACTCTCAATCTTCAATCAACACACAAGAGAGGAAATCACTCATGAAAATATTTTTCTAATCCATGTCCAATAGACTGCTGTCACCTTGGTCTCGGGGATTATACTAGATAAAGACAAGTGAGTACATCAATCCAATACATAGAGGAAGGGGAAATATCATGGGATCACCCTAGATTAACATAGCCTATGATCACAACGAAGATCACATCATGGGAGAGAGAGATAACCACATAGCTACACGTACGAGCCCTCGGCCCCGGAGAAGACTACTCACACATGGACATGGTGAGGAGGATCTTGATGATGGTGTTGATGGAGAGGTGCAGCCCCGCGAGGAGGCGGCAGCCGGCGGCGGCCACGGAGGCGGCGGCGGCGGCCCTCGGGGCGGCGGCGGCCCTAGGGGGCAGGGACTCCTTGGCCCCCCTTCTTCCTTGTGGATGGTGCTGCAATGGTGCTAGTCCTCCCCTCCAAGACGGCGGCTCGGGAGGAGGAAAATTCGTGACCCTTGGTGACCTTGGTTTCCTCTCTTTATATAGACTCTCGGATTCCCGTCATCAGATTTTGGGCCTCAGTAAAACGGGCTTTACTCGGCCGTCCGGACTCCGATTTGGACGAATTTTATATCCAGAAGCATCGCCTCGAAATTCCCCACAACTTTCGCAACTAGACTTTTTCCGTTTGACGTCGTCTTCGGGCCGGAACGTGACCATCTTTAAAAAACGTTCTCAGACAGATTTCAGGAAAGTCAGAGTCCTACTCCAATACGACTCATTTTGCGTTTTTGTCAATTTCCATGTAATTCCTACACAATAAAGTGTAAAACAAGAACATTGTGCACTTTTGCAACCATTAGTAGGTTAGTCCAAATATGATCAAAAGTGTATGGAAGTGCATAAATATCATAATAATATCACACAAAAAAGGCATGGAGCAAGCAGAAATTATAGATATGTTTTGGACGTATCAGGGCTCCTCCAGCAAGAGTTCAGAGGAGAAGAAGAAAGAAGAAAATAAGAAGCCCGAATATAATCTTCCTCGCTTGGCGGAAGTTCGACCGTGTGAATGGCCTTGCAATGATTTCATGGTGTCCACCGGGATATATGAAGACTTTTATTGGTTGGCAAATAATGCAGGCCTCACCGACTTCCTCCATGACCAGAAAGAACAGTATCTCTTACTCACCAATATTTTTATGCAAAGCTTTCATTTTCATTATAGGAAAACACCACCTACGGTGGAGTTTCGTTTATATGATGTGATTAAGGAGATATCACTCTTAGATTTTATGAAATATGCAAAGTACACTTTGGAGGTAGATTTGATGAACCACGTCGTGAAGACGTTGAAGGGTTTATTGACATTATAGCTATAGGGGAAACGAGACAAGTTTCAGGGGCAAGAATCACTAGTATACACTTCCCTGTTCTGCGCTACTTTGCTTTATTTGCTAGTAGATGTTTAATTGGTCGCGAGAACAGTGGGAATCTCAGTGCCCCTAATATTATCATTTTACGCCATGCTTTGTTTCAAGACACGACTTTTAGCTTGGGCGCCGTCGTTGCCAAACGATTGAGTCTGAACCGCTCAAAGGGGCCCGTCTTTGGAGGCATCTTTGCTTCTCGCCTTGCTGAATATTTTAATATACCTATTAGGCATCATGAGAAGGAAGAAAAATTGGTTGCCCCTATTTATCTAGACTACAAGAGCATGGTAGCTCATGAATTTTTTGTTAAAGACAAGAATAGGCGGCTTAATTATAAATTAAGATTTGATGAAATATATTGTGAAATTGTTACCTTGCTTGCACCATCTTTGTTTGATCTGTCCACAGGCAAGTATCTCATTACATCAGATGCCTTCTACAAGTACCAAGGCCAGGCACAAGCTTCAGAGCCTGAGCCAAAACCACCACTTGATCCATCCCGTCAATCTGTTTATGGGTGGGAGCTGGATGAGCTTGCCAACCAGTGGCACCCAGAGGATGCATCTCGGTACACTGGACGGAGTGGCTTCGATCCATGGCCATAGACCAACTTAGGCCAAAATCCTAAGCTTGGGGGAGTACATGTTTCTCACTGATGTTACATTCATGTTCACACTTATTCTAGTTGTCGGTGCTCACACTCTTTCACTGTACAATCCATGCTTAGTTTCACTTTCTTTTTCTTAGTCTTTTTCTTGTGTGCTAGAAAAAACCAGAAAAACAAAAAATATTAGTTGTAGCTTCTAGCTAGTTACTTTCTTTGCTTGTAGTAGTAGTTAAAAGTGAAAACCCAAAAAGATTTACCGTTCTTCTTTTGCTTGTTGGGAGCTTTCCCATGTAAATAGTTTCTTTTCTTTTCTTTTTGGGTTAAGAGTAGAAGACCATGATTGAAAATGCTTAATGGCTCTCATATGCTTTGTTGTTGATTTAACCTTGAGCCATATTACCTTGTCTTCTATCTTGTATTAAATGTCTGCAGACTCCAGCTTAGTCCAATGCACGTGCACTATTATTATTATCCACACCGTTCGGTCGTGCAAGTGAAATGCAATAAGGATGATATATGATGAACTAATTGAGATGAGAAAAGCTGGTATGAACTCGACCTCTTTTGTTTTTGTAAATTTGATGGCTCATTGTTCTTGATTCAGCTTGTTACGGATGAAACATGTTTGCAATGACAATTAGAGATCATAGCTGCTTATGCCATGCTTAATTAGCCGAGAGTTTATAATGGTCTATCTTGCGTGCCAACATGGTATTAAAATGGTTGTGATGTGGTATGATGGGTGGTATCCTCCTTTGAACGATTTAAGTGATTTGACTTGGCACATGTTCACGCATGTAGTTGAAACAAATCAACATAGCCTCCACGATATTTATGTTCATGGTGATTTATATCCTACTCATGCTTGCATTCATTGTTGATTAATTTTAATGCATGTTCATGACCGTTGTTGCTCTCTAGCTGGTCGCTTCCCAGTCTCTTTCTAGCCTTCACCTGTACTAAGCGGGAATACTGCTTGTGCATCCACTTCCATAAACCCCAAAGTTATTCCATATGAGTCCACCATTGTTGGAAATATGCCCTAGAGGCAATAATAAATTGGTTATTATTATATTTCCTTGTTCATGATAATTGTTTATTATCCATGCTAGAATTGTATTGATAGGAAACTCAGATGCATGTGTGGATACATAGACAAACACCATGTCCCTAGTGAGCCTCTACTTGACTGGCTCGTTGATCAATAGATGGTTGCGGTTTCCTGACCATGGACATTGGATGTCGTTGATAACGAGATCACATCATTAGAAGAATGATGTGATGGACAAGACCCAATCCTAAGCCTAGCACAAGATCGTGTAGTTTGTATGCTAAAGCTTTTCTAAATGTCAAGTATCTTTTCCCTAGACCATGAGATTGTGCAACTCCCGGATACCATAGGAATGCTTTGGGTGTACCAAATGTCACAACGTAACTGGGTGGCTATAAAGGTGCACTACGGGTATATCCAAAAGTGTTTGTTGGGTTGGCACGAATCGAAACTGGGATTTGTCACTCCGTGTGACGGAGAGGCATCTCTGGGCCCACTCGGTAGGACATCATCATAATGTGCACAATGTGATCAAGGAGTTGATCACGGGCTGATGTGTTACGGAACGAGTAAAGAGACTTGTCGGTAACGAGATTGAACAAGGTATCGGGATACCGACGATCGAATCTCGGGCAAGTACTATACCGGTAGACAAAGGGAATTGTATACGGGATTGATTGAATCCTTGACATCGTGGTTCATCCGATGAGATCGTCGTGGAGCATGTGGGAGCCAACATGGGTATCCAGATCCCGCTGTTGGTTATTGACCGGAGAGTTGTCTCGGCCATGTCTGCATGACTCCCGAGCCCGTAGGGTCTACACACTTAAGGTTCGATGACGCTAGGGTTATGGGGAAAGTATGTACGCGGTTACCGAATGTTGTTCAGAGTCCTGGATGAGATCCCGGACGTCACGAGGAGTTCCAGAATGGTCCGGAGGTAAAGATTGATATATAGGAAGTGAGGATTTGACCACCGGAAGTGTTTCAGGCATCACCGGTAATGTACCGGGACCACCGGAAGGGTCCGGGGGTCCACCGGGAGGGGCCACCAGCCCCGGAGGCCTACGTGGGCCAATAGTGGGAAGGGACCAGCCTTTAAGTGGGCTGGGGTGCCTCCCACCAAGGCCCAAGGCGCCTCCAAGAGGGGAGGGGGCAAACCCTAGGGCAGATGGGCCCTAAGGCCCACCCTGGTGCGCCCCCCCCCTCTCCCTCCCCCCTTTGGCCGCCACCCTAGATGGCATCTAGGGCTGCCGCCCCCTCCCCCCTAGGGAGGGAACCCTAGAGGGGGCGTAGCCCCTCCCTTCCCCCTATATATACTTGAGGTATGGGGGCTGCCCAACACATGATTTGATCTCTCTCTTGGCGCAGCCCTACCTCTCTCCCTCCTCGTCTCTCGTAGTGCTTGGCGAAGCCCTGCTGGAGTGTCGCGCTCCTCCACCACCACCACGCCATCGTGCTGCTGCTGGACGGACTCTTCCCCAACCTCTCATTCTCCCCTTGCTGGATCAAGGCATGGGAGACGTCACCGGACTACACGTGTGTTGAACGTGGAGGCGCTGTTGTTCGGCGCTTAGATCGGAATCAACCGCGATCTAAGTCGCTAGGAGTACGACTCCTTCATCCGCGTTCTTGTAACGCTTCCGCTTAGCGATCTACAAGGGTATGTAGATGCACTCCCCTCTCCCTCGTTGCTAGATTACTCCATAGATTGATCTTGGTGATGCGTAGAAAATTTTGATTTCCGCTACGATCCCCAACGATGGTATCAGAGCTAGGTCTATGCGTAGTTTCTTGCACGAGTACAACACAAAGTAGTTGTGGGCATCGATTTTTCAATTTACTTGCCGTTACTAGTCTTATCTTGATTCGGCGGCATCGTGGGATGAAGCGGCCCGGACCGACCTTACACGTACTCTTACGTGAGACTGGTTTCACCGATTGACATGCACAAGTTGCATAAGGTGGCTAGCGGGTGTTTGTCTCTCCCACTTTAGTCAGATCGGATTCGATGAAAAGGGTCCTTATGCAGGGTAAATAGAAATTGGCATATCACGTTGTGGTTTTGGCGTAGGTAAGAAACGTTCTTGCTAGAAACCTATAGCAGCCACGTAAAAACTTGCAACAACAATTAGAGGACGTTTAACTTGTTCTTGCAGCATGTGCCGTGTGATGTGATATGGCCAAAAGGATGGGATGAATGATATATATGTGATGTATGAGATTGATCATGTTCTTGTAATAGGAATCACGACTTGCATGTCGATGAGTGTGACAACCGGCAGGAGCCATAGGAGTTGTCTTATTTTATTGTATGACCCGCGTGTCACTGAAAACACCATGTAATTACTTTACTTTATTGATAACCGTTAGCCATAGTAGTAGAAGTAATGTTTGGCGAGACGACTTCATGAAGACACGATGATGGAGATCATGGTGTCATGCCGGTGACGATGATGATCATGGAGCCCCGAAGGTGAAGATCAAAAGGAGCAAAATGATATTGGCCATATCATGTCACTATTTGATTGCATGTGATGTTTATCATGTTTTACATCTTATTTGCTTAGAACGACGGTAGTAAATAAGATGAGATCTCACCAAAATTTCAAGAATTGTGTTCCCCCTAACCGTGCACCGTTGCTAAGGTTCGTTGTTCCGAAGCACCACGTGATGATCAGGTGTGATAGGCTCTAATGTTCGCATACAACGGGTGTAAGCCAGATTTACACACGCAATACACTTAGGGTTCACTTGACAAGCCTAGCATGTACAGACATGGCCTCGTAACACGGAAGACCGAAAGGTCAAACATGAGTCGTATAGAAGATACGATCAACATAAAGATGTTCACCGTTGATGACTAGTCCGTCTCACGTGATGATCGGACACGGCCTAGTCGATTCGGATCATGCATCACTTAGATGACTAGAGGGATGTCTATCTGAGTGGGAGTGCATTAAATAATTTGATTAGATGAACTTAATTGTCATGAACAATAGTCTAAGTTGTGTTCGCAAATTATGTTGTAGAGCTATAGCTTGCGTTGTAGCTCCCTGTTTAATACGATCCTAGAGAAAGACTAAGTTGAAAGATATTGTAAGCACTGATGCGGACTGGGTCCGTAGTCCGAGGAGTGTCCTCACAGCTACACAGAAGGCTTATGTCTTTGATGCACCGCTTGATGTGCAAATCCCTACAACGTCGTTTGTGGATGTTGTGAACACCTGACACACACGTCCTGATGACTACTTGATAGTTTAGTGCACCATATTTACGGCTTAGAATCGGGTTTCCAGTGACGTTTTGAACGCCATAAGACATATGAGATGTTCCAAGAGCTGAAATTGGTATTTCAGGCTCATGCCCGTGTTGAGAGGTATGAGACCTCTGACAAGTTCTTTTGCCAACAAGATGGAGGAGAATAGCTCAACTAGTGAGCATGTGCTCAGAATGTCTGGGTGCTAAAATCACTTGAACCAAGTGGGAGTTAATCTTCCAGATGAGATAGAGGTTGACGGAATTCTCTAGACACTATCACCAAGCTACTAGAACTTCGTGATGAACTATGACATGCAAAGGATGGAGATGATCCCGGAGCTATTAGCGGTGCTTAAGACCGCAAAAGTAGAAATCAAGAAGGAGCATCAAGTGTTGATGGTTTAACAAGACCACTGGTTTCAAAAAGGGCAAGGGCTAGAAGGGAAACTTCATGAATGGCAAACCAGTTGTCGCTCTAATGAACGAACCCAAGGTTGAACCCAAACCTCGAGACTAAGTGCTGAAGGGCCTCTAACCCCTCGTTGGTTACCCCAAGTGGAAGGTGTAATATGCAGTGTTGTGGAAGTTTTTCCCTTAGCAAAGATGCCAAGGATCGAATCCCCAGAGACTCCTAGGTTCAACAAGTAGGTGTCAACTGCTAACGGCGCCAGATATTAGCAATCAACGTGGACTTGCACACAGATACAAATAACTTTGCTCCCAACGAGTACAGAGAGGTTGTCAATCCCTCCGGCCTTGTAGTTCACAAAGGATTAAACGCAAATGATAGTAGTGATAGATAGTGTTTGCAATAGTAAATAATAACGAAAAGTAAATAGCGGATGTGATCAATGATGGTAATATGGACCGGAGTCTCATGATGTTCACTAGTGATGTCTCTCTCCCAAAAGACGATAAAACAGCTATGTGAGGTAAACAAATTACAGCTGGGCAATTGACAGGACCACGAACGCAAACCAATGCTGACTACATTGCAAGAAAGGTTGAGGTTCAAAGCATGGGCGGTACGCCAAAGTAAGTAGACCGAAATCCATCAATATCTACTACTAATCATCCACCTTGAGATATCTATCCAGAACATCTCGCTGGTATTAAGTTGCGAGTCCCACCCATAGTGTAAACTCAAAGCAACAGACAACTGCATTAAAAGAAATTTGCGTAAAGTAAACAATCCTTGCACCCGCGGGCACAAGCACCGTTGTTTTCCCCCTTGTGGCAACAGCACATCCCCTAGACTCATGTTTCTGTCACTCAAGCTAGTCATCGAGGGGCATGAACCCACAATCGAGCATAACGTTCCCTCTTGGAGTCACTACCTATTACTCGGCCAAAGCAATAAATAACAACGGAGAACATGCAAGAATTACTTATGAACAAAAATATAAAAGAGGTAGATCAAATATATTACTCAAGATCAATCTGAACATAATCTCATAATCCATCGGATCCCAGCAAACTCAACATAGCAACAGCATAATGATTACATAGGTGCCTCGATCATGTAGGGCAGCTCACGAGGACTAATTAGTGAAGCACAAGAACGGGAGGAGAACATCACATAGCTACTGGTCATGGACTCATGGTCCAAGGGAGACTACTCACGAGTCATCCGGGAGGCGTCCATGGTGGTGGAGAAGCTCCCGGTGGTGATCCTCCCCTCCGGCAGGGTGCCGGGAAGAGTTCTCCTGGTGCTCCCGATCTTGGAAGCGGCGGCGGCGGCGGAACAGAGATGGGATCGCGAAAAGAGTTTCTCCTCTGAGGGTTTCGGAGGACCCTCTAAATATATGCCAAAGGGGGGCACCGGACGGGCTTCGGGGGGCCCAGGCGCCCCCCCTGCGCGGCTAGGGGTGGGGGGCGCCGCCAGGGCGCCTGGAGCCCTGGTGGCCCCCCAGGCTGCCCTTCGGACGCAGTGTTGTTTCCGGAACGCTGATTTTTTATATAATTTTTCTGGATTTTTCTGGGCAGTTATCGAAACGTGAAAACCTGAAATACAAAAACAGCCGAAAACAGAAACTGGCACTGGGGTGCACTGGATTAGTAAGTTAGTCCAAATATGATCAAAAGTGTATGGAAGTGTATGAATATCATAGCAATATCACCCAAAAGTGGCATGGAGCAAGCAGAAATTATAGATACGTTTTGGACGTATCAACATCCCCAAGCTTAATTCCTGCTCGTCCTCGAGTAGGTAAATGATAACAAGAATAATTTCTGTGGTGACATGCTATTAACCATATAGGACTTTTTATAGTCATATGACAAAAGCTTACTGAGACAATGAATCTATAGTAATTAAGTTGCCTCATGAGAAAATCACAAATGACTGAAAGTTTTACAACATGAAACTGAAACATCAAATAGATTTGCAATGAACATGATGTGCAAATATGATAAAGTGATATCTAGCTTGCCCCCTTTAGTGATGCAAAACATAAATGCAGGGGCACCTTCAAGGTTTAAGTGATGACTAGATACAATGATTTCAAAATAAACGATATCACAATCATGCAAAAGACAATGCTACTTTGGGACAATGCACATTACACTCAGAATGACAATCATGCTCTCAGGAGTTGGTTCTTGAAGAAAGAAGGTGGAAACTCATAAAAGTAAAAGAATGGTTAAGTGCTAGAGCTTTTTATTTTGAAAACATAGAAGCAATTTTGTCAACGGTAGTAGTACTTCATATGTGTCATGCATAAGACATCCTATAAGTTGCAAGCCTCATGCATCGAATACCAATAGTGCTCGTACCTTGTCCTAATTAGCTCGGATTTCCATGGGTTATCATTGCATTACATATGTTTCAACCAAGTGTCACAAAGGGGTACCTCTATGCCACCTGTACAAAGGTCCAAGGAGATAAATCGCATTTGATTTCTCGTTTTTGATAGATCTCAACTTGAGGACATCCATACCGGGACAACATAGAAAATAGATGATGGACTCCTCTTTAATGCATAAGCATATTCTCATAAGAGATTGAGGATTAACGTCCAAGCTAAAACTTCCACCATGATACATGG
This sequence comes from Secale cereale, assembly GCA_902687465.1. Taxonomy (NCBI): domain Eukaryota; kingdom Viridiplantae; phylum Streptophyta; class Magnoliopsida; order Poales; family Poaceae; genus Secale; species Secale cereale. The sequence continues at coordinate 758,425,232 of LR738715.1, read as the reverse complement.
CTTTGGTTGGCGGCCCAATGTTCTTCTCTAACAATATGCATATTCATACAACCCACGGCAAATCACCCTTACTTCAGACAAGACGAACATGCATAGCAACTCACATGATATTCAACAAAAGTGTGACAGATGATGGCGTCCCCAGAAACATGGTTACCGCTCAGCAAGCAACTTATAAGAAATAAGATACATAGGCAACATATTCTTTACCACAATAGTTTTTAAGCTACTTTCCCATGAGCTATGTATTGCAAAGTTAGTCTGCTTAGTACAGGTGGAGGTTAGCAAAAGACTGGGAGCGACCAACTAAGGGAGCAATGACGGTCATAATCATGCAGAGCGACAAAGCAACATTGAATCAGGCATGGTAGTTATATCGCTACTCAGAAATAAAAGATCATCAAGGCTTGACAGACTTTCTTTACAGTCTTAAATATGCGTGAGCACACGCCATGTCAATCAAAATAAACTCTCGAAGGAAGATATTACTAAACCATACCACATCATAGGCAAACAAATCAAGTTGGTACTCCAATAACACATTGGGAATCCCCCAGCTATTTGAGATTAACCATAAGAAAACCTGAACTACTAAGCGCCATCATGCACGCAGCACCTTTATCATAGACACATTAACCAATGCAACGGAAGCAAACTCTCTTAATGAGATAAGCATGGTAATTAAAGAGAGTTCAAGCAACCAACTAAACAAAAGCTCTTTGAAAAGATAAGCATGAATACTAAGAGCAGAGCATGATAGTAGCTATTAAAAGACAAAGAACACACACAGCGAAGATAGACATGAAAATTCTATGTTATGTTCTAGGTAGAAGTGGAGCGTGTTTCTCTCCCACATAAAGAACGCTGAGTTCCGACTCGTTATGAAAAACTAAAAAGAAAACTAAAAGCAAGACGCTCCAAGCATAGCACATAACACATGAAGTGATAAAAATATAGTGGAACGAAAGACGAACTGATAATGTCGATGGAGAAGGGGATGCACGGGGGCATCCCCAAGCTTAGACGCTTGAGTCTCCTAGAATATTTCTTGGGGGTGCACGGGGGCATCCCCAAGCTTGAGCGCTTGACACTCCTGAATCTTTTTATCATCTTCCCTCGCACACTTGAAAACTCCCTTCATACATAACTCATCATAATCTGATTAGCGAGGTTAGTACCCTTAATAAAATAATTGCACCTTGCTGGAAATAAAGATATTCTTGAAGTTCTACTGTTTCTCAAGATTGCCAAAAGGTTTCTGCAAAGAAAAAGCAAGTTCTTGATTTGCAAAATGAAGGAAAGGCAAAACAGGACAGAATCTGTGAAAAACTGAACAGCAGGTAGTAATTGATTTGTTCGGGATACTTCTGCAACTCAAATCAAAAAACTCAGAACAGATGCACGAAAGACAATTATATATAGAACGCTGTCGAAAAAATTCAGACCAAAAAGATGACCTGGTGATTTTATAAGAATTTTTCTATCCAAGGACAGAATCTGTTTCCTGGACAGCACCTCACAACTTTTGAACTTTCTAGCAATCAGAGGCTATACTTGGCACAAATATAAAAAGCAAAGATACAATGATGATGCTACAGCAGTAAACAACATCAAGACACAACAAAAGCAAAAAAATTATTCATGTGGGCTGCCTCCCAAAAGCGCTTTCTTTTATGCCTTTAAGCTAGGCATAATGCATAGAGATCAAGTTTTATCAAGAGTAAAAGAATAGCTAGCCCGTACAACGGACTCAAAAGGTAACTCGATCTTCTTTCGAGGGAAGTGTTCCATCCCTTTCTTGAGAGGAAACTGAAATTTTATATTACCCTCTTTCATGTCAATGATAGCACCAACGGTGCGTAAAAAGGGACGTCCCAAAATAATTGGACATGAAGGATCACATTCAATATCCATAATAGTGAAATCAAGGGGCACATAATTATCATTGACAACAATAAGAACATCGTCGATCCTCCCCAAAGGTTTCTTTATGGAAGAATCACCGAGACGAACACCAAAAGAACAAGAATCATAAGGTTTCAATTTAATCATATCATATATTCTTTTGGGCATAACAGAGGTACTAGCACCAACATCACATAATGCATAGCAAGAGAAGTCATTCAATTTAATTTTTATCATAGGATCCCAACCATCTTCTAGCTTTCTAGGTATGGAGGCTTCTACTCTAAGTTTCTCCTCCCTAGCTTTGATGAGAGCGTTAGTGATATGCTCTGTGAAGGCAAGGTTAAGCGTGCTAGTGCGGGGATCTCTAGACATCTTGTGAAGGAAATCAATAACTTCGGTAAGAGTGCAATTATCAAAATCAAGGTCATTAGCATCAAGTAAAGTGGTAGTGGTGTCCTTTAGGTTCACTTGTTTGGCAGTTTCTATAGTCATAGCATCACCATTAATAGGTCCAATGGGACCAGGAGTACATTGGGTGCTAAGAGTTTGGATATCCTCAACAACTTGGATAGTAGTAACAGTGTGGTGGGTAGGAAGGCTCTTAATTCTATCTTCTTCCTCCCTTTCTCTAGCCCATCTTTCTCTAAGTTTAGCCATCATCCTAATATTTTCATTAATTTGCACTTGAATAGCATTTATAGGAGTGACTTCCCTCTCCTCAAGAGGAGAAGTTTTAATTTTTAGCAGTTTTACCTCATTGGCTAAATGGTATACCTTGAAAGAAAGATCATCTAGTTTATGTAGTTTTTCTTCTACACTCTTATTAAAGTATTTTTGGGTAGTGATGAAATCTTTAAGCATAATCTCTAGTTCAGTAGTGGAGTTCTTGGTACTAGGATAAGCATTATTGTTCCCATAAGAATTAGAGGGGAATGGTCTAGGATTGTTACCAAAATTACTCCTATAAGCATTGTTGTTAAAATTGTTTATAGAGATAAAGTTCACATCTACTTGTTCTTGAGCAATCAAAGAATTTAAAGGAACATCACGAGGATCAACAGAAGATTGCTTCGAAAGTAGAGACATGATCAAGTCAACTTTTTCATTTAAGGAGGAAATCTCCTCGACAGAGTTTACCTTCCTACCTGTTGGAGCGCGTTCGGTGTGCCATTGGGAATAGTTGGTCATCATCTCATCGAGAAGCCTTGTGGCAGCACCAAGTGTAGTTGACATAAAAGTTCCTCCCGCGGCCGAATCTAACAAGTTCCGCGAGGTAAAGTTCAAGCCTGCATAAAAAGTTTGGATAACCATCCAAGTAGTCAAACCGTGAGTAGGGCAGTTCTTGATAAGAGATTTCATACGTTCCCAAGCTTGGGCAACATGTTCATTATCCAATTGTTTAAAATTCAATATGTTACTTCTAAGTTGGATAATTTTAGCAGGTGGATAGTATTTTCCAATAAAAGCATCTTTACACTTGTCCCATGAATCTATGATATTTCTAGGCAAAGACTGAAACCAAATTTTAGCTCCTCTTCTCAAGGAGAAAGGAAAAAGCTTAAGCTTAACAATATTACCATCTATTTCTTGGTACTTTTGCATATCACAAAGTTCAACAAAGTTGTTCAAGTGTAAAGCAGCATCATCTCCAGCACCGGAGAATTGTTCTCTCATAACTACGTTCAGTAAAGCAGGTTTAATTTCATATGAAGGTGCTGAAGTGGCAGGTGTAGTGATAGGTGTGCTGATAAAGTCATCGTTGTTGTGACTAGTGAAGTCACACAACTTGGTGTTCTCGGTGGAACCCATAGTAGCAAGCAAGCAAGATAACTATTTTTGTGATTTTCGATAAAGGATACTAAAGCAAAACTGAAAGGTAAACTAACAAGACTAAAAAGCAAAGGTAAAAGATAGCATGCAACTCCCCTATCCTGAAGAGTGGAGTCCCCGGCAACGGCGCCAGAAAAACTCCTTGATGGGCCTCTAACCCCTCGTTGGTTACCCCAAGTGGAAGGTGTAAGATGCAGTGTTGTGGAAGTTTTTCCATTAGCAAAGATGCCAAGGACCGAATCCCCAGAGACTCCTAGGTTCAACAAGTAGGTGTCAACTGCTAACGGCGCCAGATATTAGCAATCAACATGGACCTGCACACAGATACAAATAACTTTGCTCCCAACGAGTACAGAGAGGTTGTCAATCCCTCCGGCCTTGTAGTTCACAAAGGATTAAACGCAAATGATAGTAGTGATAGATAGTGTTTGCAATAGTAAATAATAACGAAAAGTAAATAGCGGATGTGATCAATGACGGTAATATGGACCGGAGTCTCATGATGTTCACTAGTGATGTCTCTCTCCCAAAAGACGATAAAACAGCTATGTGAGGTAAACAAATTATAGCTGGGCAATTGACAGGACCACGAACGCAAACCAATGCTGACTACATTGCAAGAAAGGTTGAGGTTCAAAGCATGGGCGGTACGCCAAAGTAAGTAGACCGAAATCCATCAATATCTACTACTAATCATCCACCTTGAGATATCTATCCAGAACATCTCGCTGGTATTAAGTTGCGAGTCCCACCCATAGTGTAAACTCAAAGCAACAGACAACTACATTAAAAGAACTTTGCGTAAAGTAAACAATCCTTGCACCCGCGGGCACAAGCACCGTTGTTTTCCCCCTTGTGGCAACAGCACATCCCCTAGACTCATGTTTCTGTCACTCAAGCTAGTCATCGAGGGGCATGAACCCACAATCAAGCATAACGTTCCCCCTTGGAGTCACTACCTACTACTTTGCCAAAGCAATAAATAACAACGGAGAACATGCAAGAATTACTTATGAACATAAATATAAAAGAGGTGAATCAAATATATTACTCAAGAACAATCTGAACATAATCTCATAATCCATCGGATCCTAGCAAACTCAACATAGCAACAGCATAAGGATTACATATGTTCCTCGATCATGTAGGGCAGCTCACGAGGACTAATTAGTGAAGCACAAGAACGGGAGGAGAACATCACATAGGTACTGGTCATGGACTCATGGTCCAAGGGAGACTACTCACGACTCATCCGGGAGGCGTCCATGGTGGTGGAGAAGCTCCCGGTGGTGATCCTCCCCTCTGGCAGGGTGCCGGGAAGAGTTCTCCTAGTGCTCCCGATCTTGGAAGCGGTGGCGGCGGCGGAACAGAGATGGGATCGCGAAAAGAGTTCCTGTTCTGAGGGTTTCGGAGGACGCTTTAAATATATGCCAAAAGGGGGCATCGGGGAAGCTTCGGGGGGCCCAGGCGCCCCCCCCCCCCC
>LR738715.1:758345216-758419915 GCA_902687465.1 Secale cereale | reverse complement strand
CCCCCCCGGCTGTCCTTCGGACGCACGGTAGTTTCCGGAATGCTGATTTTTTATATAATTTTTCTGGATTTTTCCTGGCAGTTCTCGTAACGTGAAAACCTGAAATACAAAAACAGCCGAAAACAGAAACTGGCACTAGGGTGCACTGGATTAGTAGGTTAGTCCAAATATGATCAAAAGTGTATGGAAGTGTATGAATATCATAGCAATATCACCCAAAAGTGGCATGGAGCAAGCAGAAATTATAGATACGTTTTGGACGTATCAAGTGCTTCTATTGTAAGGGGAATGGTCACATGGTAGCGGAACTACCCCAAATACATGGTATATAAGAAAGATGGCAACTTCAACAAAGTATATTTGATATATGTGTTATTGATGTGTACCTTACTAGTACTCCTTGTAGTACCTGGGTATTGGATACTGGTTCAGTTGCTATTATTAGTGACTTGAAGCAAAAGCTACGGACTGAACGGAGACTAGCTAAGGGCGAGGTGACGATGTGTGTTGGAAGTGTTTCCAAGGTTGATAAGATCACCATCGCACGCTCCCTCTACCTTAGGGATTAGTGTTGAACCTAGATAAATGTTATCAGGTGTCTATGTTGAGCATGAATATGATTAGATCATGTTCATTGCAATACGGTTATTCATTTAAGTTAGAGAATAATGGTTATTCTGTTTACATGAATAATACCTTTATGGTCATGCACCCAATGGTTTATTGAATCTCGATCATAGTAATACACATGATAATAATATTAATGCCAAAAGATGTAGAGTTAATAATGATAGTACCACTTTCTTGTGGCACTGCCGCTTAGGTCATTTTGGTATAAAATGCATGAAGAAACTCCATGATGATGGATGTTTGGAGTCACTTGATTTTGAATCGCTTGACACATGCGAGCCATGCCTCATGGGCAGGATGACTAAGATCCCGTTTTCAGGTAAAATGAAACGGGTAAGTGACTTGTTGGAAATCATACATGCTGATGTGTGTGATCCAATGAGAATTAAGGCGTGTGGTGGATATCGTTATTTTCTCATCTTCACTGACGATTTGAGTAGATATGGGTATATTTACTTAATGAAGCAAAAGTCTGAAACGTTTGAAAAGTTCAACCAATTTCAGAGTGAAGTTAAGAATCATCATGACAAGAAGATCATGTTCCTATGATCTGATCAAGGGGAGATTTTCTAAGTTATGAGTTTGGCAATCACTTAAGACATTGTGGAATTGTTTCGCAGTTGAAGCCACCTGGAACACCACAGCATAATGGTGTGTCCAGACGTCGTAATCAAACCTTATGAGATATGGTGCGATCTATGATGTCTCTTACCGATCTACCGCTATTATTTTGAGGTTATGCATTAGAGACAGCTGCATTCACTTTAGATAGGGCACCATCTAAGTCTGTTGAGACGACGCCGTATGAACTATGGTTTGGCAAGAAACCAAAGTTGTCGTTTCTTAATGTTTGGGGCTGCGATGCTTACGGCTTCAGCCGGAAAAAGCTCGAACCCAAAGCGGACAAATACATCTTCATAGGATACCCAAAGGTAACAGTTGGGTATACCTTCTATCTCATATCCAAGGGCAAAAATGTTTGTCGCTAAGAATGGGTCCTTTCTCGAGAAGGAGTTTCTCTCGAAAGAATTGAGTGGGAGGAAGATAGAACTTGATGAGGTTGTCGAACCCTCACTTCAACCGGAGAGTAGTTCAACACAGAAAGATGTTTCTGTGGAACCTACAACTGTTGAAGAGGAAACTAATGATAGTGATCATGAAGCTTCGGATCAAGCTGCTATCGAACCTCGTAGGTCGACAAGGATATGTACTACTCCTGAGTGGTACGGTGATCCTGTCTTAGAGGTCATGTTGTTGGACAACAATGAACTTACGAACTATGGAGAAGCGATGGTGGGCCCGTATTCTGACAAATGGTTAGAAGCCGAGAAATCCAAGATAGGATCCATGTATCAAAACAAAGTATGGACTTTGGTGGACGTGCCCGATGATCGGCAAGCCATTGAGATAAATGGATCTTTAACAAGAAGACGGACGTGGACGGTAATGTCACCGTCTAAGCTCGACTTGTGGCGAAGAGTTTTTCACAAGTTCAAGGAGTTGACTATGATGAGATTTTCTCACCGGTAGTGATTCTTAAGTCCGTCAGAATCATGTTAGCATTAGCTGCATTTATGAAATCTGGCAGATGGATGTCAAAACAAGTTTCCTTACCAGTTTTCGTAAGGAAATGTTGTATGTGGTACAATCAGAAGGGTTTTGTCGATCCTAAGGATGCTAAAAGGTATGCTAGCTCCAGCGATCCTTCCATGGACTAGAGCAAGCATCTCGGAGTCGGAATATACGCTTTGATGGAGTGATCAAAGTTTTTGGGTTTATACAAAGTTTGTTAGAAACTTGTATTTACAATAAAGTGAGTGAGAGCACTACAACATTTCTGATAAGTATATGTGAATGACATATCGTTGATCCGAAATGATGTAGAATTTCTGCAAAGCATAAAGGGTTGTTTGAAAAGAGTTTTTTTAAAGGAAGACCTGGATAAAGCTGCTTACATATTGGGCATCAAGATCTATAGAGATAGATCAAGACGCCTGATGATACTTTCAAAAGAACGCACACTTTGACATGATTTTGAAGGAGTTCAAAATAGATCAGTCAATGAAGGAGTTATTATCTGAGTTGTAAGGTGTGAAGTTGAGTAAGACTCAAAGCTTGACCGCGGCAGAAGAAAGAGGAAGGACGAAGGTCATCCCCTATGCTTTTGTCATAGGCTCTATACGGTATGCCATGCTGAGTACCGCACCTGAGGTGTGCCTTGCCACATGTCTGGCAAGAGGGTACAAAGGTGATCCAGGAGTGGATCGCTAGATAGTGGTCAAAATTATCCTTAGAGGAATAAGGAAATGTTTCTCGGTTATGGAGGTGATAAAGAGTTCGACGTAAAGAGTTACGTCGATGCAAGCTTAACACCTATCCGGATAGCTCTGAGTAGATATACCGAATACGTATAATGGAGCAACAATTTGGAATAGCTCCAAGTGGAACGTGGTAGCAGCATCTACGATATGACATAAAATTTTGCGAAATACATAGGGATCTGAATGTTGCAGACCCGTTGACTACAACCTCTCTCACAAGCATAACATGATCAAACCCAGAACTCATTGAGTGTTAATCACATAATGATGTGAACTAGATTATTGACTCTAGTAAACTCTTTGGATGTTAGTCACATGGCGATGTGACCTATGAGTGTTAATCACATGGCAATGTGAACTAGATTATTGACTCTAGTGCAAGTGGGAGACTGTTGGAAATATGCCCTAGAGGCAATAATAAACTGGTTATTATTATATTTCCTTGTTCATGATAATTTTTTATTATCCATGCTAGAATTGTATTGATAGAAAACTTAGATGCATGTGTGGATACATAGGCAAACACCATGTCCCTAGTGAGCCTCTAGTTGACTGGCTCGTTGATCAATAGATGGTTGCGGTTTCCTGACCATGGACATTGGATGTCGTTGATAACGAGATCACATCATTAGGAGAATGATGTGATGGACAAAACCCAATCCTAAGCCTAGCACAAGATCGTGTAGTTCGTATGCTAAAGCTTTTCTAAATGTCAAGTATCTTTTCCCTATACCATGAGATTGTGCAACTCCTGGATACCGTAGGAATGCTTTGGGTGTACCAAACGTCAAAACGTAACTGGGTGTCTATAAAGGTGCACTACGGGTATCTCCGAAAGTGTCTGTTGGGTTGGCACGAATCAAGACTGGGATTTGTCACTCCGTGTGACGGAGAGGTATCTCTGGGCCCACTCGGTAGGACATCATCATAATGTGCACAATGTGATCAAGGAGTTGATCACGGGATGATGTGTTACGGAACGAGTAAAGAGACTTGTCGGTAACGAGATTGAACAAGGTATCAGGATACCGACGATCAAATCTCGGGCAAGTACTATACCAGTAGACAAAGGGAATTGTATACGGGATTGATTGAATCCTTGACATCGTGGTTCATCTGATGAGATCATCGTGGAGCATGTGGGAGCCAACATGGGTATCCAGATGCCGCTGTTGGTTATTGACCGGAGAGTTGTCTCGGCCATGTCTGCATGACTCCCGAGCCCGTAGGGTCTACACACTTAAGGTTCGATGACGCTAGGGTTATAGGGAAAGTATGTATGCAGTTACCGAATGTTGTTCGGAGTCCCGGATGAGATCTCGGACGTCACAAGGAGTTCCGGAATGGTCCGAAGGTAAAGATTGATATATAGGAAGTGAGGATTTGGCCACCGAATGTGTTCCGGGCATCACCGGTAATGTACCGGGACAACCGAAAGGGTCCGGGGGTCCACGGGGAGGGGCCACCAGCCCCGGTGGCCTACGTGGGCCAATAGTGGGAAGGGACCAGCCCCTAGGTGGGCTGGGGCGCCTCCCACCAAGGCCCAAGGCGCCACCAATAGGGGAGGGGGCAAACCCTAGGGCAGATGGGCCCTAAGGCCCGCCCTAGTGCGCCCCCCTCTCCCTCTCCCCTTTGGCCGCCACCCTAGATGGCATCTAGGGCTGCCCCCCCTAGGGAGGGAACCCTAGAGGGGGCGCAGCCCCTCCCCTCCCCCTATATATACTTGAGGAATGGGGGCTGCCCAACACATGATTTGATCTCTCTCTTGGCGCATCCCTACCTCTCTCCCTCCTCGTCTCTCGTAGTGCTTGGCGACGCCCTGCTGGAGTCCTGCGCTCCTCCACCACCACCACGCCGTCGTGCTACTGTTGGACGGAGTCTTCCCCATCCTCTCCTTCTCCCCTTGCTGGATCAAGGCATGGGAGACGTCACCGGGCTGCACGTGCGTTGAACGCGGAGGCGCCGTGGTTCGGCGCTTAGATCGGAATCAACCGCGATCTGAATCGCTACGAGTACGAATCCTTCATCCGCGTTCTTGTAACGCTTCCGCTTAGCAGTCTACAAGGGTATGTAGATGCACTCCCCTCTCCCTCATTGCTAGATTACTCCATAGATTGATCTTGGTGATGCGTAGAAAATTTTGATTTCCGCTACGATCCCCAACAACCATACCTTCCTATATGCGGTATTTATCTGTCGTTCCAAGTAAATTTGTATGTGCCAAACTTTAAACCTTCAAATGAAATTTTGTTTTGTATCCTCGAATAGCTCATGTATCAACTAGGGTTTTCTATATCTTCCATGCTAGGTGGGTTATTCTCACGATGAGTGGACTCCGCTCATCATTCATGAGAAAATGGCTGGTAATCGGGATGCCCAGTCCCATGCTCAAAATCATAATAATTAAACAAAACTCCCCCAGGGTTGTTGCTGGTTTGGACGGTACCCGTTGTTTCGGGCTAGCTATGAAGTGTGCTTGTTGGTGGTTGGGGGAGTATAAACTTTACCATTCTGTTTGGGAACCGCCTATAATGTGCGTAGCATGGGAGATATCGAAATTCTTGGTTGTTATGTTGACAAAGAAAGTATTACGCTCAAAATGTTATTCACCTCTATTTAAAAATCAAGCTATGGCACCTCTACAAATCCATGCTTCCCTCTGCGAAGGGCCTATCTATTTACTTTTATGCAGAGTCATCATCCTCTTATCAAAGAGCACCAGTAGGAGAGCACCTCTGTCGTTGCATGTATTACTATTAATTTGCATTGAGTATGATCATGACTGGATCTCTTTTACCATGAATTACAATGTCTAGTCAGTCTTGATCCTTAAAGGTGCTCTACATTTATGTTTTGCAGTCTCAGAGAGGGCTAGCGAGATACCATCTTGTTATATCATATCATGATTGTTTTGAGAAAGTGTTGTCATCCGAGGTTTATTATTATTGCTCGCTAGTTGATTATGCTGTTGATGTGAGTAGTCTTGAGACCTGAAAGTTATTGTGAATATGGTTAGTTCATGATCTTGTTGAAAACCTGAATGCTAGCTTACATATTTACAACAACAAGAGCAAATAGAGTTTGTCAAAGTTTTTCTTTATCACTTTCAGTTTATCAACTGAATTGCTTAAGGACAAGCAAAGGTTTAAGCTTGGGGGAGTTGATACGTCTCCAACGTATCTACTTTTCCAAACCCTTTTGCCCTTGTTTTGGACTCTAACTTGCATGATTTGAATGGAACTAACCCGGACTGACGCTGTTTTCAGCAGAACTGCCATGGTGTTGTTTTTGTGCAGAAATAAAAAGTTCTCGGAATCACCTGAAAATCAACGGAGAATTATTTCAGAAAATATAAAAAATATCTGCAAGAAGATCCACACCAGGGGGCCCAGGGCCGGTCCACGAGGGTGGGGGCGTGCCCCCTGCCTCATGGGCCCCCTAGTGCCTTACCGACGTACCCCCAGATCCTATATCTTCACTTTGGGGAGAAAAAATTGAGGAGAAGGTATTATCGCGTTTCACGAGATGGAGCCGCCGCCAAGCCCTAATCTCTCTCGGGAGGGCTGATCTGGAGTCCGTTCGGGGCTCCGGAGAGTGGAGATCGTCGCCATCGTCATCACCAACCTTCCTCCATCACCAATTCCATGATGCTCACCACCGTGCGTGAGTAATTCCATCGTAGGCTTGTTGGACGGTGATGGGTTGGATGGGATCTATCATGTAATCGAGTTAGTTTTGTTAGGGTTTGATCCCTAGTATCCACTATGTTCTGAGATTGATGTTGCTATGACTTTGCTGTGCTTAATGGTTGTCACTAGGGCCCGAGTGCCATGATTTCAGATCTGAACCTATTATGTTTTCATGAATATATGTGTGTGTTCTTGATCCTATCTTCCAAGTCTATAGTCACCTACTATGTGTTATGATCCGGCAACCCCGAAGTGACAATAATCGGGACCACTCCCGGTGATGACCATAGTTTGAGGAGTTCATGTATTCACTATGTGTTAATGCTTTGGTCTGGTACTCTATTAAAAGGAGGCCTTAATATCCCTTAGTTTCCAATAGGACCCCGCTGCCACGGGAGGGTAGGACAAAAGATGTCATGCAAGTTCTTTTCCATAGCACGTATGACTATATTCGGAATGCATGCCTACATTGCATTGATGAACTGGAGCTAGTTCTGTGTCACCCTAGGTTATACCTTCTACATGATGAATTGCATCCGACATAATTTCCCATCACCGATCCAATGCCTACGAGCTTTTCCTATATTGCTTGTTGCTTAATTACTTTTCCGTTGCTACTATCACAAAATACCTATCGTTACTTTTATTGCTGCTACTGCCACTATCATATTACTTTGCTACTAAACTATCTTGCTGCAGATACTAAGTTTCCAGGTGTGGTTGAATTGACAACTCAGCTGCTAATACTTAAGAGTATTCTTTGGCTCCCCTTGTGTCGAGTCAATAAATTTGGGTTAATTACTTTACCCTCGAAAACTATTGTGATCCCCTACACTTATGGGTTATCATCCGACAACACGGCGTAGCCATCGCCAGCATGCTAGGAGTCGGACGTCCGATCTACGAGACACCGACGCAGAACCTGCGCGCCGCACTGGCGGCGGCAGAAGACCTCCGGAATCTGGAGGGTGACGAGCGGCGCACTCAGATGGAATGCCTCCAGGAGCTCCACAACGCTGCAGACATGCAACAAAACACCTGCAACCGCGTGCTGGCAGCCGACAAGAAGGCCGAGCACCCGAAGGCCCACCACGAGCACGGTGCGACTTCTCGATCTCCTAGTGGTGGCGGCCACAACCAGAACCCGAGGGCGGCCCCTGGTCGTAGCTAGCGCTCTCATCGCACTGGCGTGGCCAGCCAGCTAGCTCGCCAAACTCGAAGGGCCGACACCAGCAGGATGAACGCCCGCCTCCCCGAAGGGAGAGGCCGTGTTCTGCGGCACCGGTTGATCATCCGACTCTGGGGGCGGTTGGGCCCGCAAGTCGGCGACTATTGTAATGCCCCGGACACACCCATCGGTGGTCGTTACTCCTGGGGGGATCTAGACTGGCCTCACAAATCAATACTAGTCTTTTCTGCGCACTTTGTCCTCACTCGTGCGCACCCGGGAGCAACTTCCCGGTCGGTCACCCATCCTGAAACTACTCCAAGCTGAGCACGCTTAACTTTGGAGTTCTTTCCGAATGAGCTCCCGGAAAAGAAGGAATTCCTTATTGATATGAGTAGTCTATCATCCCTAATAAGCCAGGCTATCAGATACACCCACACTCAGAGGAACCGACGTCCTCGTCGGGCCATAGGAACGTTCCCTCTTGGCACAGCCGTCTGTGCATCCAGTCCGATACATGTGCCATGCCGTGTGCCACGACGGGTCACAAACGTCATGAACAACATGACCGAGCACCTATCCACAAACATCCGTGTAACCGTGAGGGTCGGCTCTGATACCAACTTGTAACGCCCCGGACACACCCGCCGGTGGTCGCTACTCCTGGCGGGATCTAAACTGGCCTCACATATCAATACTAGTCTTTTCTACGCACTTTGTCCTCACTTGTGCGCACCCGGGAGCAACTTCCCGGTCGGTCACCCATCCTGAAACTACTCCAAGCTAAGCACGCTTAACTTTGGAGGTCTTTCCGAATGAGCTCCAGGAAAAGAAGGAATTCCTTATTGATATGAGTAGTCTATCATCCCTAATAAGCCAGGCTATCACAACTATGATGCCCGCCAACGGCTCGAGCAGCTGGATCGGTCTCAGACGATGGAAGAGGAAGATGCAGTCGGCCCAGCCTGCTTTGGCCCTGCATTTGGGACAAGCCCTTTCCCAAAGGGTTCTCGCCTCGTGAAACTCCCAAGTACAACAGCGTCGTGAAGCCAGAAGACTGGCTCATCGACTACGTCGTGCAGTCAGCATAGCAAATGGCAACAAGTGCGTTGTCATGAAGTATGTTCCACTCATGTTGCAGGGCACGGCCCGAACATGGCTGAACAGCCTTAAAACCAACAGCATCAATAGCTGGTTGGACTTCAATGAAGCCTTCGTGCGCAACTTCAACAACACTTACAAGCGGGCCCCCAACCCTTGCCAGCTCTCCATGTGTGTTCAGGGGCCAACTGAGTCCGCTTGCGACTACCTGACATGCTGGGCCGAGCTGCGCAATTCCTGCAAGGGGGTGCACGAGGTGCAAGCAATCGAGTACTTCACCGCCGGGTGCCGAGAGGGCACCTTACTCAAGCACAAGCTCATGTGTGATGAGTCAACTACTCTGGACGAGATGCTAGCGATAGCGGACAAGTACACTACGGCCGACTCCTTCATGAAGTCGGAAATCCGAGTTGACGCATCTGGCAAGATGGTCTCGCCGAATACCCCAGCACCGGCTGGTGACTCCAGCCGGCGTCAGTAGTCCAACAACAACAACAAGTGCAAGGCCCTGGAGCCGGCTTCCAACAACCGGCAGGTGGCAACCGTTGAGGACCAGAACCAACAGCAGGCTGGCCAACCCGGCCCCAAGCGTTGATAACCCACAAGTATAGGGGATCGCAACAGTTTTCGAGGGTAGAGTATTCAACCCAAATTTATTGTTTCGACACAAGGGGATCCAAAGAATATTCTCAAGTATTAGCAGATGAGTTGTCAATTTAACCACACCTGAAAGACCTAATATCTGCAGCAAAGTATTTAGTAGCAAAGTAGTATGGAAGTAATAGTAACGGTGGCAAAAGTAACAGTAGCAGTTTTGTAGCAATTGTAACAGCGGTAGCGGAAAAGTAACTAAGCAAAGATCAATATGTGAAAAGCTCGTAGGCATTGGATCAATGATGGATAATTATGCCGGATGTGCTTCCTCATGTAACAGTTATAACATAGGGTGACACGGAACTAGCTCCAGTTCATGAATGTAATGTAGGCATGTATTCTGAATATAGTCATACGTGCTTATGGAAAAGAACTTGCATGAAATCTTTTGTCCTACCCTCCCATGGCAGCGGGGTCCTATTATAAACTAAGGGATATTAAGGCCTCCTTTTAATAGAGTACCGGACCAAAGCATTAACACTTAGTGAATACATGAACTCCTCAAACTACGGTCATCACCGGGAGTGGTCCCGATTATTGTCACTTCGGGGTTGCCGGATCATAACACATAGTAGGTGACTATTGACTTGCAAGATAGAATCAACAACTCACATATATTCATGAAAACATAATAGGTTCAGATCTGAAATCATGGCACTCGGGCCCTAGTGACAAGCATTAAGCATGGAAAAGTCATAGCAACATCAATCTTAGAACATAATGGATACTAGGGATCAAACCCTAACAAAACTAACTCGATTACATGGCAAATCTCATCCAACCCATCACCATCCAGCAAGCCTACGATGGAATTACTCACGCACAGCGGTGAGCATCATGGAATTGGTGATGGAGGAAGGTCGATGATGATGATGACGACGGATTCCCCTCTCCGGAGCCCCGAACGGACTCCAGATCAGCCCTCCCGGAAGAGATTAGGGCTTGGTGGCGGCTTCGTATCGTAAAACGCGATGAATCCTTCTCCTTGATTTTTTTTCTCCCCGGAAGTGAATATATGGAGTTGGAGTTGAGGTCGGTGGAGCCTCAGGGGGGCCACGAGGCAGAGGGCGCACCCAGGGGGCAGGCGCGCCCCCCACCCTCGTGGACAGGGTGTGGGCCCCCTGGTCTTGATTCCTTCGCCGGTTTTTTTATTATAAATTCCAAAAATATTCTTTGTGGATTTTCAGGACATTCCGAGAACTTTTATTTCTACACAAAAATAACACCATGGCAATTCTGCTGAAAACAGCGTCAGTCCAGGTTAGTTCCATTCAAATCATGAAAGTTAGAGTCCAAAACAAGGGCAAAAGTGTTTGGGAAAGTAGATACGTTGGAGACGTATCAACTCCCCCAAGCTTAAACATTTGCTTGTCCTCAAGCAATTCAGTTGACAAACTTAAAGTGATAAAGAAAAACCTTTACAAACTCGGTTTGCTCTTGTTGTTGCAAATATGTAAAGCTAACATCCAAGTTTTCAGGAAAGATCATGAACTAACCACATTCACAATAACATTTAGGTCTCATGTTTACTCATATCAATGGCATAATCAACTAGCGAGCAATAATAATAAATTTCGTATGACAACATTTTCTCAAAACAATCATAATATGATATAACAAGATGGTATCTCGCAAGCCCTTTCTGAGACCGCAAAACATAAATGCACAACACCTCTGAAGATCAAGGACTGGCTAGACATTGTAATTCATGGTAAGAGAGATCCAGTCACAGTCATACTCAATGTAAATTAATAGCAATGCATGCAAATGACAGCGGTGCTCTCCAACTGGTGCTTTTTAATAAGAGGATGATGACTCAATATAAAAGTAAATAGATAGGCCCTTCGTAGAGGGAAGCAGGGATTTGCAGAGGTGCCAGAGCTCGAGTTTTGAAACAGAGATAAATAATATTTTGAGTGGTATACTTTCATTGTCAACATAACAACCAAGAGTTCTCGATATCTTCCATGCTACACACATTATAGGCGGTTCCCAAACTAAATGGTAAAGTTTATACTCCCCCACCACCAACAAGCACACTCCATGGCTGGCCCAAAACAATGGGTACCGTCCATACCAACAACAGTCCTGGGGGAGTTTTGTTTAATTATTTTGATTTGATTTGAGCATGGGACTGCGCATCCTGATTACCGGCCATTTTCTCGTGAATGATGAGCGGAGTCCACTCATCATGAGAATAACCCACCTAACATGGAAGATATAGATAGCCCTAGTTGATACATGAGCTATTCAAGCATACAAAACAAAATTTCATTTGAAGGTTTAGAGTTTGGCACATACAAATTTACTTGGAACGGCAAGTAAATACCGCATATAGGAAGGTATGGTGGACTCATATGGAATAACTTTGGGGTTTATGGAAGTGGATGCACAAGAAGTATTCCCGCTTAGTACAAGTGAAGTCTAGAAAGAGATTGGGAAGCAACCAGCTAGAGAGCGACAACTGTCATGAACATGCATTGAGATTAATCAATAATGAGTGCAAGCATGAGTAGGATATAAATCACCATGAACATAAATATCGTGGAGGCTATGTTGATTTTGTTTCAACTACATGCGTGAACATGTGCCAAGTCAAACCACTTGAATCATTCAAAGGAGGATACCACCCTATCATACCACATCACAACCATTTTAATAGCATGTTGGCACGCGAGGTAAACCATTATAAACTCCTAGCTAATTAAGCATGGCATGAGCAAGTATAATCTTTAATTGTCATTGCAAGCATATTTCATTCATAATAGGCTGAATCGGGAACGATGAGCTAATCATATTTACAAAGACAAGGTAGGTCGAGTTCATACCAGCTTCTCTCATCTCAATCCGTCCATCATATATCGTCATTATTGCCTTTCACTCGCACGACCGAATGGTGTGTATAATAATAATAGTGCACGTGCATTGGACTAAGCTGGAATCTGCAAGCATTTAATACAAGGGAGAAGACAAGGTAATATGGGCTATTGGTTAAATCAACAATAATGCATATTAGAGCCACTCAACATTTTCATCATGGTCTTCTCCTCTTGACCCCCAAAGAAAAGCAAAGAAATAAAACTATTTACATGGGAAAGCTCCCAACAAGCAAAAGAAGAACGAGAAATATTTTTTGGTTTTCTTTTAATTACTACTACTACAGGCATGGAAAGTAAACTAGCTAAAAGCTACAACTAATTTTTTGGTTTTTCTTAAGGTTTCTCCAACACACAAGAAAAAGACTTAGAAAAAAAATAAACTAGCATGGATAGTACAATGAAAAAGTATGAGCACCGACAACTAGAATGAGTGTGTGAACATGAATGTAATGTCGGTGAGAAATACGTACTCCCCCAAGCTTAGGGTTTTGACATAAGTTGGTCTATGGCCACGGATCAAAGCTACTCTCTCCGGTGTACGGAGGAGTGTCCTATGGGTGCCACTGGCTGGCAATCTCCTCCGGATCCCATTGATAAACCGACTGCCGATAAGGGTAAAGTGGTGGCTCCAGCTCAGGCTGTGGAACTTGTGCCAGGCTCTAGTACATGTAAACGGCATCTGGCAAGATGAGGTACATGCCTGAAAGTATATTAAACAAAGAAGGTGCAGGCAAGGTAACAATCTCACAGTACTTTTTATCAAATATCAATTTATACTTAAGCAATTTCTTCTTGTCTTTAACAATAAAATCATGTGCTATCATACTCTTATAATCTAGAAAAATAGGGGGCAGCAACTTCTCCTCCTTCCCATAACGCCTAATAGGTATCCTAAAGTGTTCAGCAAGGCGTGAAGCAAAGATGCCTCCAAAGATGGGGCCCTTTGTACGATTCAGACTTAATCGTTTAGCAATAATAGCACCTAAGCTAAAAGTGGTATCGTGAAACAAAGCATGGCGCAAAATGACAATATCAGGGGCACTAAGATTTCCACTGTTCCCGCGACCAATTAAGCATCTACTAGCAAATATCGCAAAGTAACGTAGAACGGGAAAGTGTATACTAGTAACTCTTGCATCTGAAACTTTCCTCGTTTCCCCTACATCAATTGTATCAATAAACCCCTCGACATCATTACGATGTGGTTCCTCTATGCTGCCCACAAAGGGTATCTTACAGACTTGACAAAAATCATATAGTGACATCTCCTTAACCTCATCATATAAGTGAAACTCCACTGAAGGTGGTGATTTCTTAGCATGGAAGTAGAAATTTTGCATGAAAATATTAGTGAGTAGGAGATACTGTTCACGCACGTCGTGGAGGAAGTCGGTGAGGCCTGCATTCTCAGCCAAGTAATAAAAACCATCATAAATTCCAGTGGCTCTCAAGAACTCATCACAAGGCCATTCACACGGCCAAACTTCCGCAGTGCGAGGAAGATTGTATTTGGGCTTTTTATTCTCATCACTCCGCTTATCCTCCGAGCTTCGGCTCGAAGAGCCTCTCAACAATCTCCTCAACATTTTCTTCCACTGAAAAATTTCTGAAATTTTTAGTGACTCGAAACAAAAGTGAACCAAATTCAACAAGATTGATAGCAACTACTCCCATAAGTGCCTAGAGGCTATATCATGCATTAGAACTACTCTTGACCACATGAATTTGACATGCAAGCTCAAGAACAGGGTCACCTAAGAAGCAAAAATTTGCAATAAATAAAGCACTAGAACAAAAACTCATTGGACCATCGGAGGAGTCACATACCGAAGAACAATCTCCCCAAATAGTTTTGTGAATGGGGCTTTGAGCAAGGAGATCGAAAATGGCAGCAAGATGAGCTACAACACGGGTTTGAGCTATGGGAGGATTTTTTTTCTGGAGGAAGATGAAGTGTGTGGGTGCTGGAATAAGTGAAGGGGGTCCACGTGGGGCCCACGAGACAGGGGGCGCGCCCAGGACCCTCATGGCCAGGTAGTGTGGCCCCCTAGTGTGTTCTCAGTGCCATTAATTCTTAAATATTCTACAAAAAATCATATTTCATTTTCGGGACATTTGGAGAACTTTTATTTTCGGGGTATTTTTATTGCAAGGATAATTCAGAAAACAGACAGAAAATATTATTTTTGCTTTATTTAATCTAAATAAAATAAAGTAAAAGGAGGGTAGAGAGAGTTGTGCTTTCTAACTTCATCCATCTCATGCTCATCAAAAGGAATCCACTAACAAGGTTGATCAAGTCTTGTTAACAAACTCTTTCCGAATAACATGAAACCGGAGAATTTTTGAATAACACTAGGTTACCTCAACGGGGATATGCATGTCCCCAACAATAAGGATATCATATTTCTTTTTGACAGTAGGAAGAGGGAATTCAAAACCTCCAATAGTGATCGTTGAAATTTTTCCAATAGAATTGATACTGTGGACTTGAGGTTATTTCCTTGGAAAATGTACCGTATGCTCATTACCATTAACATGAAAAGTGACATTGCCTTTGTTGCAATCAATAACAGCCCCTGCAGTATTCAAAAAGGGTCTGCCAAGGATAATCGACATACTATCGTCCTCGGGAATTTCAAGAATAACAAAGTCCGTTAAAATAGTAACGTTTGCAACCACAACAGGCACATCCTCACAAATACCGACAGGTATAGCAGTTGATTTATCGGCCATTTGCAAAGATATTTTAGTAGGTGTCAACTTATTCAAATCAAGTCTACGATATAAAGAGAGAGGCATAACACTAACACCGGCTCCAAGATCACATAAAGTAGTTTTAACATAGTTTCTTTTAATGGAGCATGGTATAGTTGGTACTCCTGGATCTCCTAGTTTCTTTGGTATTCCACCTTTAAAAGTATAATTGGCAAGAATGGTGGAAATTTCAACTTCCGATATCTTTCTTTTATTTGTAACAATATCTTTCATATACTTAGCATAAGGATTCATTTTAAGCATATCAGTCAAATGCATACGCAAACAGATAGGTCTAATCAATTCAGCAAAGCGCTCAAAATCCTCATCATCCTTTTTCTTGGATGGTTTAGGAGGAAAAGGCATGGGTTTCTGAACCCATGGTTCTCTTTCTTTACCGTGCTTCCTAGCAATGAAGTCTCTTTTATCATAAATGTTGATTCTTTGATTGTGGGTTATCAAGATCAACAGCGGGTGCAATCTCTACATCATCGTTATTGCTAGGTTGAGCATCATCATGAACATCATTATTAACATTATCACTAGGTTCATGTTCATTACCATATTGTGTTTCAGCATCAGGAATAGAAATATCATTGGGATTCTCATGTGTGTCAACAACAGGTTCACTGGAAGCATCCAAAGTCCTATCATTTTTCTTTTTCTTCTTCTTAGAAGGACTAGGTGCATCAATATTAAATCTTTGAGAATCTTGCTCAACTCTCTTAGGGTGGCCCTCACGATACAAAGGTTCCTGAGTCATTCTACCCCCTCTAATCATAACTCTAACAACATTATCATTTTTCTTACTATTTAGTTCATTGAGCAAATCATTTTGTGCTTTAAGTACTTGTTCTACCTGAGTGGTAACCATAGAAGCATGTTTACTAATGAGTTTAAGTTCACCTTTAACTCTAGACATATAATCACTCAAGTGTCCAATCATATAAGCATTACGTTTCAATTGTCTACGAACATAAGCATTGAAGTTTTCTTGTTTAACAATAAAATTGTCAAACTCATCTAAGCATTGGCTAGCAGACTTATTATGAGGAATATCACCATCATCAAATCTATAGAGAGAATTTACCTTTACTACCTGTGTCGGGTTATCAAGACCATGTATTTCTTCAATAGGTGGTAAATTCTTAACATCTTTGGCTTTAATACCTTTTTCTTTCATCGATTTCTTTGCCTCTTGCATATCTTCAGGACTGAGAAATAGAATACCCCTTTTCTTCGGAGTTGACTTAGGAGTTGGTTCAAAAAGTGTCCAATTATTTTCATTACTCAACATATTATTAGCAATTCAGCTTGATCGGCAGTTCTTTCCCTGAAAACACAACCAGCACAACTATCCAGGTGATCTCTAGAAGCATCGATTAGTTCATTATAAAAGATATCAAGTATTTCATTTTTCTTAAGAGGATGATCAGGCAAAGCATTAAGTAATCGGAGAAGCCTCCCCCAAGCTTGTGGGAGACTCTCTTCTTCAATTTGCACAAAATTATATATTTCCCTTAAGGCAGCTTGTTTCTTTTGAGCGGGAAAATATTTAGCAGAGAAGTAATAAATCATATCCTGGGGACTATGCACACAACCAGGATCAAGAGAATTAAACCATGTTTTAGCATCACCCTTTAAGGAGAACGGAAATAACTTAAGGATATAGTAGTAATGGATTTTTTCCTCATTAGTGAATAGGGTGGCTATATCATTCAATTTAATAAGATGTGCCACAACCGTTTCAGATTCATAGCCATGGAAAGGATCAGATTCAACCAAAGTAATTAACTCAGGATCAACAGAGAAATCATAATCCTTATCAGAAATACAGATAGGTGAAGTAGCAAAAGCAGGGTCATATTTCATTCTAGCATTCAAAGACTTTTCTTTCAGCTTAGCTAACAATTTCTTAAGATCATATCTATCTTTGCAAGCCAAAAGATCTCTAGCAGTTTCTTCATCCATAACAAACCCTCCTGCACAACAGGAAATTCATATCTAGGGGGAGAATCTTCATCATCACTTTCATCAATATTATCGGTTTCAAAATTTCCATTCTCTCTAGCCCTAGCAAGTTGTTCATCAAGAAATTAACCTAGTGGCACAGTATTATCAAACATAGAAGTAGTTTCATTATAAGTATCATGCATAGCAGAAGTGGCATCATCAAGAACATGTGACATATCAGATTCAATAGCAGGTGTAGGTGTCACAAATTTACTCATAACAGAAGGTGAATCAAGTGCAAAGCTAGATGGTAGTTCCTTACCTCCCCTCGTAGTTGAGGGAAAGATCTTGGTTTTTTCATCTCTCAAGTTCTTCATAGTGACCAACAGATATAAATCCCAAGTCACTCAAAGAATATAGCTATGATCCCCGGCAACGGCGCTAGAAAATAGTCTTGATAACCCACAAGTATAGGGGATCGCAACAGTTTTCGAGGGTAGAGTATCCATCCCAAATTTATTGATTCGACACAAGGGAGCCAAAGAATATTCTCAAGTATTACCAGTTGAGTTGTCAATTCAACCACACCTGAAATACTTAACATCTGCAACAAAGTATTTAGTAGCAAAGTAGTATGGAAGTAACAGTAACGGTGGCAAAAGTAACAGTAGCAGTTTTGTAGCAATTGTAACATCGGCAGCGGAAATGTAACTAAGCAAAGATCAATATGTGAAAAGCTCGTAGGCATTGGATCAATGATGGATAATTATGTCGGATGCGATTCCTCATGTAACAATTATAACATAGGGTGACACAGAACTAGCTCCAGTTCATGAATGTAATGTAGGCATGTATTCCGAATATAGTCATATGTGCTTATGGAAAAGAACTTGCATGACATCTTTTGTCCTACCCTCCCGTGGTAGCGGGGTCCTATTGGAAACTAAGGGATATTAAGGCATCCTTTTAATAGAGTACCGGGCCAAAGCATAACACTTAGTGCATACATGAACTCCTCAAACTACGGTCATCATCGGGAGTGGTCCCTATTATTGTCACTTCGGGGTTGCCGGATCATAACACATAGTAGGTGACTATTGACTTGCAAGATAGGATCAAGAACTCACATATATTCATGAAAATATAATAGGTTCAGATCTGAAATTATGGCACTCGAGCCCTAGTGACAAGCATTTAGACCTGGCCATGGGCAGCCCGGCCCGGTCGGCCCGACCCGGCCCGGCCCGAAAAAGCCCGACCCGGCCCGGCCCGGCCTTGTCCACGGGCCGGGCTCGGGCCTAGATTTCAGGCCCGGTGGCCGGGCCGGGCCGGGCCCGGGCCCGTCATTTTTGCACATTAGCGAAGGAGCCCGGCCCGAGGCCCGAGGCCCGTCGGGCTTTTGCATGTTCGGGCCGGGCCGGGCTCGGGCCTGGGTTTTTTGCACCGGGCTTGGGTCGGCCCGGCCCGAAGCCCGGCCCGGCCCGAGGTTTGGCCAGGTCTACAAGCATTAAGCATGGCAAAGTCATGGCAACATCAATCTTAGAACATAATGGATACTAGGGATCAAACCCTAACAAAACTAACTCGATTACATGGCAAATCTCATCCAACCCATCACCATCCAGCAAGCCTACGATGGAATTACTCACGCACGGCGGTGAACATCATGGAATTGGTGATGGAGGAAGGTTGATGATGATGATGAAGACGGATTCCCCTCTCCGGAGCCCCGAACGGACTCCAGATCAGCCCTCCCGAGAGAGATTAGGGCTTGGCAGCGGCTCCGTATCGTAAAATGCGATGAATCCTTCTCCCTGATTTTTCTCCCCGAAAGTGAATATATGGAGTTGGAGTTGAGGTCGGTGGAGCCTCAGGGGGCCCACGAGGCAGGGGCGCGCCCCCACCCTCGTGGACATGGTGTGGGGCCCCTGGTCTTGATTCTTTCTCCAGTATTTTTTATAAATTCCAAAAATATTCTCCATGGACTTTCAGGTCATTCCGAGAACTTTTATTTCTACACAAAAATAACACCATGGCAATTCTGCAGAAAATAGCGTCAGTTCAGGTTAGTTCCATTCAAATCATGCAATTTAGAGTCCAAAACAAAGGCAAAAGTGTTTGGAAAAGTAGATACGTCGGAGACGTATCAAGCGTCAGCAACGCTGAAAGAACATGCGGTGCCCCCATGTTTGGTTTTGGTAATTGATGACAATCTCTATGGACTAATGGTTGCCTTGAGTTATATTTGAAGGGTTTGTCCATAGGCTTTTCTTGGAGTTCATTTGTTGGTTTCGAGGAGAGTTTGTGATGACCAAGGTGCTATTAAGGAATTATCCAAAGATTGGTCTTGTGAGTGTTGAGCTTATTGCAAGCATGTCTTGAAGAAGAAGAGTGTGTTATCATTCATGTTTACCTTCAAGACATCATCCAAATGAAGAGAGTTGGAAAGATTCAAGGTTGATCAAGACTAAGTGAAGGAGTGAATCAAGTTGATCAACACTCAAAGCGTAGAAGATGTACCGAGAGGGATCAAGCTATCCTATGGTATGGTAAGCATTGTCAATCACGCTTTGTGTACTAACCCATGGTCTTCGTGAGAGTTCTTTGTGGGGTTAGGTTGCGGTTTGCAAGTTCAAGTGGAGCATCATGAAGAGATCAAGTGCTTGAAGCTTGCTGTCCATTGTCGTGACAATGGACTTGTGAAGATATGCCGAAGAGTGGCTCACCCATAAAGGAGTATGGGGGAGCAATCTACTAGTCTTCACCGAGACAACGCAATCAAGAAAGGTGGTCCAACTTGAGGAAGTCAAGATCGTCTGCATCTAGCTCAAGTGGACTTTGTGCAAAGCAAAGGTTTGCCCTTGATAGGTTTTCTATTTTACCGGTCTCGTGGTGGTAGTTGGGAGACCGGGTTATAGGATCGTTTGCCGTACTATCAAGGGGGGCTCTCAAGTTGGTAGCTTGGTCGTATCATTAGTAGAGAGCTCAAACCATTGCATCCTTGCATCATGTTTCTTGGTTCTTGTTTGGTTCTCTTTGTGAGTTTTGGAGCTTATGGTCATCTTGATGACAAGCTCGAGTTCATCGAAAACGGAGTTCACATGCATCTTCTATGATGTTTTCGATGTTGGAGGTGATGTCGGTTCTTCTCTGATGGAGTGTTCACTCCTCTATTTCTTAGGCATACCTCCCTGCCACTTCTTAGTATAACCAGTCGCTGTTTTGATTCTACACGTCTTCCCCTATCCAACAAGCTTGAGTTTGCTCTATTCGGAGCTCATTTGCAGAAGTTATGGCAGTTTTGGTTTTATTGCATCCATCTATGTCTTTAGCTGCGACACGAAGGCGCCCAAGTGCTAAAGCCTCAGTGGTGTGCGGTAGTACCGCTCCAGGGAGCGGTAGTACCGCAGGAGCTAAGCGGTAGTACCGCTTCTAGTGAGCGGTAGTACCGCTGCCCCCAGCCCTGACGCAAACGCATGCGGTAGTAGGCGCGGATGTAATTTTTTATATCCGCCCCCATGCGGTAGTACCGCGACTCCTGTCCGGTACTACCGTGCCGGACTTTCGTCAGCTCCAATCTCAGCGGAAGTAGGCGCGGATGTAATTTATTACTTCCGCGCATTTCCAGAACTAGTTGATGCCTGCCTTACGGTAGTACCGTAAGGGAGCGCGGTAGTACCGCTCCGGCGTTTCTACCGTTCGTTGCCCTGTGCAACAGGCCCTCATCTAGTCACTGACGCGCGAGCGGTAGTACCGCACGCCTTGCGGTAGTACCGCATGGCTTGCGGTAGTACCGCAAGTTCGGTGCGGTAGTACCGCGCCGCGCGGGCTGTGAGAGGGGATAACGGTTGGATTCTTTCCCCTCCTATAAAAGGGGGTCTTCTTCCCCAATGGACCTGATCCTTTGAGCTCGTGTTCTTCCCCCATTGTTGACCTTCTTCGAGCTTGCTATCTCTCAATCCCTCCATGGATTCTTGCTAGTTTTTGGGGGGAAAGAGAGAGGAGATCTAGATCCACATTTCCACCAATCACTTTCTCCTCTAGGTGAGGGGAACCCCTTGGATCTTGATCTTGGAGTTCTTAGTGTTCTCCTTCTTGTTCTTCCTCTCATTTCCCTCCCTAGCATTAGTTGCTTCGGTGGGATTTGGGAGAGAAGGACTTGGGCACTCCGTGTGCCCTTGCCATTGCATTTGGTGCATCGGTTTGAGTTCTCCACGGTGATACGTGGAAGTGAAGTTGAGAAGCTTATTACTCTTGGGTGCTTGGTACCCTTGAGCTTGTTCCTCTTGGGTGCTTGGGCGCCCTAGACGGTTGTGGTCACCTCGGAGCCATATTCCATTGTGGTGAAGCTTCGTGGTGTCGTTGGGGAGATAGCCCCAACCTTGGTGTTCGGAGCTCAATCATTGTGGTGTAAAGCTCCGGGCAAGCGTCGGGGTCTCCAATTAGGGTGTGGAGATCGCCCCGAGCAATTTGACGGGTTCCGGTGACCGCCCCCAAGGGTTGCCAAAGTGTACGGGTTCGGTGACCGCCCCCAAGGGTTGCCATTTGTACGGGTTCGGTGACCGCCCTCAAGGGTCCCTTAGTGGAATCACGGCATCTTGCATTGTGCGAGGGCGTGAGGAGATTACGGTGGCCCTAGTGGCTTCTTGGGGAGCATTGTGCCTCCACACCGCTCCAAACGGAGATTAGCATCCGCAAGGGTGTGAACTTCGGGATACATCGTCGTCTCCGCGTTCCTCGGTTATCTCTTACCCGAGCCCTTTACTTATGCACTATACTTTGTGATAGCCATATTGTTTCTTGTCATATATCTTGCTATCACCTAGTTGTTTATCTTGCTTAGCATAAGTTGTTGGTGCACATAGGTGAGCCTAGTTGTTGTAGGTTTTGTGCTTGACAAATTAACCGCTAGGTTTATTCCGCATTTGTTCAAGCCTAAACCGTAATTATTTTAAAGCGCCTATTCACCCCCCCTCTAGGCGACATCCACGATCTTTCAAACGCAACAAGGGCGCTTGGCAGCCGGCCCTCTCCTTCGAGCAGGCCATCGATGCTCCATACAAGTTCCAAAGCGGCACGAAGCCGTCCAACCACATGACTCAGCAGTGCAAGTGGCTCACCAGATCGCCAAGGGAGAGGCTCTGCCGCCTCCTCCTCCCGGCCCGGCGGGTCCCGCTACTCAGCAGCCGGTCTGCCCTGTCGGTATGCTCCAAGGCGAATTCCCCGACGCGCATGATGCCTACGTCGTCTTCACAAACGAAACCAATGACAAGCACAGCAGGCAGCAGCGACACCATGAGGTGAACACTATTTTACCTAAGGCCCCTGAGTACATGCATTGGTCTGAGAAGCCCATCACCTGGAGCCAGAAGGACCACCCGGCTGTGATGCCCACGCCGGGTGGCTGCGCCATGGTGTTGGAACCCACCTTCTCCACCGAGAGGCCGACATGCCGCTTCTCCCGAGTCCTGATAAACGGCGGCAGCAGCATCAACATCCTCTAGCGCGACACCATGGAAAAGTTGGGCATCAAGGAGAAGCAGCTCCTGTCCAGCCGGACTGTGTTCCACGGCATCGTCCCTGGGCTCTCCCACTCACCACTCGGCAAGATCAAGATCGACGTCCTGTTCGGCGACCAAAATCACTTCCGCCGTGAGGCCATCTGGTTTGAGGTGGCCGACCTGGACAGCCCCTACCACGCGCACTTGGGCCGTCCAGCCATGGCCAAGTTTATGATGGTCCCGCACTATGCGTACCTGAAGACGAAGATGTCGGGTCCCAAGGGCATCATCACCATCGTTGGCGACTACAAGAGGTCGGCCGAGTGTGTGGCGGCCAGCTCCCGGCTGGCCGAGTCCCTCGTCATTGCCCAAGAGAAGTGCCTCATCAACCAGGTGGTGGCCATGGCCGGCAAGCAGGCGGCCGTGCCAACTGACCCCAAGGAAGCGGGCGGCGGGGCCTCCTTCAAGCCAGCCAAAGAGACCAAGAAGATAATCTTGGACCCGGCCCACCCAGAGCTATTCGCTGTCATATGTTCCAACCTTGATAGCAAATAGGAAAGCGAGCTCGTCTATTTCCTTCGTGAGAATCGGGATATCTTTGCATGATCCCCCAAGGACATGTCGGGTGTTCCGAGGGATTTCGCCGAGCACAAGCTAGACGTGAGGCCGGATGCCAAGCCGGTCAAGCAACCCCTACACCGCCTATCAGAAGAGAAGAGAAGGATCATTGGTGAAGAAGTCACCCGACTCCTGGCAGCCGGCTTCATCATGGAAGTGTTTTACCTGGACTGGCTTGCCAACCCAGTCCTCGTTTTGAAGAAGAATAATAAGTGGCGCATGTGTATCGATTACACCAGCCTGCCCCAAGGATCTGTTTGCTTTGCCTCGGACCGACCAAGTGATAGACTCCACATCCGGAGACTTACGCGGCACCATCTTAGTATACACAGTGTCTTTTTTGAAATGTAAAGTGAGATTCATCACTTAGATTTTGATCAGGTGTGCAGCCAAAAATAATAATACAGTAATAATAATCAAATGTGACTAACCTTTCTTCAGTTCGGCCTTGCAAAGTGTGTGCGGACCTGTGAAGTGGGTGTTCACGAAGATGACACTCTGGATGATCTGGTGACGGACAGGTTCTTTGCTAGGTTCTATTCTTTTCTTTTAAAATCATCATTTACTCTCATCAACGGTACTCCTTCTGTTTCTTTCTAGTTTACAGAAACTTATAAATTTGGCCAGTTTTATATGAAAAGATATCACATTTACAATACGAAATGCATTACATGAAAATTAATTTTCATTAGATGCATCATGAAATTAATTTTCGTACTATATACTTTAGTATTGTAGACGATGTTGACATTTTTAAATATAAATTTAGTCAAACTTTGTATACAAGACCAAGTACATGTCCAGAATGATACTCCCTCCATTCCGAAATATAGTGCGCCCACGCTTCCCGAGGTCCAACTTTGACCATAAATTTAAACCACAAGACCAACTGCGGCGGGAGAAAAAATTACATGATTGAAAACTTTTTTTGAATACGAATTCATTGGTATAACTTTTGCTCCCGCCGCAGACGGTCTCGTTGGTTAAATTTACGGTCAAAGTTGAAGCACGAGGATAGAGGAAGCACTACATTGTGGAATGGAGGGAGTAGTAAAGTATATTTTGAGAATCATTTTGTTACTGCACCTTTAAAACAGGATGGCAACATTGGAATACATGAATGGTACATTTATGATAGAGATTTTCAAAAACTATGTGAAGCATGACATAACATCCATATACGTAATTTTCATATATTTTTTTGTTTCATACATTTTTATTCATAATTTTACTGGTGATCTTGATATATAGATTGAACTTCCAATAAATATGAACAACACACATTGGTATTTAGCTGTTGTGAATGCAAAAGTGTGAGATTCAAGTACTTGACTCATTGTGTTGCAAATTTAACTGAGATGGTCTCACTATTACATTTAGTTACTACAAATGATATAGTAACCAACCATAATAGGGAGATCATCTCGGACAAACTACCAACACAATGAGTCAAGTATTGTAATCTCACAATTTTTCGCGTTCCCAACAGTTAAATAGCAATGTGTGTTGTTCATATTTATTGGAAATTCATTCTACAATCAAGATAAATAGTAAAATTACTAATAAATACTTCCTCCGTCCCAAAATAAGTGATGCAAAAGTGACTCAACTTTGTACTAACTTTAGTACAAAGTTGAGTCACTTTTGCGTCACTTATTTTGGGACGGAGAGAGTATGTATTGAACCCAGAATATGAAAAATTAAGGACATGGATGTTATCATGTCATGCTTCACATAGTTTTTGACAATCTTTTTCATAAAGGTACCATCTTCATATATTCCAACGTTGACATCCCGTATTAACAATGCGGTAACAAAAGGATTCTGGAAATATATTTTACTATCATTTTGAACTTGTACTTGGTCCTCTATACAACATAGATATGCGCTGATTACACGAAAAGGTTTTGAAAAAGACATTACTAATGGATATCAATAATTGGACTTTTTTCTTATAAGTAGGGGTACTTACATCATAGTTTAGCCACCCTTTTTCATCTAGCACGCACACCAGTTGAAGTTGTTTGACAGATATTTCATTTATCTTCACCTATAATTGTTTTTTCAAAAGATGTTTCTATTGATATATGAGCACATACATCACGGTTGGTCAGTGCATAATCTGCAAAACGTAAAATAATTTGAAAAATATTGAATAAATCCATGTGTAAATGTGGATTAACCGTGCACATACACAAATAATAATAAAAACTAATAATAAATGCATTTAAGATGCTAGATACAAAAGTACACATCATATAAATCAAACAATTACCTAGTGGGAGGTAGTCGTATGTTTCGTCAACTTTTATTTGTTCCTATTCATCTGGTTACTTATCATCCTCAATTAAATGTTTCATTCATTCATACATTCAGAAACCGGAAGTAATGTCGAGCTGGTTGGTGATGGAGGTCATGGCAACATCTATCTGATTCCAGAACAATCGATTCAAAACATTCAGAAAACAAAGATAATGTTGAGATGGTTGGTGACGTAGGTGATGGCTCCAAAAAATCCGATTAAGAAAAATTGGCTTTTTTGAAGGCCGGTTATCAAAATCCACAACAATGGTCAAGTCACCGTTGCCATTCATTTTCTGTAATAACAACCAAACTAGAAGTTAAACATCCCACAGTCAGACTGCTCAAACAATATTTTATATTGTGCGAAGGTGTAATCATCATGGAGTTCAATCAAACAGGGAGAAAATTATAATAATATTGTAAATAGTGGGTGTCCATCTATTCAGTTTGGCAGAAATGAGGTACTAATCTATAGAAGCTAATTATAGACTGCATGAGCTACTGATTTTTGGATTTCGACAGAGGAGGCCTAATTTTTTTTTTATATTTGCAGGTAGGGGGCCTAAAGTTGGCACACTGCCAAAATATTACTCTGACCTCGAATGACACCCACGAACAAAACTGGAACTAATTGCAAGTTGCAGCAATGTGAGCATGATCTATGTTTTACTGTAAAGGAAAGAGACGAAACAAATATACAAAAAAGTGATGACCTTTGTACACGAAGGAAAACTAACCATGAATAGATTATCTTTAAGACAGACGACGGGGATAAGGACAGGAGCTTGTTCAGTAGATTTACCATTTGTTAAAAATAGTTAATACTGGCCTTAAGACACGCGCATCAGGCATAACAGAGAATGAATGCCACAGCATATCATCATCAAGAAAATAAAATTGCATAGAATAGAAGCACCACAATTGAGCCGAAACCTGATCAGGTAATAGAGAACATGGCATATACTATTCTCTCTTTATGCCAGATTGGTCTTCCGGCATTCAGTACCGTAGCTAGCTTTGGAAAAGTGAACCCAAGCAAACTTTCAGAGTACAAGATCTTGCAGCAGCTCCAGTCAAGTCTTTTCACTTACAACATTGGATTGGTATTTTCTCGAGACATTGGAACTACCAGGCGCCACCGTGATGCCCTTTCTGGCCAATCTGTGAGGTCTAAAGAGTGTAGACTGTCTGTATACGGGTACGTAACAACGATCGCAGCTATAGTTGCAGAGTGCAGACACACAGGAAAGATCAAGTCTTTTTTCAAAACGACAGAACCGAATTTAGCTTGACATGAGATCAGGCGTACCTCAGGTGGAGCACGGGCGGTCCGGCGATGTTGGTAGAATGGCGAGATTGTACGACCGGGAGATTGGATGCTTCCGTAGAGGGCTCGAAGCCTATTTTTATGTGGCAAAAGGGGGCGGTTCATGGGGAGTCCGTGTCCGGCAAGGCCGTGTATCCGAGCAAGTCTCCTCCACGGACTCTAGATCCGATCCGATCACCTTCCCGGCCTCCTCCACGCACGGATCCGGACGGGATACGTGGCTACAGCCGCCTCTCCCCTGCTCCTGATGGCACCTGCAGAGCTCCTAGAACTGCTACCCTATGCCACCAAATTCCTTGTTGGCCTGAACTCAGAAGTTTGAAGTTCTCCTTGTAGGCTTGTGGCTGAACCGTGTCTGAATTCTACTGCAAGATCCGTCGGTATTTTTGTAAGAGAGTGGTAGATCCACAGTAGAAAACACCTTGCAGACTTATGCGGCGCCATCTTAGTATACGTCAGGACCCAACCGAAGCTTAACCGAAGATTTACAACACTGCGCCACGATTCAGTTATGTTTAAGTGTGTGGCTAGGTCTAAGTCAACTGAGATTTAACAAGTCTGGGTCAAGTCACGTAACATGTAAAGAGAGAGAAAAATGCTAAAAGGAAAATTTGCACGAATTCTTAATGTAAGTCTGAGTCGACTGAGACTTAGCAACATTGTATGTTTAAACTCAAAGTCGTTGCCGCGAAGCAACATGAGCCGTTCATCTTCGAACTGACAGTCCTCCATCGCCGCTTCGCAGCATCTTGAAGTTGTCACGGGGATGACCCCCAGGCAGGCTTAAGGAGACAGATCAACATTTCAAAACATTCCAGACGGCTCAACTCCCTCAACGGGTTGGACGAGGCAGGCCACCCGGGCTGGCTGGCTGCAGCCAGCGAGGTCAGCACCCGCCAAATCGAACCGTACCAGGTACAGGGACAAGACATCCTCCACGTCGTGGGGGCGTGGTTACAGTGCCATCGGTACCGATGATCGTGACGACCCACGTTGGGGCAACCCGACACTGTAGGAGCGTCGTGCCACCCACGCCATGGCCTACGGGCTCCAGTACCAAGCAGTCAGCGGGCCCCACGGCCTACAGCACAGGGAAGCCAGCAGGCCAACAGGACCCCGCAGCTGGCGGGCCCCACTGGAGGTCAAAGACGCTGGTAGTAGGAGCCCACCCCTCTTTGTTAGACACTTTGTAACCTGGGAGGCCCAAGTATAAGGCCTCCCAGGAGCTCTCCTAAGGGGGGACGGCCAATCATTCACTCTACCCACACACACACACACTCGAGGGAGAGAGCAGAGCCTAGAGCCCTCTTCTTCTTCCTCTGATACAGCTCTAGGAGCAACATTGTACACCATGAGTTCATCACTCAGATCCTTGCAGGAGTAGGGGTGTTACCTCCACACGAGGGCACTGAACCTGGGTATATCATTGTGTCTTTCAGTGCTTGTGTCTAATCCTGCATCCGGACACCGCCAGCGCTCATCGGCCCTTAACCACACGAGATAAGCCACCCCATGGCATCTGTCGTGCAAATACCACGACAGACGCCCTGGACTGCGTCTGATCCGCATCAGACGGCTATTACTCTTGCGTGAGCCGTTGTTTACTTTCCGGCAAGACCTATAGTAATTACCTACCTCCATCTTGTGTATTAGGGTTTCTATCCGGCCTTAGGTTCCTCTTGCTTTGTACCAAAACTCTCGATTTTGTCCAATAAAGCGAGCTAGTTCAAGTGGATCCAGTTAAAGTTTCTCAATATTGATCTTCAGACCACTCTGGGTCTGAGCTCGATTCTTCTCCTTGGTGGCGCAAGATCTAGTGCCGAGGTGGAGTTGGAGGAGTTGTAAAATCCTCCACCTCTCACCGATGACGTTGGGCGGCGATGGATCCCCGACGGCGAGTGGCGGCCATGAGAAATTTGGTACGGATTTGGAATTGGGAAGCGGTTGCAAAAACACACCGTCTCTATGGTAAAATCTCAACCTCCCTCCTAGATCGCAAGAGTGACCGTTAGGGTGACCACTTGTACTTCAAGGCCTTGGCGCGCCGTCGGCGGCGGCGAAAGGATTGACAACCTAGGTCTGGTTGCAGCTTTAGCTGTTGTAAAATTCCTTCCTTGACATGCGGGATTTGGGGATTTCAGAGAACATGTCATCAATAATTTTCAGTATTTTGACACAACCGGTGATAATTTTTGCTGGAACTAGTGACTGATTTTGCTAGGGATCCGTAACGGAAACTCAACATGGAACCTGCGACTTATTTTGCTTGGAATCCGCAGCGGTGGCGCTTTTTCGCTGCTGCATTTTTTGCTGGAACCAACCGTGCGCCCCGAGCCACTGTGTGGGGGACTGCAACCGTCCCACAGCAGAGCTGCAACTAGCAAGCAAACTGGGCAGCTGACAAACGTCGCATCATGCAGTGACCTAGGCCTGACTCAGGCCGGTCACCCAGCACCTGTTTGGGTGCAACTTTCGGTATGTTTGACGCTCCATTTCAATCGCGCTCCGTATGTAAATGAACAGCTAAGCTAGTTTAAGCGGGCGACCGATGTCCGTCCTACTCCCTCCGGTCCTTTTTACTCTGCATATTAGGTTTGTCTGAAATCAATCTCATTCAACTTTGACCAAGTTTATATAAAAAATTATTGACATTCACATAATAAAACCAATATCATTAGATTCATCTCGAAATATATTTTCATATTATATTTATTAGATATTATAGATGCTAATAATTTCTAACATAAACTTGGTCAAACTTAGCAAAGTTTGACTTTCGGCAAATCCAATGTGCAGAGTAAAAAGGACCGGAGGGAGTACCAAACTGTAGATCAAATTTAAATGCATGACAGCTATCTTAGTAACAGAATCGTAATTTCAGAAATAACCTAGATCTGCGAGTGATGAACTAATAAGCAGAGGTTATTGCTAGAAAGGAGTAAACAGTTTTTACCCTGATATACCAGAATAACGATAGTACTGATTGCAGGATTACATGCGGTAGGTAAAGAGTCAAGGATGACACAAACAAATAACATCATTCGGTCATTACACAGTCTTAACAAATAAAGTGAGGACTCCAGCAACAGCAACATGAGCAGCAGCGCCTCCCTCCTCAGCACATAGAACCACAGCCTAGCAACTACAAAAATTCCCAAAACATGGCTTAATAAATCCCAAATTGTCCACGACCACGACTTTAAAGTAGAACTCCAGACCATTTATCACTTGACCCCCCTACCCACAGACAAGAAAGCTGGTGATATTTCAACAAAAACAAAGCCCTGTCAGGACCCCCTTACCATATGTTCTCGACAGCCCGCACGATCACAGAAGGTCGGCAACGTTGGCTGGGAGCTCTTCAATCACCACGTTGTAGAACTTCTGGATGTCAAACAGCATCCTCTCATCTTCACGGGTCACAAAGTTGATGGCCACACCCTTCCTTCCGAACCGACCACTACGACCGATGCGATGGAGGTAGTTCTCTGGCTGGGTCGGGAGGTCATAGTTGATGACCAGGGACACTTGCTGGACATCAATACCACGAGCAAGCAGGTCAGTGGTGATGAGCACACGTGAAGAACCTGATCTGAACTCCCTCATGATGATGTCCCTAGTGTTCTGGTCCATGTCTCCGTGAGTAGCCGACACGGTGTGGTCCCTGCCCCTCATCTTGTCGGTGAGCCAGTCCACCTTGCGGCGGGTGTTAACGAAGATGACACTCTGGGTGATGGCAAGAGTCTCGTACAGGTCACACAGTGTGTCGAGCTTCCACTCTTCCTTCTCCACATTGACATAGAACTGCTTGATACCCTCAAGGGTGAGCTCATCCCTCTTGACAAGGATCCTCACAGGCTTGTTCATGAACTTGCGGGTAATCTCAAGGGCTTCAGGGGGCATGGTAGCAGAGAAGACACCAACTTGAATCTTCCCTGGGAGCAGCTGGAAGATGTCATAAATCTGCAAATATAACAATACAGAGATCAATACTGACAGCTAAAAATTATGGAACACAAATTTGAACAAATATCAGCAAATACCATACAAAGTAGATATAAGAATGGATTAGCTTAGACAATTAAACTACACAAACAGATCATATGTAGCTCGTTAAACTTAACATACTTTATAACTTAGAACTTGCCAGACTTAGTTCTGATTAGTGACTAATGATGAAGGCATAGGAAACTTCATGCCTTGTTTAACTTAAATTAGTTGCAATGATTGTGTCAGATAAATAAACTGTGCAGTATGCAAGACACAAAATATTATAGATGAACGTAAGAGTGTTGACCCAAAATATTATAGATAAAGAATGTAAGAGTGTTGACCTGATCCTTGAAACCACGGGAAAGCATCTCATCAGCTTCATCAAGGACAAACATCTTGATGTTGTCAGGGCGCAGAGACTGCCTACGGAGCATGTCAAACACACGACCAGGGGTACCAACAACGACATGCACTCCACTTGCAAGAATCCTTTGGTCCTCACGAACTGAAGTTCCTCCAACACATGCATGAACCTTCACACCCAAGTAGTCACCAAGTGCACGCATGACCTTCTCAATTTGTTGCGCAAGCTCACGGGTGGGAGCAAGGACCAAGGCCTGGCACTCAACCAAACCATAGTCAAGCTGTTGGAGGATTCCAGAACAGAAAGTAGCAGTCTTTCCTGTTCCAGATTGTGCCTGCTGGATAACATCAAGGCCCTTGCAGAAAGGCACGATTCCCCTTTGCTGGATGGCAGAAGGCTTCTCAAAACCTGTAGGCAGAACAAACAACGATCATCAGAGACGATGAATACCATTGAAGTACCCCCAAAAATAACAAAACCCGATAGGTACAGTACCATAAGCATAAATTCCTCTGAGGAGGTTCTCTTGGAGACCCATGTCATCAAAGCTCTCATGAACTTCATCATAGGAGGTGAAGAACTCCTCAGTCTCACCTTGGCTCCTGTATAAGATTTAAGTTGTATAGGTAAGAAGATAATAAACAAATCAAACAGCAAAAACAGGGTTATAACTTGGTTAAATGGCAACCAGCTGATAACCATGGGCAGCTATAAAATGAAAGAACATAAAAGTTCAGACTACTTACAGCAGCTCCTGCATCTTAGAATCATAGTTCTTGGCGTCAAACTGGGAACCTTCCGGTGCCATTCCTGCCATGGCTGTAGCAGAAATAACATATGTTAACTCAAACAAGCATTGCGAAAAGAGGTGTAACAAAACATGTGGGAGCTTTAGTTAAAAAAATAGGCAAGTGGAAAATACATTGCAGTGTATCAACAAGATGTTCAGGAGAAATAAAAACATCCGGCACCACTACATTTAACTCATTCTGTGTAGGGATTGCAAACTTATCGGACCCAGACAAGAATTCATGTGCAAGAGATCCTTTACAAACAAGACGTAGCTCAAAAACTTGAGCCTCGACACTTTCCGATTGTCAAAAAAGCAAACAGTAAAGTAACTAAATGTAATTGCTTGTGCTCAACATAACTTGACAACTTCTCCACTACAAATGAACTCACGCCAGACTATCAATCAACGGATTCATATGCCATCGCTGAACACGCAACTTCAGCATACAGCCACTACTAGCAAACAAGCTCATCCAGCTAACCGAGCATCAAAACACAGGACAGCACCACTAAGTATATATAGCTCCATACAAGCTGAAAACAGCTATGTACACAAGCTTTCCGCACAGGGGAACAATAACAAATCCCTAACACAACAGCTAAAGCGCATCGCGAACAAAGCAGACAGAATCCTGCATATAATAATAACAAAGACGTATAATCAGCCGGAACAGAGGCCCAGAGCATGAAAGCCGCCGATCCAATCGGACGCACGGCGGCACAGAGACCATGCCGGCGTCGCCAGACAACGCAACCCTAAAACCTCGGCCTCCGCCGCAGAAAACCTAGCTTCCCCCCACCAAACCAACGCAGATCCGGCCCCAGACCGGCCCAGATCCGCCCAAACTGCCGAAAAGCGCCCGCACGCACAGATCGGACCGGCGCGGCGGCGGCGGCGACGAAGAGAAGCGAGACACGGCACCGGGGGGGAGAGAGGGGAGAGAGAGGGGGAGGGGGCCGGACCTGAAGCGTCGGGGAGGAGGTGCCGGGGATCGCCTGAGGGTTTGGTCGCGCTGCGGTGAATCCGAGATCAGGTCTCGGATTCGGCGGCGTGGGAGCGGAGGCGATGAGGGGATTGGCAGGAGAGAGAAAAACAGAGGGTTTGGGCGGCGGCGGGGAGAGCCGCCTTTTAAGGGGTCCCCGAGGGCGTAGTGGAGCGAGGCGAGGACGGGAGGGGTAGGGTTTCTGCCCCCCTCCGCGGGCCGTTCCTGGACTCCTCCGTAAGGCCTGCCTCGGCCCGTGCCGCTCTAGGTGTCGCCACGTCCTCTTCTCTCTTTTTTCGTTTTCTATTATACTATTATTTTCTCCCCTTTTCCGCATAGCTTTTGTTTTCTTTTGTTTGGTTCTTTGTTTGGATTGTGCAATAGGTACTAGACTAGAAGAAAATTTTGGCCTTTTTTTTTCCTTTCTCTTTGCATTGTACGACATGGATTTGCCTGGTTCAGGGACAATTATTGCTTCCAAAATGCTGGCAACTACTACGGACAAAACTTGCCTGCTCCCTCCTCGTGCTCCCATCCGTGCTCCCACTTCATCCTACGGCTGTTATTTCATCTTTTTTCTTTCTAATCTAATCATCGCCCCCCCTGATTTTAAGGGGGTGGGGCCGGGCCTAACTTTGGTCCAATCAAATCAATCCACGTACGCGGGAGCACGGATGGGCACACACGAGGGGAGCAGGCAAGTCTCGTCCAACTACTACTGCCCAATTTGGCAATCGTACACGACTCTATCTTTGCCATGATTCCTCTCTTCACTGGCTCAATTATTTGCTTCCAATGCTTGCCAAAATTTCTGCACGGCGAAATCCCCAAATTCATGGCAACATGTCTAGCACTACAAACCAATTCCGTGTGTGCAAAATATCAAAGCAGGTACAGATGGCGATATTTTTTTCCCTTTATTAGGGGACAGTGGTGATATGATCGTGTGGACTTAAGGGGCTGCTGCTTTAAGAATCTAATCTAATCCAGAAAAGGGGGCAATGGCAATGGCAAGCAGGCATGGTCCAAATCCAGCTTTCCCTATTCTTTATCAAGAAAAGGCCCAGCTCTTTTCCATGGGCAGGGCACAGCCACACATCTCCCTCCCTTGCCATCTTACGACGCGTTTGGTTCGGTGGAAAAGTCGTGGCTTGAGAAACCAGCGCTTTCTGAAGCAGCACCCAGCGTTTGGTACGCAGACCACGTAATGGGTAACCGCGTCTTCCGATACATCGATTCACAAAACCGAAAACGTCCGGAGCGAAGGTTATTAGGAAACCGGGGTCGCTCACTCGAACCAAACTGAACATGTATTCGGTAGAAAAACATCGGAAACCGGAGCTTCCCGATACCAGAATGAATACGTTACCAGAGTGTGAACCAAACACGTCGTTAATATCTATCTAAGTATTAAGAAGCAAAATGGCTAAGAAACACATACGTTTGCAACCCATAAATATCCCACAAGCTTTACAAAAAAAAAACAAAGAAAAAAAATATCAATTATGCACGCCGCAGAGGGGGCCCGCCATGCTTGGAAGCAAGAGCAACAGTCTCAGCGACTTTTAT
Source organism: Secale cereale (assembly GCA_902687465.1). Classification (NCBI taxonomy): domain Eukaryota; kingdom Viridiplantae; phylum Streptophyta; class Magnoliopsida; order Poales; family Poaceae; genus Secale; species Secale cereale. Next base: position 758,385,312 of record LR738715.1, on the reverse strand, counting down.
TCTCTTCGGTGCAAGGCGTTTTGTATACCACTATAAACATATCAACATTGTTTATACTTTACATAAAGAAGAAATGAACGTCGACTATGAATAAATATCAGTTACTCCCTCCGTTCCTAAATATTTGTCTTTCTAGGCATTTCAACAAGTGACTACATACGAAGCAAAATGAGTGAATCTACACTCTAAAACATGTCTACATGCATTCGTATGTTGTAACCATTTGAAATGTCTAGAAAGACAAATATTTAGGAACGGAGGGAGTACAAATTTACATCAGCAACGGTGAGCCGGTGACTGCCTGGTTGCTGAAGCAGCTTTGCTCTTATTAGTAGTATTACATTGGAAGGCAGAGAAATGGCTCCAGCTTATTGCTATCATCACATGACACTAATAATGAAGGCCACCCAATTCTGGGAGGACAATGTAATGTGCTTACTATTCCCAGCTGCAAATTGGCAGAGGGACCGTGTCAACCACCGGCCATCCATGCCTCTTCATGGGCTCAGGCAATGCTTTCCCGGCTCGGTGTAGTTCACCTCCAGCTGCTCAACCTTCTCAAACTTGAATCCGCGGATCCTCGTCTCTTCTTTCTCCGAGGTGTCCCTGTGGTCGACGTGCTGGATAGTCCAGCCTTTGTTTTCCACATGACCGGTGACTTTCACCTGCGAACAAGCATGGCAACAAAGACTCGATCATTTAGATGACAGTAACCATGGAGATACATTCGGTAGAGTTTTCTAGCTTCACGGTGTATGTCCGTCTTACCTCTGCTTCGTCGACGGAGTTGACAATAAGAGCGCCGTCCAAGGAAAGACCGTCGATGACGATGTTCTGGCCATTGATGACCAGAACTGATCTCTGAGAAACTGAAGAATTGCCGTGCACCTTTCGTTTGACGTCCTTGAACGTAAGGCCCCACCTCGGGCTCCAGGTTACGCGTGGCCAGACCTCTACCTCTTGACCGTTGAAAGTGCTGACTACAGGGTCAGATATTTGTGCCCCAGCCTGGAAAAAGAATGGTGGAAAAACGGAGTTAGTTGAGCTGGAACGCAAACAAGCTGACAAGGAGCAAGTGCATGGTAGTGTCATCACCTTTCTTAAAATAAGGCTATTTGCCCTGTAAATCGCCATCTCGCCTGAGGTTGCACTATGAAAAGGATTGCCTTTTGGAACCTACAAAAAGGTGTATCAGAGACTGCTTACAAATCAAAGTACGACTCTTGCACGATATCTGTATAATAAATGGCAATCTCTTGCAAACTTTAAACTGAGGATAGTGACATAAATGTGCATATGAAATACGGATGATGATAGAGGAACTTTAGCAAGTTCTCAACGTGTCGCAGCGAGGCAATATCGATACTGACAACTAACATGGCTATTGAGATACATACTTTAACCAAGATCATAATAATTCATCAATGCAAGCAGATAAATTCAGAACAAGTCTTTGTCCTATCAGTCATAAATGCTTCATATGCAAGTTCAAAAGTGCAGAGAAACTTACACACTTCAACCTCAATCATAATTCATCAACTGAGCATAAACTAAGAACACAGAAACACGCTCCTTACCAAGCATAAATTCTTCATATGCAAGTTTAGAAGTAAAGATGCAACACGAAGCATATGAAATTCAGTATTAGGAAGGGCGGAAATCATACTTTAGCTGCATCTTCAGGATTGTTCTTTACAGGAGCATATGCAAGCCAAGTATCCATCACCTACATCAAAAATGGCAAAGAATGACAGTAAGGACGTGAAACATGCACCCAGAGAGAAAACATTTTTCTTTTGCATCTGAATCATATAACCAGATTACTAACATGATCGATGTAAAGACCATAGTATAGTGACGAGAAGATAGGTTGTTCCTTACCGTAAACCCAACTTTTGCCGTTGGAGGTAGTGTTTTCGGATAGTCTTGCATCATGCACTCAAGACGAGTGGAGGATTTAAATGCTGTCTTGGTAGAGTCAGTATACCTAAATTAATAAAATGACAAGTATAATAAAGTTAGTATAAGACGCACAAAGTTGTGGCCAACAAAACTCACAATATCACATCGGGACATATGCACGGCATTAAGACTAGTATACTGTGCTTGTGAGATTAGTTATAAACTTTTAATCAATGATGCATCTACAAAGATACTACAGAAACACATGTTATCTTTATTTTTACTATTGAAGTCAACACCAACAAAAAGAACTACTTTTATAACAAGAGCTGCATAAAGTATAAAATTAAAAAAGAACATTCGTCAGTAAATTGGGTTAAAGAAAGAAAGAACAAAACCAAGAGCAAGTTCTTTCTCCCAACCTTAAATGACCACTGACAGAAACAACTTACACCACTGAATGGAAATTGGACACATACTTGTCGCCCTAATAGCATTCTAAAATACGTCCTTGGAGGTAGCACATGGCAGCATACTTACTTTGGATTTACAAATTCAGAAATGGCGCCATGTGTTCTCTTGAGCTCCTCAATGTATGGTCCAAGCTCGATTATCAGCTGCAAAAGGGTGGGCATAAAGTCAGCATTACAAAAAGGTGAAGCTCCAAGACAATATACATTCTAAAACTGACAACAATGTATTGATACTAGACTAAAAGATCACACTGATGATATTAAATAAACAGGCCATGTTAAGCACCGAATTTTCAGTGTTTAAGACCTGTTAAAGAAAAGGATCATTTGGAAGTTGACACATCCCTACTGTTCTAATATATCTGTTTGCAATATTACCTGGTTTATATTTCCAGGGTATGGAGAATAGCCTGTTACACAATTTGCGTCTCCATCAGGATGCCCAGTTGCACGAAGGAGTGGATCAAGCTGATTGTACTCCACATTGATCACCATTGTCCTACCTACAAATAAGAACGGATCCAGGTCAAATTGGACAGAACGTAAGTACAAAACTATTGTACAAAAGTGAAAAAGTACACATGAAAATTCATTCTTCCGTCAGAATTGATATGTTAGATGGCAGCACAAAACAAGCTGAAGAATAGGGATCACATAGATATTTCGGACAAATAATGATACTTTTTGTTGATTCCAGCAGTACTGATATAATCTGTAATCACTACTGATTCTTAATATTATTGACCCAGCTGTCAGAAAAGCATCAAAATTTCCATATATGTATACCCATTAAATATGGTGAAAGTGGCAAATTTACCATCAACATGAGTAAGTTTGGTTATTCCACCAATGGCTTCCTTTGCCTTTCGAGGAACTGCAAGAGAATTAACATTGTAGCCCTTGGTGGCACTGACACCTAATGCTGATGGTATTGCCTACAAAAACATGGTAGAACTAAGTTCCTGGCTCTCCACAGTATTCCTAATTATAATACAGTAGAAAAAGGCAGTGTACAAACATTAAAGAGCAATCCATTTGTGTCCTGGAAAAAGAGAACCCATCTCCGTCCTGTATTCTTCCTGTCAAAAGGATGTTAAGTATTATAAAAAAAGATCCTAATATTTTCTTGTGCAGGGTTGAAGTTTGATTGATTACTTTACTAAACTAGTTCAAATGAATCAATGATAACAGTTATGAGTAATTGCCTTCAAAAAGGCAACTTGTCTCATTCAGAAAGTTTGTTCAACGAAAAAATACATCCAGTTCTTGAACCAACAGGCATACCATTGCTCGAGTAATCCACTTGAATAAAGAAGAGAATGAACATCTCCATGCCCATGTGGCTTTGTCTGCCGAATCACAAAACTAGAAGTAAGAGAAGTGCAAACTCGAGAAGATAAAAATAACAATAATACATTTTAAACCCCAGTATAAGCGATCATATGAAATTAGCAACCTGAATCTTGTACTTGTCATTTGGATCTAATGCAAGACTTGCATCGTTGTCAGCTAGACATGCTACTTTTTCCTATAACAAATAAGCATTAGTCAGCACCAAAAGTAACAGCTGTGTATGTTTTTGGCCCCTAAGAAGCTCATGGAAGAAAAGGCAACCTGCTTTAGAATTTTCACTTGTGATGGTTCCATTCCAAAATATGAGTTTGATTCCAAAAGCTTGATGGTCAGTGCATTTGTATCATCGGAAGTCATAATAGCAAATGGGATCTTCGTATGGCATTCGCCTGCACACTCAAAGAATGAAAAATTAATCAATTAAAGCAATGTCTGGACTTTCTTCAGGCCCTAAATTCGAGAATTTTGAAATAATTAAAATAAACAGTTAAAATCATGCTGGATGAGCCATTCACAAGAAACCATAATTTACGTTAATCCAACATGTTGTCTAAAGTTGTATCAGGTTGTGAAAAGGAGAGGTAGAATTGCATTCTATCAATGTGCAGACTGGATTTAGAAACCAGAGGCCAAACAAAACTGGTTTAACTTATATGATTCAGGTCTTTAATTTGGCCTAAGTTCATCTTGGTCTAGTCTATGTAAGTAAATAATACATCCTCTGATCCAAAATAAGTGTCGCGGTTTTGAACTGGGGTTAGCTCAAAACTGCGACACTTATTATGGATCAGAGGCAGTATGAAATTAGCAGTACCAGCCTCACATACTAAGTGATATATATTTGAACAACATCCCTTTTTTTTTACATTCAAGCTACTTCTACGGGCTCACGTCAGCCCATTCGGGCAGCCACACCAACCAACAGAAACCATAGCAATGGAAACCATACAAAGATCATCGTTCTACAGAATGGTAGTTCATTTCAGGAAAATGTTAAACTAAAGCGAAATGATCAACAGTGACAAGTATCATAGGAAGTATACGAAGTATTGGTGAGAAAACTAATCAACAATGACAAGAATCATAGTCTACATACCCTCCATTTTGCAGCTCGCCTCTTGTAAAGCCAGAATAGACTCTATGTAATGCTGAAGAAAACATTTCCCAGTGGTTGTTTCCCTGGGGAGTGCTACCTGTGCGATGAAATAGTTAACAAAATCTGTGACATGGTACTTTCAGAAGTTTGCTTGATGTCAATGTCACCCCACCCAACAAAACAACAGATTTCCACAGGGAATGTGTTCCGTGTTCAAATTGTAACAACAGGATTAAATAAGACCTACACAAATTACCTGATGAACAGTCTAAAAAGTTATGTGTTCGGCATGATGTGCGATACTACTATCCAACAAATGATAAAAATGTGTTGTAGCACATAGTGTGGGAAAGTGGAAATATTCTAATAAAATAACACAATCAGTACCACAGCTGCATGACGGCAAAACAATATATCTGCTAAGAGCACCCACATCCCAATTTGTTCTCTAAATTAAGTGCCAAGGTGGATAAATCAGATTTCTCTATATACACTTATGTAAGTTTTTTCTACCACATCCCATAGCACCAATGCTAAGTTCTTTCAGTTTTGTCGTTTAAATTACAATTTCATATAGATAAGCTAATTAAAAGTATTTTTTTTTACTATGTACTGCAAGGCAAAAGCCTCACAGCCCTCTTTATTTAAACCATAAAAGGAGTAATTTATTTGGCATAGCATTGATGTTAAGGCTTTTTTCTTTCTCTTAGCACCTATTCTCGCATCCCTTAGCATTGGTGCTAGCCAGTTTCTCTGCCTTTAGCGTCTGCTTAGCCCTAGGGAAATGGATGCTCTAAAGCATGATTCTGAAAAGCTAATTGATGTATATACCTGCTACCCTTGCAAATCATGAATGCAAAATTTAAACTGTGATAGATCAACATGACAGTCTTTCCAATTCTTGGCTGTTAGTATACTATTAGGAACTCAAGCCACATTACCTTAATTCCTTTGTAACCAAGTCTTTCACCAAGACCACCAGCTACAAGAACAAATGCAGCATTGCGTGCTTCTTTTACCCCAGCTGCTTCCAGCGATAGAAAGTTTTCATCACCAAAGGTCAGTGCTTCCCCTGAGGGAACCTGAAAATACAGTTCATCTGTTAAACACCATGTACTACTTTTCAGATAATGAAGAGGCATATCAGTACACAATGGTTCAGGGTAGGAAAAAGGAAGTAGTTCTCGAGTCATTTGGAACTGAAAATTTACATCACAACAGGACAAGAAAGCACGTTTGAAGCAACCCAACAAATTCATTAGAAAATGGTGCATGGCAAGACTTACAGAGGGTGTGAAACCATCATATGGATTTTGTCCTGCCTTTGAATCTGCTAAAAGCTTTTTGGCATTCTGGATGTATGCTGCCAGCCCACCAGGATAGCTTGAGTTAAGTCGGGAAACCTGGGCAATGAGAACTTTTAGAAGGAAACGAACAACCTTTAACTTTGCACCAATTCTGCCATATGAAATTCGTTGACTTCCAAACAGAAAGCTAGTGACAGACAAGTTCAGAGGTGGCTAGGATATTCTATGGGTCCATGATAACTACGCACATACAGGTAACATAAACATTGAAAGACTTAATGGATATACAGCCAAAGACACCTACCTGATCAAAGAAGCTTTTCTTCTTGTCGTCGTCGACACCGGGTTCTGGCCAGTGTTCAAACAAGTGCCCCTGTCCTTCATTCAGCAGCATCTTCACAAGTTCAACCTGGAATCACCCAGGAGACCCCAAAAAAAAGGTATTACAGAAAAATCAAACCCAAACTATGTGCATGGTCCATTGCAGTTCCTATCAAAATTTATCATTTGTTTACGCGCAAAATCGAAGTGTGTAATGCACGATCCGTCAAGTCAATGCTCAGATTCGGTAGTGCAGGATGAAGTGCAGCAAGGACAAAACCGCACTTTGTTAAGAGGCCTTTAACCTGCAGGAGCGGCTCTGAGTGGGCAACAAACAAGCCATCGCGGTCACCGTCACCACGTGAGGGAACTAGGCCGAGGTAGTTGGCCGTACCAGCCAGCGCGAAATTGTAAGATATACTGCGCCAAATCCTATGGATTTTCGCGAGCACCGCCGCCCAAAAGAAAAACGAACGGCCGGGGCATAGTACGGCTGCCGCATATGCTACTACGAACTAACGTACTAGTAACCGTACTAAGGAGGAATGAGTGCTAGGAGATGCGGCGGGGTGGGGTGATTACCTGGTCGTTGGAGAGGAGGTGCAGGTTCCGGCGCAGCGCGGGGGAGGGCTCGGCCCAGTGGTCGCCTCCGGCGCCGGTGGCGGAGATCCCGAGCGCGGCGACGCCGTCCGCCGCGGCGTGGACGCCGGAAGCCATGGCGCGGGGAGGAGCGGGAGGAGGAGGCAGATGGAGATGTGCGGGAGATGATTGGATGATTGGATGATTGGATGGGATGGATGGGGCGGGCGGGACCGGGGTGTCAGCGGGGCCCGTGGACTCTGGAGTCAGTGTGCTGGGTTTGACGGGAAGAGCCGACGTCTCCGGGAGTGGACGGCGGCGGCGTGGATTGGTTGCCCTCTCCTCTCCGAGATTGTGCTGCGGTGCCGAGAGAGGAGGCAGGTTGCGTGTGTGGATCGCTGGATGGGCAAGCCCACGCAGCCTTAGAGCATCTGGCCCATAGAAACACCCAAATAGCGTTGATTAGGGGTGATTCAGCGAAAACCGTATCTTGGGCGTTTTCCCCAGCACGCCGACACCCAAATAGCGTTGATTAGGGGTGATTCAGCGAAAACCGTATCTTGGGCGTTTTCCCAGCACACCGACGCCCCACTGCGCTTTTTCATTTTTCAACCCTCAACGTCGCACACTTCTTCTCTCCGGGCCCGCTGGTCGGCATCTCATTGCCCCTAGCGCATCCCTCGCTCGCCTCATTCCTCGCCGACGCCGACTGCCAGTTGAACATACATAATGAAAATGATACATAGATAGTTCATCATAGCAAAGACTGTTAAAAAAAAAGATCAAATACTCGTCTTTTTCCGGCTCCGACTCGGTAATGTCCTCCTCAGACGTCTTCAAGTAGGCGTCAGCATACTGCTTGTCCTCGGAGTCCCAGAACGACGCTTCTTCTACCTTCATGTTCAATTGAGCGGCCTGCTTCCGTGCACGCTTGTCCTCCCGATAGGCGGCTCGCTCCTTTCTCCTCGCCTCCCTCTCCGTCCTCCGTTGCCCCCCAACAAGCCCCCAGGCTCTTTTTTGGGCGTCGGCGCAGTGCGGTGATGCGCCCCTCCCCCTCCCGCCACGCGTACACACGCGGCCGCCCCGCGACAGCTATAAAAGCCGCCCTCTCCTCGCCGGGCAAATCATCTCGTAGCCTCCTTCCTCGCCGTCGACAGGCTCTCTTCCCCTCTTCCTCCCCGTCGATATAAACGTTTCCCCGGTGATGCGGCGGCGGCCAACGGCTTCGGCCGCCGTTCGCTGCACGAGTGGGAAGCTCACCTCCTGTACGAGGCGAACTACCCCACACCCCCCGACGTGCGCGCGCCGGGACGGTGGAGGCTCAGTGTCGGGGCGTGCCCGTCCCCCCTCTCCCCGATGTCGGCTGATACGTCTCCAACGTATCTATAATTTTTTATTGTTCCATGCTGAAAGTGCAGTATATCGACTAGAGGGGGGGTGAATAGGCGATTTTTATGAAATGCTTTAAAACATGGTAGTTTTGAAGACAAAAGATAAACTCAATCCTATTAGTATCCAGCGGAAAGTAGACTACACTAGACTAGCCATAGTCATGTATTCAATGAAGTGAAAGCACGAAGACTAATAGTAGCTAGGCAGTAGGGATCATGATGGAAGAAGGAATGAAGCCAATCACAACAAGTAGATACTTAGTGAAGTCAATCAGATAAGGCAAGCATGCAATGACTTCACAACATAGAGCAGTAAGTAAAGGAAAGAAAAGGATAGAACCAGTAGCTCGGGAAGACAGTGATTTGTTAGACCAGTTCCAGTTGCTGTGACAACTGTACGTCTCGTTAGGGAGGCTGAGATTTAACTCAGAAGACCGCGTCTTCACCTTGTTCCCCTTGAGCTAAGGACACCTAATCCTCGCCCAATCACTCTAGTAAGGCTTCAAGGTAGACTTCCAGACCTTCACAGACTTTGTTCACCGGCGATCCACAATGATTCTTGGATGCTCAGAACGCGACGCCTAACCGGCTGGAGGAAACACAGTCCTCAAGTGTAATAAGTCTTCAGGTCACACAGACAGAAAGACTTCGGTGATGCCTAACACTCTTTGGCTCTGGGTGTTGTGGCTTTGTCCTCGCAAGGATTTCTCTCTCAAATGCTTCGGAGATGGGTTGCTCTCAAACAACAAAAGCCGTGCAATAACTCTGAGCAGCCACCAATTTATGGTGTAGGGGGTGGGCTATTTATAGCCACTGGGCAACCCGACCTGATTTGTCCGAAGTGACCCTGGGTCACTAAGGAACTGACACGTGTTCCAACGGTCAGATTTCAAACACACACGACAACTTTACTTGAGCTACAAGTAAAGCTGACTCATCCGGCTCTGGATAAGACTCGCTCTCATTGTCTTCGCTCGAAGACATAGGATTTGGTTGAGCATCACTTCAGTCACTCTGACTTAGTTCACTTGGACCCCACTTAATAGTGCGGTGGTTCCTATGACTCAACAAAGAAGAAAAGGAGACAACGAAACATCTAAGTCTTCGTTCTCCATAGTCTTCACACAGTGTCTTCTCTTGTCATAGTCTTCAATATGATTATCTTCATATACCACCACTGATGTCAATGTCTTCATACATTTTTAGGGGTCGTCTCCGGTAGGTAAACCGAATCAATGAGGGACTACTACCTGTGTTATCCTGCAATTCTCACAAACACATTAGTCCCTCAACCAGGTTTGTCGTCAATACTCCAAAACCAACTAGGGGTGGCACTAGATGCACTTACAATCTACCCCTTTTTGGTGATTGATGACAAACTGGTTGAAGTTTTCAACGGGGATAAGGATATGTGAAATTGTAAAGGATAAATGTATTGTCTTCGTAAGTAGCAAAAGGCTCCCCCTGAAGATGTGCATATTGTTGATTTGCCTTTGAATGCAAATGCACATGGCAGGCTGTACTTGTGGAGATCCTCTTCAACTTATGAAGACAATTCATCATGCACAATTGATATGTCGAAGATAATGACATGCATAATGAAAAATGAACGTCTACAATAATGACTAAGTGCGGAATATAAGGTAGTAGATGCGGAATTTATCATCGCATTACAGAGTAGCATAAAAACGTAGCAGACGACCATCAGTTTAAGTGTTTCAACTCAAAGAACCAAATGTAGCAAAAACGAGAGTTGTAAACACTAGGCAAAATATAAAGCACCCGCCCATATGGACCCGCTTGAAGACTATCAACTCATATGCTTCTCCCTCTTTTGTTAGTAAGGACTAAAAATGTTTGAAGACATAGAGCCTCTACTCGTTCCCAGTTGGAGCAGGAGAGGATGCAGGGTCGACGTTGGTGTTTGGCGGTGCAGAAGTAGTTGGTGCAGTGTCGATGCGCGCTGATGTATGAGGCGGTGATGTAGCATCATCTTGATCATCGATCACCCTGGCGTCAATTGTTGCGGCGGAGGAGGAGTATTCAGAATCTTCAAGAGATGGAGTTCGATGCATAACAGCATTCCTTGGAGGAGTGTTGTCAAACTTGAATCTCTCTGTGAAGCCATCGTCTTGAAGATCCGCTTCAACACTCAGGAAGGTCAAACTCTTCCAAGACCTCCGACAGGTTTCATGAGCAACAAAGGCATTCTTGGTGGCAAGATTGCTAATGCGATTTATATCCACCAAGAGGCTTTGCATCTGATGCTTGAGCCAGTAGTGATGCTTATCCTGTTTCTGATGGAGGGCAACCAGAAGCTCTCGGTTATTGAGAACACGAGATCGCTTCTGAGGCCTTTGGGCGATGGTGCTCTCAGTAGCTTCGTTTTCAGCGTGTCGAGGTAGACGAGTACGGCCAGCCAGAGGATAAATGCATGAGACTGCTGGAACTCCTTCAATCTGCTGAGTGAAGCTTTGGTGGTCAGTGTTATGAAGACTAACAGGCTCTTTGGCAGGCTCTTGGTATATAGCTTCAGCTGACATATCAACCTCAGGCAAGAATATATGATGGTTGCGAGCAGAGGGCTGATAGGTGATAGCTGAATGCAGCTTGATGAGGCGCATAATCCATGGGGCATAGAATTTCAGACCAAACAGATCAGATCCAGACATAGCCAATTGCCTAATAAAGAAATCTTGAGCATTGAAGCTGATGGCATTGAAGATATAGAAGACCAAAGTGTTCATGGTGCCTTCAAGCTTGGCTGATGAAGAATGTCCTTTGACGGGCCATAGAGTACGCCTGATGATGTGATAGATGGTGCGTGGCAGGTACTCTAGGTCTTCAACAAAGAATTCCTTAGGATATTCAGCATCACTTGGCAGAGGCTTCATCATGCTTAGCATTTGGCTCATGTTGGGCTGGCGCTTCTGAAATATACTCTCCAAAGCTTCATTGTGCAATTGACAGCCAGGTTCATACAGATCTCCTGGAGTGGGCAGGCCAGTAAGCTCAATGAGATCAAAGGCTTTGGCTTCATGATGGACATTGCCTGTCATCCACTCAAGGACCCAAGTCTTTGGATCCCTGCTGTAGCCTCGAATGTGGAGGGTTGCATAGAATTGCAGAAGCAGCTCTTCATTCCACTGCTCTTTGTCAGTTACAAAATTGAGCAGGCCAGCATCACGGAAGCAGTCAAGAGCTTCCTCCAGGCAAGGCAAATCAGCAATAGCTTCAGTATCAAGACGCATATGAGGGAAAATGCGCCCTTGATCATAGAGTACCCTTGAGTAGTAACTGCGCTGCTGATGGCTCCAGAACCTATCTGATGATATTTTTGGCTTGGAATATGGGTTCTTGGCGCTGTCAAAGAAGGTGTTGTGCGCAGTGAAGCTATTGGCATTGGATGACCCTTGAGAGGTTGCAATACCTGGAAACCTTGGCAGTCTTGGCTTAGGCTTCTGAACTTGAGGCCTGTGCTCAACATGATGATCAAACTGAGGACCAGCAGCATGCGGTCCAGTGGTAGGTGGTGGAGTCAGAATGGGCCACCGGACAGTAATGAGTTGATCATCTTGGTTGTATGCTTACTCAATTGTATGGGGCCTAGGAGGCGGAACAGGAGCAGAGGCATTAGCTTCAGGCTGCAGATTTGCTTCAGGTGCAACACTGTCTTCAGGAGCCATCACTTCAGGCACCATTGTGTCTTCAGGTGCCACATTAGCTTCAGCCATGACCACGTCATTGGCTTCAGTGTTGGTGGTGGCAGCCTCTGAATTTGTAACCTCCACTTCAGGAGCTGGAGGGTCGGACACGTTCTCCTTGAGAACAGGGGGCGTGGCAGTACGTTCATCTTCCGCTTGGGGTTGTTCTTCTCCTTGGGGTGGTTCTTCTTCGGCTGATGCAGCCGGAATATCTTCAGCCGCTTTGGCTTCAGATTCTGAGGGGTTCATAGTAGGAGCAGCATCAGGTACAGATGGTTGCTCTACTCCTTCTGGAACACTTAGGGCGACGACTTGAGGCCTTGGTCCTTTGCGAAGCCTGCGAAAAGCTGGCGACGCCTGAGGGGATGGAGGTTGTTGGGCCTCAAAGTCTTCATCTTCAAGCACCGAACTGGTGTCTTGAGTTGGTTGAGGTGTGGCTGGTGTATCCTGTGGGTGATCAGCCCACGAGTCATCCTATGCAATTGGCGTCAATGGACGACCAATGCTGATGCGTTCGCTGTTCGTAAGAACAGGCGAAGATTCAACGTTGTACTCAATCTGAGGAAGGACTTCATCATCTTCAACATTGTCATGAGGACCAATGTCTTCAGCTGCGGTGGGGTCAACAGCTGGAATGTCTTCAGCCTCTGTGGGAGCAGGCTCATGAACAGTCATTCGAAGTTCTCTTTGGGCAGATGCAGGGCGAGCAACTGAGATGGGCTCGACAAAGATAGGCTCTTTGGAAGCAGTCTTATCCTTCTTGGTTTTGCGCTTTTTGGTGGGTGGAGCTTCATCAGTAGTTTGCTTGCACTTGCGAGCTTCAGCTTCAGCCACCTTTGTCTTGTTAAGCTTTGAAGCGTTTGGGGTTGCCTTAGGCTTCGTGCCAGTCATGCTAGCAGGGAAGACTATGCGAGGCATTTCCTGCCCTGATTCTTCAGCTTCGGGCATAGGTTGCTTCTTCTTTTTCTTGGCAACCATTCTTGGGTCAATGCCTGGACGCCCAAGGGCCTTGCGCTTTTCAGCTTCATTGAACGCTTGAACGCATTTGGCGGCCAAGTCCTTGATTCGCTCACGAGATCCTTTAGCTTCAGCACGCCTCTGGCGAAAGGCTTCCTTGAGCTCATGCATCATAACTTTGAAGTTTTGAATTTCTTGTACGCTGAGCTTGTCCACATGCTTCTTGAACTGAGCCTTTTCATAGTCGATCTTTTGCTTCAGCTCAACAATTCTCTGAGCCAGAGCCAGCTCAGAAGCGATGGCGCCATGGAATGAGACGCTGAGGCCAACCGGAAGTTGAAGATCGTCGAAGCTGAGGTTGGGGGTGTCAAACCATTCATCAATGAAGTTATTGAGCACTTCCACGTCAAAGAGCGGCAAATCATTGAAGATTTCAGCATCTTGCTTGCTCTTGATCAGTAGCTCCAGAGCATCGTCACCAAGATCTTCATCACTTGAGAGATCAAGGGCATCATTGGCATTCTTCAGAATAGCGTCAGGAGTGAGAGCTGGACTGGGGTTGTGCGATGGCTTCTTCTTCAGCTGTCTGCTCTTGGAGATGCGAGAGTGCTCCTCAGACTGCACACTTGGTGCTGGTGGAGCAGTGGCCAAAGGCTTCACTCTAGAAGCGATTGGTGGAGTGGTCTTCTAAGCCTTTGATTTCTTCTTCTTGGGCTTCGGTGTTGCAGGCGCTTCTTCAGAATCAGCATCTGCTGCAGGCTGATCCACATCCGCCCCTTGAACCCTGATGTGACTGATGAGGCCTTCTAAGTTGTAGAAGGGCCCAACCAGGTTTGGTTCAGCTTCGCGCGTGCCATCAGCGCGGGGTGCAGAGGGGCCAGGATTGAAGTCTAATCCCCAATGCTTCTTGTTCTCTTTGGCCGAGTTCTTGGCATATTGAAGATTTCTCTTGAACAGATTGTCATCGCGACACCAGAACAGAGAGTTAGGATCAGCATCAGCAGGCTGAGGCCCTCTGACCATGCAAGGATAGAAGCCTTGAGCAATGGCTTCAACACGAGTCTTGGGGGGAGATTTTTATAGGTGATATCTCCCCATGGATGCTTGATGGCGTTCTTCTCAGCATACTCTTGGGTCACGAACCTGTACTTGAACCACTGTTCAGCCCAGTATCTGCGAATCCATTGGATTCGTGTCTTCCTCTGATTATAGTCCTCCTCTGGATCAGTCTTGTACATCTCAATGAGATCAGGAGGCAAATCAATGGAGGTGTTGCCACGGCGCTGTCTGCCACCCTTTCTAACTGTCTTGTCAGTTGCCATCGGCTTCCACCTGAAGGGCTTCAAACTGAATGGCTTAAAAACAGGCAAATGCTTCGGTCTGCTGGTCAGACAGGAACTGTCTTCAGGGGAGTGAATGTGACGCTGCAAAAATTCTGCAAATGAATGCAGACTATGAGAACCAAGGGATTCTCCCACGGACATGTACCTGTGACAGCATTAAAGATGCGATGGAAGGGGAAGAGGTCATATGCATTCTCAGAAGTTTTTGAAGATAAAACAATTTTGAAGACTTTGACCTCATAGCGCGAAGACATTCACTCATATGATGAGAGTTGGTTCCAGATTTGTACGAATCCACGAATAGGTACAAGTGAGGAATCTAACTATGTTTGAAGCATATGTGAATGTACTAGACAGGATATGAGATGCAAACAGGATATATCTATATATATATATGTAGGCAGAAACCACTTGTGGTAAAAGAGATGAATCTTTATGGATCAAGAAGATGGTAAAAGGCAAGTTTTATTTACCACACGATGAACTGCTTAGACGGAGAGGAGTTGGATGCCCAGCAGTTCGATCTTCCGTGCCCTAACTTGGCGATGGAGGACAGCTACGACGGTGGCGGAGTAGAAGATGTCCGTGGCCGGCGTGAGGACGGCGTCGACAAGGTTGCGGCAGCGAAGCGCTTCGTCGCCGGCGTCGTCGAGAGCTAGCGGAGGCGCTAGGGTTGGTCGAGGTGGAGAGGTGGTAGAAGAACTTTTGACTATGATGGGACGTGCATTTATAGGCATGGGAAACGGCACAACGCAATTACGCAGGTGCCCCTGACGGTTCACGTACGGGTGACACGTGGCGGTCATGTAACGCATTGGGAGTTGTCCCACGATCCCACGTTCACCACGACTGTCGGAGTGGTCGTTCCGGATTCTCCGGGTTTCAGGCATAAAGGATGGAGCATTAAAATCAGATTTAAAGTTTGTCTCCGTATCTTCTGCTGACAAGGATGCAGAGAAGATACTCGACAGTTTCAACAGAATGCATATGATTTGGACAGACAGAGTGTGAGATGAGAAAGCATGGAGAGGTTAGGGTCCGATCACATTCACTTAGTTCAAAAGATTCAAATACGAAGACATAGCTATAAGTGAATGCTGTTGAGGACAGAACACAACTCTATGTATATATGTCCTATATGAAGATAAACCAAGTGCGAAGACTTTGCAAATGTAACGCCATGAGAAACACTTCAAACAAGAATTTGGTGGTGGCGTTACCCACCGTATAGGAAGTATTAGACCCAGACACGACGCACAATTATCGTGGCACTCCGAAGTCAAATTCCATGTTAATGTATTCACACTTAGAATGTAAGTCTTCATTGATTGAAGATATACTTTACTTCGTGTGTTGCACATCTAAGTCGTCAATATGCATAAGTGTTAGGATGTGTGCCAGATTACAGGACATTTGAGGATTCTAAGATATTTAGCTCACACCGCAACTTGCAAAACCTTTTCTCATCCAAGGGCTTTGTGAAGATATTGAAGGAAATATGCCCTAGAGGCAATAATAAAGATGTTATTTGTATTTCCTTATATCATGATAAATGTCTTTTATTCATGCTAGAATTGTATTAACCGGAAACTTGGTACATGTGTGGATACATAGACAAAACAGTATGTCCCTAGTATGCCTCTACTAGACTAGCTCATTGATCAAAGATGGTTATGTTTCCTAGCCATAGACATGAGTTGTCATTTGATCAACGGGATCACATCATTAGGAGAATGATGTGATGGACAAGACCCATCCGTTAGCATAGCACTATGATCATTTAGTTTTATTGCTATTGCTTTCTTCATGACTTATACATGTTCCTATGACTATGAGATTATGCAACTCCCGAATACCGTAGGAACACCTTGTGTGCTATCAAACGTCACAACGTAACTGGGTGATCATAAAGATGCTCTACAGGTGTCTCCGAAAGTATTCGTGGTGTTGGCATAGATCAAGATTAGGATTTGTCACTCCGAGTGTCGGAGAGGTATCTCTGGGCCCTCTCGGTAACACACATTACAATAAGCCTTGCAAGCAAAAGACTAATGAGTTAGTCACGAGATGATGTGTTACAGAACGAGTAAAGAGACTTGCCGGTAACGAGATTGAACTAGGTATAGAGATACCAACGATCGAATCTCGGGCAAGTAACATACCGTTGACAAAAGGAACAACGCATGTTGTTATGCGGTTCTGACCGATAAAAGATCTTCGTAGAATATGTAGGAGCCAATATGAACATCCAGGTTCCGCTATTGGTTATTGACCGGAGATGAGTCTCGGTCATGTCTACATAGTTCTCGAACCCGTAGGGTCCGCACGCTTAACGTTTGATGACGATCGGTATTATGAGTTTATGAGTATTGATGTACCGAAGGTAGTTCGGAGTCCCGGATGATATCACGGACATGACGAGGAGTCTCGGAATGTCCGAGACATAAAGATTGATATATTGGACGACTATATTCGGACACCGGAAGTATACCGAAAAAGTTTCGGATTTAACGGGATTGCCGGAGGGGGTTACCGGAACCCCCTACGAGGGGGATGGTCCATAGTGGGCCTTAAGGGAAAGAGAGAGGCAGCCCATAGGGCTGGCCGGCGCCCCACCTAGGGTTCCTAGTTGGACTAGGATTGGGGGGGGGGGCGCCACCTCTCCTTTTTCCTTTCCCTCTCTTCCTTCTTTTGGTGATTCCTACCAAGAATAGGATTGCAATCCTATTCCTAGTAGGATTGCACTCCTAGCCGCACCAGGGAAGGGCCGGCCGGCCTCCCCCCTTGCTCCTTTATATACGGGGGCAGGGGGCACCCAAAGACACACAAGTTGAATTGTTTTAGCCGTGTGCGGTGCCCCCCTCCACAGAAACACACCTCGGTCATATCGTCGCGGAGCTTAGGCGAAGCCCTGCGCCGGTGAATACATCATATCCGTCACCACGCCGTCGTGCTGACGAAACTCTCCCGTGAAGCTCAACTGGATCAAGAGCTCGTGGGACGTCATCAAGCTGAACGTGTGCTGAACGCGGAGGTGCCGTACGTTCGGTGCTTGATCGGTTGAATCGTGAAGAAGTTTGACTACATCAACCGCGTCACTTGACGCTTCCGCTCCCGGTCTACGAGGGTACGTAGACACACTCTTCCCTCTCGTTGCTATGCATCTGGTAGATAGATCTTGCGTGATTGTAGGAAAATTTTAAAATACTACGTTCCCCAACAGGTATCTGCCAGTTGCTCTTCAGTGTTGACGTGTATGATATCAATATCTTCCTTCATGACATGATCTCTGAGAAAGTGATGACGAATTTCAATGTGATTTGTCTTCGAGTGCTGAACTGGGTTGTTGGCAATCTTGATAGCGCTTTCATTATCACAGTAGAGTGGCACATGCTTCAGATGGATGCCATAGTCCTTGAGTGTTTGCTTCATCTAGAGAAGCTGAGCGCAGCAAGATCCAGCAGCAATGTATTCAGATTCAGCAGTGGAGAGTGATACACAGTTCTGCTTCTTTGAAGACCAACAGACAAGTGATCGTCCTAGAAAGTGACATGTGCCTGATGTGGACTTGCGATCAACCTTGTCACCAGCATAATCAGCATCTGAGAATCCAACTAGATCAAATTCTGAGCCCTTTGGATACCATAATCGTAGTGTTGGGGTGTAAGCCAAATATCGAAGTATTCGCTTCACAGCTAAGTGATGCGACTCCTTTGGTGCCGCTTGATATCGAGCACACAGGCAAACACTAAGCATAATATCTGGCCTAAATGCACATAAATAAAACAAAGAACCAATCATGGAGCGGTATACCTGTTGATCAAACTCTTTACCATTGGCGTCGGGACCCAGATGATGTTTAGCAGGCATTGGCATCGAGTACCCTTTGCAGTCTTGCATTCCAAACTTTTTCAGGCAATCTTTAAGGTACTTCTCTTGAGATATGAAGATTTCGTTGCTTTGCTGACGAATTTGAAGACCAAGGAATAACTTCAGCTCACCCATCATGGACATTTGATATTGCTCTTGCATCATGTGACCAAACTCATCGCTGTATTTCTTGTTCGTGCAGCCGAAGATAATGTCGTCCACATAGATTTGGCAGACAAATAACTCATCATCATATGTCTTCGTGAAGAGTGTGGGGTCTAGGGATCCAAGTTTGAAGCCTTTGCTCTTCAGGAAGTCTTTAAGTGTGTCATACCAAGCACGAGGCGCTTGTTTGAGGCCATACAGTGCCTTGTTGAGCTTGTATACCATATCAGGACGTTTTGGATCTTCAAAGCCAGGTGGTTGTGCAACATACACTTCTTCTTCAATTCTTCCATTGGGAAAGGCACTCTTTACATCCATTTGATATAGAAGTATGTTGTGATGATTTGCATAGGCTAGCAGTATACAAATAGCTTCAAGTCTAGCCACAGGAGCAAATGTTTCATCGAAGTCAATCCCTTCGACTTGAGTGTATCCTTGAGCAACAAGACGAGCTTTGTTTCTGACCACTTGACCATGCTCATCTTGCTTGTTGCGATAGATCCATTTTGTGCCTATTATGTTGTGCTTGCGAGGGTCAGGACGCTTTACAAGTTCCCACACATTGTTCAGCTCAAACTGTTGAAGCTCTTCTTGCATTGCTTGAATCCATTTGGGTTCCATAAAAGCTTCAGCAACTTTCTTGGGTTCAGATATTGAGACAAAAGCAAAGTGCCCACAGAAATTTGCAAGCTGTGTTGCTCTTGAGCGAGTCAGTGGACCAGGAGCATTTATGCTATCAATTATCTTTTCAACGTGTACTTCATTTGCAACACGAGGATGAGCTGGACGAAGATTTTGCTCTTGCTGTACATTGTCATCATCAGGAGTGTTGTCTTCAGGCTGAGCATTGTCATCAGGTTGATTTGGAGCAGAGATGAGGAGTTCTTCGTCAGGTTGTGCTTCAGAAGTAGTGATCTCACCGGTTCCCATTAGCTTGATGGATTCATTTGGTGAAGCCACATCTAGCACATTTGGTAGGGACTCTCTTTGTGAACCATTTGTCTCATCAAACCGCACATCCACAGTTTCAACAGTTTTATAGAGAAAGATGTTGAAGACTCTGTAAGAGTGTGAATCCTTTCCATATCCGAGCATGAAGCCTTCATGTGCTTTTGGTGCAAATTTTGACTTGTGATGAGGATCCTTGATCCAGCACTTAGCTCCAAATACTCTGAAGTAACTTACGTTAGGCTTCTTTCCAGTGAGGAGTTCATAGGATGTTTTCTTCAGAAGCTTGTGAAGATAAACACGGTTGATGATATTGTAATGCCCAGGATGGGACTATACCTCCTACGTGTCGAGGCACGACTTAAAGGTATAAGCCCATCCTAGAATGATCTCAAGTTTGGTATCTTTGCACGACTCATGTAAAAGAGGGATTAAATTGCAAAAGGAGATAGTTGGCTTACACTCGCCACTTCACACAATACATTACATAAGCCAAACATCATTCAGAACATCACAACCCGACTACGGGTGAAGATCAAAAGAAAGATACCAAAACAACATAAAGCCACAGGTCAGGATCGAATCCTAGTAGAAACCACTACTGATCGTCGAAACGTCACAAGCACACGACCAAACTCTTCATCGAACACCCGGTGAAGAACTGATCCAACTCCTGCATCAAACTCGGCTGAACCTGCAACTGGTGTGGTGAAGTAACTGTGAGCCACAGAGGACTCAGCAATCCCGTTCCCGGGTAACACGACTATTTAAGCCTTGGGAGAGGATAAGGCTGAAGAAAGAACAAGAGGTGAAGGAACAACAAGAGTCTGCAGCAGCAACTAGCACTAACTTACGTAATAGAGAGCGAGAAGAGAAGGTGCCTCGGTCGAAAGATGATCACGAAGTGATCCTAGCTAAAACACGTCAAACATAACCCCACCGTGTTCAACTCCCGAATCCCTATTCGGAAATTGACAGTCACGGTACACACGCTGGTAGTGTATTAGAAACATTGTGTCAAGTTATCTACAACCGGATATTAACAAGCTCCCATCTGCCACATAACCGCGGGCACGGCTTTCGAAAGTTCAAACCCTGCAGGGGTGTTCCAACTTGACCCATTACAAGCCCATGGTCCGCGGAGTCGCAACTCCATATGTGGGAAGACCCGAGTATTCTCGGAATCCCGTGCTCAAGATACTCCGAACTAAGGTAAGGCTAATCCAGCAAATCCTCCCGGCGTGTCGACACCCTGATAGTAGCCACGTGTATCTAAGTCTCAGGACACGACCGGATGGGCGATCCCACAGGTTTTTACCAAACCTCGAGTTTCCTCGTGGTGGCCCCGCGTAACCCCCGTTTCGGACCAACACTCATGTGGAGCACTGGCCCGGGGTTGTTGAATTAAAATAAAAGAGGGTTTGCAAGACCCTATGCAAGTTTTATTAGTTATTAGGCGAATAGTACCAATGTTGGGACTTGCTGGAAAAGACTTAGCACTTAGCGGTTTATCAAGGGGGTCCCATACACCCCAACCGTGTTAGGAACGCATAATCAAGGAACATAACACCGGTTTATACGGTTCCTAATGGCATGAGTGGAACAAATCACCAAGCAAAAGGCTTAGCCTTCCACCCTTGCCAATATATAGATGATTTCATTTTAAGCATTTATATAGTGTGATATGACCCAACAAACTTCAACATGAAGCAAGCATCTTTGGTCTTCACCTGCAACTAGCAATGCTATAAGAAGGGCTGAGCGAAGCGTACTTAGCCAAGCAACGGTTTGCATAGGTAGGGTGGTTAAACAGGTTCATGGTTACAAGTAGGAGGCTGACAGGAAAGACATGGGCATCGAGGCAAAACTAAAGAACGATACTCTAGCAATAGGCAAAGATAGTAATGGTATCCGAGTTCGGTCATCTTGCCTGGGATTCCACAAGGGAGAAGAACGGATCCACGAAGTAGACGGAGCAACATAGACGAGCGAATCCTCACAACTCCGAAACAAAACCGAAGCTAACAAGAGAAGCAACCGGAAAGGAAGAAACAACACGGTAAACACACAAGCATAAACATGGCATACGATGCACATCCAAGTATGATGCATGTCCGGTTAAATATGCATGACATGGCAAAGTGCACAAACAACACTACAAGTTAAGTGGAGCTCAATATGCAACGAGTTGCGTATTGACGAAACACCACATTTAATTATTTAATTGACTCTCGTTTATTTACAAGACAAGATTAAATGTTTTTAACATGGCAAGAGGTGAAGCTTAATAAAACTATACTAACTAGGCAATTTAAATGGGGCCGGAAATAACAACAACATATCCGGAAAATCCCCATGAGCATGTTTAGCAATTATTAAAGCAAACAACAATTAAACATTTAAGTGTTGTTAACATGATGCGGATGACATGATCAAGTTTATGCAGTTTTTATTAAAAGGGTTGACATAAGAGATATGAAGTATATGTCACCGTGGTGGAAAGAAAGGGTGCCACGGCAACGATCCGAAAATGATGCAACGCAACATCTCGGTTCCGGTAACTCGGTGAGAGACCGGGCAAAAGAAAGATGGTGTGAGCGGGACAAACGAGATGAAAGGTGGGGCGATCCCGTCACCGGGTTCCCACGAGTCGGCGACGAGGCAACCGAGGAACATGTCAAACGGACGAAACGGCACGAAGCACACAAGGCAAACATTTCATACAACACAACAAGCATTCCACGAGTCATCCACGGGGTCGTCTCGTTATACCTTTGAAGCGTGCGTTTCGGGGCGGTTCGAGACGTAGAGGAAGAAGTCGTTCACGTTCGGAGAGGAAGTAGCCGTTCACGAGGCGGTAGTTGTACTCGGGTGACGGTAGCGGAAGTAGTTGTTCACGGGTCTTCGGCGACGGTAGACGTTCACGTTACGTGTCGTGGTACTTGGCGTTCGTTTCGGCGACGTCGGTAGACATCCGTGCGTAGAGGTACTTGTTCGGGCTGCCATCGTAACTCGTTGTAGATGTACATGTACAACCTGGCCGAAAAGAAAACAGCAGCAAACACAGCACAAACGCGGGCACGGCACGGTCACGGCAACAAGGAGAAACCGGGGCGGACGAGCTCGAAGCGGCGCTGGACGAGGCCGGGCTGCACGGGGCGACGGGG
Organism: Secale cereale; assembly: GCA_902687465.1. Lineage (NCBI taxonomy): Eukaryota > Viridiplantae > Streptophyta > Magnoliopsida > Poales > Poaceae > Secale > Secale cereale. The sequence goes on along the minus strand of LR738715.1, from coordinate 758,362,736 downwards.
TGCTCGTCGCGACCTTGGCGAGGCCGAGGCGACGCGCTAGAGAGAGTTGGCGAGGAGGCAGCAGCCTCTGGCCGACGCGGGAATCGCGCCGAGGACGAGAGGGTGGCGAGGCGCTGGACGAGGTGGCGACCGCGGGATCCGGCCGGCGGGCCTGGAGGCAACGACGGCGAAGGTCGCGGCCGCTGCAGCTTTGCGAACAGCGGCGGCTGCTGGCTTGGATGGCCGAAGGAGGACAGGGCGCGCTCGCGGAGGGGCTCCAGCGCTGAGGAGGGTGCGCGGGAGAGGCACGCGCGGCTCCGCGCGCTGGACGGGCGCCATGGCGATCGAGGGTGCGGGCGCCGGCCTTCGCGATGCGGAGAGGAGGGAGCCGCGGAGGGAGGATGGCCACGGCCGGGATGTGGACGAGGGCCTTCGCGATGCTTGGGCGGGGCGAGGCCGAAGGGAGCGGGCGCCATGGCGAGGCGAGGGGCTCGGTTTCCTGTCCGACGGGAGGAGGAGGCCCGCAGGGAATCGGGAAGAGCTGGGGTCGAGGGAAACGGCTCGAACGAGCGAGAGAAAGTAAGTGGCGGCGGACGAGGGAAGGGAGGGAGAGAGCGAGCGCTGGGAGAGCTAGGGTTTAGAGGAGTGCGGGCCTAGGCCTTAGGGGAGGAGTTGGGCCGCGGGGGAAGTTTGGGCCAGGGAGGCCTGAAGGCCTGGAGGAGGCTGGGCTTCCTGCGGCTGCTGGGCTGCTCTCCTTTTTAATTCCCTTAGCAGAAAAACGAAAGAGAAGGTAAAAGGAAAAGAGGAGGGGGGGGGTTAAGGCAAGAATTAGGACAAGGTTAATTTTCTCGGGCTCGTAAAAATGAGCACAACCGGAGAAAAAATAGAAAAGGCGTGAACGAAAATAATTCAAACATATTTGAATTTAATTCAAATAGGTTTGAACTAAGACGTGATTATTGAAGTGTCCAAAAATGTTCAAATTTTTGGAGGACCTCGAAACAACGGAAAATAATTATTGGCAAGGTTTTTGAAGGAGAAACTCGAAGTGAAAAAGACATGGGGAAATATTGCAAGTGTGTTACGGTGATCCCAAACAATGGAATATTTTTAATATAGCTCCCTAAATAATATTGGGAGGCTTTTATATGTTATAAAGAGAAGTCATCCTTCCCTCGATTTAAATGGACCGAAGGTCCACACGATTTATTTAGGTTGAGATGCAAAAGAAATATGACATGATGGCATGATGACATGATGCAATGGAAAAAAATAACACAAGCAAAATAAAACACATGGGAGAAGCCGAAACATCTGGAATCTTCTGGGATCTTCTGGGACGTCGGTCTTCGGGCGTCACAACTCTCCCACACTAACAGAGGATCTCGACCCGAGATCCTAGAGATATCACCGGGTAAAAACGGAAGAGGAAGAGGTAAAACAAAGTTGCTTATTTGACAGACGAGTGAAACCACGAACCTTGAGAGGTTAAACAATCTTGAAAGGAAGAAAAGAATGGAGATGAACGAAGTTAAGAGCACTCCGGTAAAAGGAGGAACAAGGAACATAAGAGAACCTTGTAGGTTGAAAAACATGAAACAAGAGCTCACGGATGATAAAAGAATACGGAACCGTAATGGTATAGCCAAGGAATAAGAATGACAGAATTTGGGCAGCACTCCGTCTGAAAATGGAAGGAATTAACAAGAACTTGAGTAGATGGAGTGATACTTGATGAAATGAACAACATATAGCCTCCGGAACATTGAAAGAATGGCACAAGGGGTAAGAAATATTCAGACAAAACTCCGGTTGAAAAGTGAGGCAAAACTAGATAAGATGACGGAACTTGAATAAAGAATACAACACTCCGGTTAAATGATATGCAAGGGAAAGAACATGATCTCGATAAAACGATATGATGGTTTGGAGAGAGCAACATCACAATGCCTCCGGAAGAAAGAATAGCATATAGATCAACTAAAGAAATGAATGGAGAAGAAAATGACAACTTCTCCCACAAATGAATTAGGAAAAATCATCCTTACGAAGAAGGGTTGAACGGAGTTGTTGGAAATTCAACAACGAAAGAATAAGCTTGATGTGGGCTTATGGAAAACATCTCAAAATTATACGGTGACAACCAGCCACTAACAGAACGAATTGCTTGGATTGAGATCAACAAGGAGACGATAAACTTAATTCACCGGAAAGATAAATGAAGAACTTGGTTCATTACTAAGCACCATAATAGCAGCAATTCTCAAGGAAAGCTTTTAGGTGAAATATAACCCAAGATAACTCTAATGAATAAATTGAATTGTTGGAAAGATCTCTTGAACAAGGAAAATGATGGTTTAAATATTTCATTCCTGACAACTCGTGAATCATGAAACATGAAGGAATTGTCAAAATGACATAACACCACCTGAAAAGATAAGGTAGAAAGAATTGCACTTGGAAGCATGATGAAGAATGCTTGAGCTCCAACAAGAATCTTGATGAAGACTTCGAGGATTAATAAAATGATGATGAACCACCATGAAGAACTCCGGTAATGAAGCATGAGACGTGAAAGACGAAAAGAATAAGATTCAAGGCCTGCGATGAATTAGATGGAGCTTTGAAATGATAATTGAAATAACATGGAGCTCCGGAAAACAAGATGAAGAATTAGAACCGAGAATATGATATGATGAACAAGCTCCGGAAAAGAGATTAAATCACCTTGAAGGAATAAGAATAAGAATTATGTCATGCATCTCCTTCACCAATTTAAATTGATGACAACCAAAGGATTTGGCATACTACTTATTCTCGTTGCAAGGAATTAAAGAGAGATCTAGCACAAGCTTGGATAATCTTCAACGAACCACCGGTAGGATTATGAAAAGAATGAGTGAATTAAAATGATAACAACGGAAGAGTAAACTTGAAAGAACCACCATAAAAATAGGGAGACGAACGAGAGGCATCAATGAAGAATATTTGGAGGACGAAGTTGAAAACTGAGAACGAAGAAATATTCTGAATGATGGCCTTCGGAGGATCACAACGAAAAGAATTCATGAAATGCTTCGGATGGCATAAAAGAATTCCTCACAAACGGAACAATAATGAGGATGGCATGAAGCTAGAACCACGAATCTTCAAGAAGAACGGGCCAAGATTTAAGAGAAACACTTCTCCGATCTTCAAAAGTTGAGAATGAAGACGAGAAATGCCATAAGAATTGTTGAGCACTCCGGACGAATGACAAGAGGAAGGTGGAGCAAAAGATGGAAATAATTGAAAACAAGCTTGGAGAAGGCATGTGACTGATGGAGCTCATTCTTACGTCACACTTTGAAAAGAATTCTCCGGAAAAAGAAGAGTCAGGTAAGATCCTGGGAAAAGACCTATGGGTTAGGGCCCACTCAAAGAAATCACCGTTGAAAAGATTGCTTAAGAGATATTGCACCGGTTGAATTAAATGGCTTGAATGAGATAACAATCTCAAAATAGCTTGACAGGATTAAGAATGGAAACACGAATCAACTGAGATATCTTCAGCACTCCGGATATGAATAGCAAGAGGAGAATGATTAATTGGTGCACCGGAATAAGAAAGCATTGTGAAATGAGGAAAAGGATAAGATCAACACCGAAATCTTGAATTACATCCACCGGCAGAATTCGAGAACAAAAGAATGATGAACTTGGAGCTCTTGAGCATCTTCACGATAATCACCGGATAAGAACATTGAAGGAAAAGAATGAGGAAACATCACATGAATAAAATGGATATTTCATTTGAGAATTCTTGCTCTGAGAAGAAGAAGGGTGGGAGGGTGGGGAAAACAAAGACAACTTGGGATGAATGAAACAGACAAATCGTCAGATTTCTCAACGACGTCCGTATGGAATAACTTGAAGAGAAAGCACACCGGTTGAAAGGATAAACAAGAAGATCTTGATGATCAAGAAGGACTAGCACTCCCATAGAAATATGAGAACACCGATAGGGAAAGGTATGGAATCAACATTTGACATCGAAGCAACTCGAATACCAGAATCAAAACAAAAACAAGGATAGATGTGTAGCAGCCTAATCTTCACAATATCATTCGAACAGAGACTTGAACGAATGAATTCCGCAGGTACATCAACTAGTCGAGAAGCCACTTGGAGAGCAAAATGAAAATAAAAAGGAACAAGGAACAGATAGAACAAATACAAGATAGAAGCTTCGTCCGACATATTCGTGCTGAAAGCTCATGGAACGTGTTACAAAAGGGTTTTGTCATCCCCGGATCAGCATAGCCAAGGACCCTTTAAGATGCAACTCCCGATCAGAACAAGTCCATAAAACCACTTCACTCAATGTAGAACCCCAAACTTCATATCGAGCATCCGTTGGAAGAATGCCTAGAACTACTAGATGAACCCACCTATAGATTTCCGAAAGTTTCCAGTTATGCAATCAGGTGTTGGGGATACAGGGGAAGCACCGCGCAATCAACTTTAAACCTACATCCAGCTGTATCCATCCTTCAACACATAACCAGTCTTTCTCGGGAACTGTTTACCTCGGACCTTCGAAACACATCCACTATACAAGCTATGGCAATACTCTCGAACTACCTCCCCAGTACTGGGTGATGTCGGGGTTATCTTGCCACTAACCGCATAGGAGAGTTTTCGATGTCGGCCGCCTTAAGTATTCTAGTACTGCCGCGATGGATTTGTGACGACAACACCTCGGAGCTCAACTCCCCGGGACACTGCCACAACCCCTAATGACAGGAGGCATCAAGAACAATGTTCTCGTCACAAAGACATCGGAACAATCCAAACAATACTCGCGAGATCCTAAAAAAAAATTTGTGCAATTTTTGAAAGTAGAAGAGAAAAGAGTAATCGTCAGGAGTCCTCACCAGAGTGAAAAGAGATGAGAAGCAAAAGAAATCCTACTCTCCGATATAATATATAGGACTCAAAATGTTTTTCAGTGTGTGTCTAGACTCAACCGTCAACGATTCGATCAATCAGTGGGGGCTTCTAGGTCGGAGAAGGCTCTGAATACCAACTTGTAATGCCCAGGATGGGACTATACCTCCTACGTGTCGAGGCACGACTTAAAGGTATAAGCCCATCCTAGAATGATCTCAAGTTTGGTATCTTTGCACGACTCATGTAAAAGAGGGATTAAATTGCAAAAGGAGATAGTTGGCTTACACTCGCCACTTCACACAATACATTACATAAGCCAAACATCATTCAGAACATCACAACCCGACTACGGGTGAAGATCAAAAGAAAGATACCAAAACAACATAAAGCCACAGGTCAGGATCGAATCCTAGTAGAAACCACTACTGATCGTCGAAACGTCACAAGCATACGGCCAAACTCTTCATCGAACTCCCGGTGAAGAACTGATCCAACTCCTGCATCAAACTCGGCTGAACCTGCAACTGGTGTGGTGAAGTAACTGTGAGCCACAGAGGACTCATCAATCCCGTTCCCGGGTAACACGACTATTTAAGCCTTGGGAGAGGATAAGGCTAAAGAAAGAACAAGAGGTGAAGGAACAACAAGAGTCTGCAGCAGCAACTAGCACTAACTTACGTAATAGAGAGCGAGAAGAGAAGGTGCCTCGGTAGAAAGATGATCACGAAGTGATCCTAGCTAAAACACGTCAAACATAACCCCACCGTGTTCAACTCCCGAATCCCTATTCGGAAATTGACAGTCACGGTACACACACTGGTAGTGTATTAGAAACATTGTGTCAAGTTATCTACAACCGGATATTAACAAGCTCCCATCTGCCACATAACCGCGGGCACGGCTTTCGAAAGTTCAAACCCTGCAGGGGTGTTCCAACTTGACCCATTACAAGCCCACGATCCGCGGAGTCGCAACTCCATAGGTGGGAAGACCCGAGTATTCTCGGAATCCCGTGCTCAAGATACTCCGAACTAAGGTAAGGCTAATCCAGCAAATCCTCCCGGCGTGTCGACACCCTGATAGTAGCCGCGCGTATCTAAGTCTCAGGACACGACCGGATGGGCGATCCCACAGGTTTTTACCAAACCTCGAGTTTCCTCGTGGTGGCCCCGCGTAACCCCCGTTTCGGACCAACACTCATGTGGAGCACTGGCCCAGGGTTGTTGAATTAAAATAAAAGAGGGTTTGCAAGACCCTATGCAAGTTTTATTAGTTATTAGGCGAATAGTACCAATGTTGGGACTTGCTGGAAAAGACTTAGCACTTAGCGGTTTATCAAGGGGGTCCCATACACCCCAACCGTGTTAGGAACGCATAATCAAGGAACATAACACCGGTTTATACGGTTCCTAACGGCATGAGTGGAACAAATCACCAAGCAAAAGGCTTAGCCTTCCACCCTTGCCAATATATAGATGATTTCATTTTAAGCATTTATATAGTGTGATATAACCCAACAAACTTCAACATGAAGCAAGCATCTTCGGTCTTCACCTGCAACTAGCAATGCTATAAGAAGGGCTGAGCGAAGCGTACTTAGCCAAGCAACGGTTTGCATAGGTAGGGTGGTTAAACAGGTTCATGGTTACAAGTAGGAGGCTGACAGGAAAGACATGGGCATCGAGGCAAAACTAAAGAACGACACTCTAGCAATAGGCAAAGATAGTAATGGTATCCGAGTTCGGTCATCTTGCCTGGGATTCCACAAGGGAGAAGAACGGATCCACGAAGTAGACGGAGCAACATAGACGAGCGAATCCTCACAACTCCGGAACGAAACCGAAGCTAACAAGAGAAGCAACCGGAAAGGAAGAAACAACACGGTAAACACACAAGCATAAACATGGCATACGATGCACATCCAAGTATGATGCATGTCCGGTTAAATATGCATGGCATGGCAAAGTGCACAAACAACACTACAAGTTAAGTGGAGCTCAATATGCAACGAGTTGCGTATTGACGAAACACCACATTTAATTATTTAATTGATTCTCGTTTATTTACAAGACAAGATTAAATGTTTTTAACATGGCAAGAGGTGAAGCTTAATAAAACTATACTAACTAGGCAATTTAAATGGGGCCAGAAATAACAACAACATATCCGGAAAATCCCCATGAGCATGGTTAGCAATTATTAAAGCAAACAACAATTAAACATTTAAGTGTTGTTAACATGATGCGGATGACATGATCAAGTTTATGCAGTTTTTATTAAAAGGGTTGACATAAGAGATATGAAGTATATGTCACCGTGGTGGAAAGAAAGGGTGCCACGGCAACGATCCGAAAATGATGCAACGCAACATCTCGGTTCCGGTAACTCGGTGAGAGACCGGGCAAATGAAAGATGGTGTGAGCGGGACAAACGAGATGAAAGGTGGGGCGATCCCGTCACCGGGTTCCCACGAGTCGGCGACGAGGCAACCGAGGAACATGTCAAACGGACGAAACGGCACGAAGCACACAAGGCAAACATTTCATACAACACAACAAGCATTCCATGAGTCATCCATGGGGTCGTCTCGTTATACCTTTGAAGCGTGCGTTTCGGGGCGGTTCGAGACGTAGAGGAAGAAGTCGTTCACGTTCGGAGAGGAAGTAGCCGTTCACGAGGCGGTAGTTGTACTCGGGCGACGGTAGCGGAAGTAGTTGTTCACGGGTCTTCGGCGACGGTAGACGTTCACGTTACGTGTCGTGGTACTTGGCGTTCGCTTCGGCGACGTCGATAGACATCCGTGCGTAGAGGTACTTGTTCGGGCTGCCATCGTAACTCGTTGTAGATGTACATGTACAACCTGGCCGAAAAGAAAACAACAGCAAACACAGCACAAACGCGGGCACGGCATGGTCACGGCAACAAGGAGAAACCGGGGCGGACGAGCTCGAAGCGGCGCTGGACGAGGCCGGGCTGCACGGGGCGACGGGGTGCTCGTCACGACCTTGGCGAGGCCGAGGCGACGCGCTAGAGAGAGTTGGCGAGGAGGCAGCAGCCTCTGGCCGACGCGGGAATCGCGCCGAGGACGAGAGGGTGGCGAGGCGCTGGACAAGGTGGCGACCGCGGGATCCGGCCGGCGGGCCTGGAGGCAACGGCGGCGAAGGTCGCGGCCGCTGCAGCTTTGCGAACAGCGGCGGCTGCTGGCTTGGACGGCCGAAGGAGGACGGGGCGCGCTCGCGGAGGGGCTCCAGCGCTGAGGAGGGTGCGCGGGAGAGGCACGCGCGGCTCCGCGCGCTGGACGGGCGCCATGGCGATCGAGGGTGCGGGCGCCGGCCTTCGCGATGCGGAGAGGAGGGAGCCGCGGAGGGAGGATGGCCGCGGCCGGGATGTGGACGAGGGCCTTCGCGATGCTTGGGCGGGGCGAGGCCGAAGGGAGCGGGCGCCATGGCGAGGCGAGGGGCTCGGTTTCCTGGCCGACGGGAGGAGGAGGCCCGCAGGGAATCGGGAAGAGCTGGGGTCGAGGGAAACGGCTCGAACGAGCGAGAGAAAGTAAGTGGCGGCGGACGAGGGAAGGGAGGGAGAGAGCGAGCGCTGGGAGAGCTAGGGTTTAGAGGAGTGCGGGCCTAGGCCTTAGGGGAGGAGTTGGGCCGCGGGGGAAGTTTGGGCCAGGGAGGCCTGAAGGCCTGGAGGAGGCTGGGCTTCCTGCGGCTGCTGGGCTGCTCTCCTTTTTAATTCCCTTAGCAGAAAAACGAAAGAGAAAGTAAAAGGAAAAGAGGAGGGGGGGTTAAGGCAAGAATTAGGACAAGGTTAATTTTCTCGGGCTCGTAAAAATGAGCACGACCGGAGAAAAAATAGAAAAGGCGTGAACGAAAATAATTCAAACATATTTGAATTTAATTCAAATAGGTTTGAACTAAGACGTGATTATTGAAGTGTCCAAAAATGTTCAAATTTTTGGAGGAACCTCGAAACAACGGAAAATAATTATTGGCAAGGTTTTTGAAGGAGAAACTCGAAGTGAAAAAGACATGGGGAAATATTGCAAGTGTGTTACGGTGATCCCAAACAATGGAATATTTTTAATATAGCTCCCTAAATAATATTGGGAGGCTTTTATATGTTATAAAGAGAAGTCATCCTTCCCTCGATTTAAATGGACCGAAGGTCCACATGATTTATTTAGGTTGAGATGCAAAAGAAATATGACATGATGGCATGATGACATGATGCAATGGAAAATAAATAAATAACACAAGCAAAATAAAACACACGGGAGAACCCGAAACATCTGGAATCTTCTGGGATCTTCTGGGACGTCGGTCTTCGGGCGTCACAGATATGGCATGTAGTATCAATAGCTTCGGGCCAGAACCTTCTTGGTGTCTTGTATTCATCGAGCATCGTTCGAGCCATCTCAATTAGAGTTCTGTTCTTGCGCTCAACGATCCCATTTTGCCGAGGTGTATATGGGGCTGAGAATTCATAGGTGATTCCCATTTCATCCAGATAAAGATCGAGGCCAGTGTTCTTGAACTCAGTGCCATTGTCACTTCTGATATGCTTGATCTTGATGCCATAGTTGTTCATGGCACGGTTGACGAAGCGTCTGAAGACATCTTGCACTTCAGTCTTGTAGAGTATTATGTGCACCCATGTGTATCTTGAATAATCATCAAGAATGACGAAGCCATAGAGACAGGCTGTGGTAGAGAATGTGGAGTAGTGAGTAGGGCCAAATAAGTCTATGTGAAGCAGCTCGAAGGGTTTGGATGTCGTCATGATTGTCTTCGAGGGGTGCTTGGCTCTAGTCATCTTCCCAGCTTCACAGGCACCACATAGATGATCTTTCTTGAACTTGACTTCCTCGATGCCTATGACATGCTTCTTCTTTGCGAGAGTGTGCAAGTTCCTCATGCCAGCATGTCCTAGCCTCCGATGCCAGAGCCAGCACTCTGAAGCGTTTGCTAGAGGACATACGGCCATCTGCGGTCCAGCTGAGAAATCTACCATATACAGATCACCTTTTCTGTATCCTTCAAATACTAAAGACTTGTCAGATTCCATTAGTACAAGGCAACGAAATTTACCAAAGATCACAATCATGTTTAAGTCACAAAGCATTGAGACAGACATTAAGTTGAAGCCAAGAGATTCAACGAGCATGACTTTATCCATGTGCTGATCTCTTGAGATTGCAACTCTACCTAGACCCAACACTTTACTTTTACGAGTATCAGCAAATGTGATGTGACTCTTGTTAGATGGACGTAAGGTTGAGTCCATGAGAAGATTTCGATCACCAGTCATATGATTTGTGCATCCGCTATCCATAATCCATTCTGAAGACTTTGGTGTCACTCCCTGCAATGCAGTTAGGAGGATAGGCTTCACCAAAAGCCATTATGAAGCATAAACATTTGACATATAAGTGGATTATGAAAGGTTACACGAACATTAGAACTGATAAGATGTTCAGCAAGTGATTCATGAATAGTATGAGCAGTAAGTCGTTGGGGCATTTGATCTTGTGCCCTACAAGTGTTTTAGGTCCCCAGCAATAGCATCAGAAGCTTTTGATTTTCGGCTGGAGACCTTTCCCTGTAAGAGAAAGTTAGTTCTTCTTAACCACACACATTTTCAGGGGTGGCTTAGAAGCAATGAGTCTAAGAGAAGCATCTGAGAATTTTGGCTTTGGAGCCCTAGCAAATAATCTTGCAGGAGGAGAATAATACTCATAAGAATAGGCAGAAAAATTCTTTGTTTTATGAATATAGCGGTTTGAGGAAACACGCTCATATTCATGGGTCTGAGTATGGTTTCCCTGCAAAACATCCGCGTTAGGGTGACTCAGGTGAGTCCTTTGTCTGTATGAAGCCTTTGGTATGGGGTTTGTCTTCTTCACAGGAGGTGTCATGATAATGTTTGCTGGAAGTTTCTCAAGACAACCTTTGGGTACCCAGATCTTCTTCATAGGTGGCCCGTTCCTGCAGTTAGTACCAATATACTTGGCAAACACTTCACCATTTTGATTCTTACATAGTTTATAGTTTGCATCAAAGGATTCATCAATGATAACAGGATTAGCACAAGTGAAGCCAGATAAGGTAGATGGATCCACTGAAGCTTCCTTTGCAGCAACCCATGTAGTTTTGGGATACTGCTCAGGCTTCCAGTATGAGCCATCAACATTCATTTTCCTGTCGAACCCAACACCCTCTTTCCTAGGGTTTCAGTCCAGTATCTGCTTTTTGAGGACATCACATAGAGTCTGATGCCCTTTGAGGCTTTTGTACATCCCTGTTTCAAGCAAAGTCTTCAACCTAGCATTTTCATTAGCAATAGTAGTGGTATCCTCAGCAGAGGGGTTAGTTACCACATCAGCAGTTGAAGATATTGCAACAGTGGCAGCAGTAGAACATTCAGCAACAGATGTAGCATTATCACGCTCAATGCATTTTAGACATGGTGGTTCAAAATTTTCGTGAGTGGAGCTGATCAGTTGTGTGCGGAGTGACTCATTTTCTTTTTGAAGATCTTCATGAGCCGCTTTCAATTTCTCAAGTTCTCGTTTCCTTTGAATGTAATCGTGGGAAAGCTTTTCATGAGTTTTTGAGAGCGATTCATAAAGACCTTCAAGTTCCTTGTACTTAACATGAAGATTTTTTATGTCTTCAATTAAGGACTGAGAACGGGTCATTTCCACGTCCAACAGGTCATCGCTTTTGTCTAACAGTTTTTGAATATGTTCCATGGCTTTCTGCTGTTCAGTGGCAATTTTAGCAAGTGTTTTGTAGCTAGGTTTTGATTCACAATCAGAGTCATCTTCACTAGATGTTTGAAAGTAAGCATCGCGTGATTTTACCTTGGCACCACGTGCCATGAAGCAGAAGGTGGGAGCGATGTCGTCGACCTTATCATCAATGTTGGGGACGGGGCCATTGTCTTCAGTGTTGAAGATGGACTTGCCCACGTAGGCAGTGGCTAAATCCAGACTTGTAGCACCAGAATCAGACTCCTCCTCTGACTCCACCTCCGCCTCTTCAGAAGCAGACTCTTCCTCGGAATCCATCTCCTTGCCAACAAATGCGCGAGCCTTGCCAGATGAATTCTTCTTGTGTGATGAATACTTTGATGAAGACTTAGAAGAAGACTTAGAGTATTTCTTCTTTTTCTTGTTATCAGAATCATATTCCTTACTCTTCTTCTTCTTCTTCTCATTGTCCCACTAAGGACACTCAGAGATGTAGTGGCCAGGTTTCTTGCACTTATGACATGTTCTCTTATTGTAGTCATGGGTAGAAGCTTCATCATTTCTTGAGCTAGATCTCGAATACTTTTTGAAGCCTTTCTTCCTAGTGAATTTCTGGAACTTCTTCACAAGCATGGCAAGCTCCTTTCCAATGTCTTCAGGATCATCAGAACTGCTGTCAGATTCTTCTTCAGATGAAGAAACAACCTTTGCCTTTAAGGCGCGAGATCGACCATAGTTGGGACCATAGATGTCACGTTTCTCAGATAGCTGGAACTCATGTGTGTTGAGCCTCTCAAGTATGTCAGACGGATCGAGAGTCTTGAAGTCAGGACGTTCTTGAATCATCAGGGCAAGGATATCAAATGAGCTGTCGAGTGATCTCAGGAGAGTCTTGACGATTTCATGCTTGGTAATCTCAGTGGCGCCAAGTGCTTGAAGCTCATTTGTGATGTCAGTGAGACGATCAAATGTGTGCTGGACATTCTCATTGTCATGTATCTTGAAGCGATTGAAGAGATTGCAAAGGACGCCGATCCTTTGATCTCTCTGGGTAGAGACTTCTTCATTGACCTTTGAGAGCCGGTCCCAAACTTCCTTTGACGTGTCCACAGCAGTTACACGACCATACTGTCCTTTGGTCAGATGACCACATATGATGTTCTTGGCCGTTGAATCCAATTGAACGAGCCTCTTGACATCAGCAGGGGTGATACCTTCACCAATCTTGGGAACGCCGTTCTTGATGACAAACTAGAGGTCCACGTCAATGGCTTCAAGGTGCATGCGCATCTTGTTCTTCCAGTAGGGATATTCGGTGCCATCGAAGACGGGGCACGCAGCGGAGACTTTGATTATCCCTGCAGTCGACATAGCTAAAACTCCAGGTGATTAAACCGAATCACACAGAACAAGGGAGTACCTTGCTCTGATACCAATTGAAAGTGCAGTATATCGACTAGAGGGGGGGGTTGAATATGCGATTTTTATGAAATGCTTCAAAACATGGTAGTTTTGAAGACAAAAGATAAACTCAATCCTATTAGTATCCAGCGGAAAGTAGACTACACTAGACTAGCCATAGTCATGTATTCAATGAAGTGAAAGCATGAAGACTAATAGCAGCTAGGCAGTAGGGATCATGATGGAAGAAGGAATGAAGCCAATCACAACAAGTAGATACTTAGTGAAGTCAATCAGATAAGGCAAGCATGCAATGACTTCACAACATAGAGCAGTAAGTAAAGGGAAGGAAAGGATAGAACCAGTAGCTCGGGAAGACAGTGATTTGTTAGACCAGTTCCAGTTGCTGTGACAACTGTACGTCTGGTTAGGGAGGCTGAGATTTAACTCAGAAGACCGCGTCTTCACCTTGTTCCCCTTGAGCTAAGGACACCTAGTCCTCGCCCAATCACTCTGGTAAGTCTTCAAGGTAGACTTCCAAACCTTCACAGACTTCGTTCACCGGCGATCCACAATGACTCTTGGATGCTCAGAACGTAACGCCTAACCGGCTGGAGGAAACACAGTCCTCAAGTGTAATAAGTCTCCAGGTCACACAGATAGAAAGACTTCAGTGATGCCTAACACTCTTTGGCTCTGGGTGTTGTGGCTTTGTCCTCGCAAGGATTTCTCTCTCAAATGCTTCGGAGGTGGGTTGCTCTCAAACGACAAAAGCCGTGCAATAACTCTGAGCAGCCACCAATTTATGGTGTAGGGGGTGGGCTATTTATAGCCACTGGGCAACCCGACCTGATTTGTCCGAAGTGACCCTGGGTCACTAAGGAACTAACACGTGTTCCAACGGTCAGATTTCAAACACACACGACAACTTTACGTGAGCTATAAGTAAAGCTGACTCATCCGGCTCTGGATAAGATTCGCTCTCATTGTCTTCGCTTGAAGACATAGGATTTGGTTGAGCATCACTTCAGTCACTCTGACTTAGTTCACTTGGACCCCACTTAACAGTGCGGTGGTTCCTATGACTCAACAAAGAAGAAAAAGGAGACAACGAAACATCTAAGTCTTCGTTCTCCATAGTCTTCACACAATGTCTTCTCTTGTCATAGTCTTCAATATGATTATCTTCATATACCACCACTGATGTCAATGTATTCATACATTTTTAGGGGTCGTCTCCGGTAGGAAAACCGAATCAATGAGGGACTACTACCTGTGTTATCCTACAATTCTCACAAACACATTAGTCCCTCAACCAGGTTTGTCGTCAATACTCCAAAACCAACTAGGGGTGGCACTAGATGCACTTACACATGCTATTATTTATGAAGTCTTGGATGTTTAATGGGCTTTATCATTCACTTTTATACCATTTTTGGGACTAACCTACTAACCCAAAGGCCCAGTCCAGATTGTTGTTTTTTGCCTATTTCAGGGTTTTGCAAAAAAGGAATATCAAACGGAGTCCAAACGGAATGAAACCTTCGCGAGAGATATTTTTGGAGAAAATCATGCTCGGGAAACGTCGGGGCCAAGTCAGGGGACAGAGGGGCTGCCCTTGAGGGTGGCGGGCGCGCCCCCTGCCTCGAGGCCCCCTCGTGTGGCCCCCGGTGCCCTCCTTCTTCCTATATATACCTACATACCCCAGAAACTCCATACACAGAGAGAAAACCTTAATTCCACCGCCGTAGCTTCTGTTCCCGTGGAGATCCCATCTTGGAGCCTGTTCCGAGAGGGGGATCCATCACGGAGGCCTTCATCATCATCATCATCGCCCTCACCATGAGTTGTGAGTAGTTTACCACAGACCTTCGGGTCCATAGCTAGTATCTAGATGGCTTCTTCTCTCTCTTTGGATCTCAATACAAAGTTCTCCTCGGTCTTCGAGGAGATCTATTCGATGTAATCTCTTTTTGCGGTGTGTTTGTCGAGATCTGATGAATTGTGAGTTTATGCTCAAGGTTATCTATGAAAGATATTTGGTTCTTCTCTGAACTTTTTATGTGTGCTCATAATATCCTTGCAAGTCTCTTCGAATTATTGTTTTGGTTTGGCCTACTAGATCTATAGTTCTTGCAATGGGAGAAGTTCTTGGCTTTGGGTTCAATCTTGCGGTGTCCTTTCCCAGTGACAATAGGGGCAACAAGGCACGTATTGTATTGTTGCCATCGAGGATAAAAAGATGGGGTTTTCATCATATTGCTTGAGTTTATCCCTCTACATCATGTCATCTTGCTTAAGGCGTTACTCTGTTCGTATGAACTCAATACACTAGATGCATGCTGGATAGCGGGCGATGTGTGGAGTTATAGTAGTAGATGCAGGCAGGAGTCAGTCTACTTGTCTCGGACGTGATGCCTATATACAATGATCATGCCTAGATAGTCTCATAATTATTCGCTTTTCTATCAATTGCTCGACAGTAATTTGTTTACCCGTCGTAGAATATCGCTATCATGAGAGAAGCCACTAGAGAAAGCTATGGCCCCCGGGTGTCTATTCTCAACATATCAATCTACATCTACTTTATTTTTCCCGCTTTTATTTGATGTTTTATCAAACCAAAAATACCAAAAATATAATTATCATCTCTATCAGATCTCACTCTCGTAAGTGACCAAAAAGGGATTGACAACCCCTTATCGCGTAGGCTGCGAAGTTCTTATTTGTTTGTGCAGGTGCGAGGGTGTGACGCCCCCGGTTTGTCCGTACACTAATCATGCACGCAAATGTGTATGGTCAAGATCAGGGACTCACTGGTAGATATCACAACACAACTCTAAAAGTAAAATAAGTCATACAAGCTTCATATTACAAGCCAGGGGCCTCGAGGGCTCGAATACAAGTGCTCGATCATAGACGAGTCAGCGGAAGCAACAAATATCTGAGTACAGACATAAAGTTAAACAAGGTGCCATAAGATGGCTAGCACAAACTGGGATACAGATCGAAAGAGGAGCAGGCCTCCTGCCTGGGATCCTCCTAAACTACTCCTGGTCGTCGTCGGCAGACTGCACGTAGTAGTAGGCGCCTCCGGTGTAGTAGGAGTCGTCGTAGGTGGCGTCTGGCTCCTGGGCTCCACCATCTGGTTGCATCATCCGAGAAGAAGGAACATAAGGGGAAAAAGGGGGAGCAAAGCAACCGTGAGTACTCATCCAAAGTACTCGCAAGCAAGGATCTATACTACATATGCATTGGTAACAATGATATGGGTAGTATCGGTGGACTGAACTGCAGCAAGCCAGAATAAGAGGGGGATATCTAATCCAAACGAAGACTATGCTTCTGGCAGCCTCCATCTTGCAGCAGTAGAAGAGAACAGATGGTAAGTTCACCAAGTTACATCGAATAGCATAATCCTACCCGGCGATCCTCCCGCACATCACCCTGTGAGAGAGCAACCACCGAGTTATATCTGGAACTCATCTGGGTGTGTTTTAACAAGTATCCGGTTCTAGTTGTCATGAGGTCGGAATACAACTCCGGGTCGTCCTTTTACCGAGGGACACAACTATTCGAATAGATTAACTTCCCTGTAGGGGTGCACCACATAACCCAGCACGCTTGATCCCATTTGGCCGGACACACTTTCCAGGGTCATGCCCGGCCTCGGAAGATCAACATGTCGCAGCCCTACCTAAGCACAACAGAGAGGTCAGCACGCCAGTCTAAACCCTAAGCGCACGGGGGTCTGGGCCTATCGCCCAATGCACACCTGCATGTTGCGAGGGCAGCCGGTAAGCAGACCTAGCCTCTCCTAATACCAGAGTAGGCGTTCCAGTCCAATCCGGCGCGCGCCGCTAAGTCGTTGACGTCAAGAAGGCTTCGGCTGATACCACGACATCGAGTGCCCATAACTGTTCCCACGTAGTTGGTTAGTGAGTATAGGCCAACGGCCAGACTCAGATCAAATATCCAAACTCGTTAAGCATGTTATTATGAAATAACCGCGGACAAAGACCAAGGCCAGGCCACCTCTCGACTGGGTGTCTCAACCTGCCCTGTCGCTCCACCACAAAGATCCACACAGAGGGCCGTCGGGAAAGTATGTCCTTTCAGCCCCCAATCCATGAATCAACCGCGGGTACTCAACGAGCCGACCTGACTTTAGTCACAACATGTATCATGTATAAGTGTAAGTAGTATATACCCGTGATCACACCCAAGTGATCACGGCCCGATAGAATAGCAGGGCAGACGGACAAGGGTGTAGGGCCACTGATGGAATACTAGCATCCTATACTAAGCATTTAGGATTACAGGTAAAGGTGTCAACAGTTGTAGCAACAATGACAGGCTATGCAGCAAAATAGGATTATCGAAAGCAGTAACATGCTACACTACTCTAATGCAAGCAGTAGAGAGAAGAATAGGCGATATCAAGTTGATCAAGGGGG
>LR738715.1:758307059-758345091 GCA_902687465.1 Secale cereale | reverse complement strand
TGGGGTCGTCAACACCGTAGTCGATCGGGGCAGCAACAGCGTCGGTCTCGTAGTCTACCGGAGAGAAGAGGGGGGAAGAAGCAATGAATACAATGCAAACAGATGCATGAGATGCATGACATGACATGTAACGGTGCTAGGTGTGCCCTAACGCAATACCGGGTGATACTGGCAAAGGGGGGAAACATCGGGGAAAGTATTCCCGGTGTTTCGCGTTTTCGGGCGGATGAAACGAAGGGGGAAAGTTGCAGTTTCGGTATGCTAGGGACGTGTGGTTGACGAACGGTCTGCGTATTCGGATTCGTCTCGAAATTCTGAGGAACTTTCATATATAAAGTATTTTCATCCAAGTTATGGATTATTTTATATTATTTTTTAAAGGTTTAAATCATTTTCTAAATTATTAATTATTAAATAAATCAACATTATCCAGAATAGTGTATGCTGACATCATCATGATGTCAGCATGACGTTAGCAGTCAACAGGGGGTTGACTGGGTCAAACTAACGTGTGGGACCCACCTGTCAAACACTGTTTAGTTAATTAACAATTAATTAAGTTAATTAGTGTTTAGGTTATTCTAAACAGAATTAATTAAGTTAATTAAGTAATTAATTAATTAAAACTTTTATTATTTATTATTATTTTTATTTATTTTATTTATTATTATTAGTATTATAAATCTTTTTTTAACTGTACTGGGGCCGTGGGGCCCTCCTATCATTGGCCCTAGGGGCCTAACGGGGCGGGCGTGCTAGCGGGGCGGGTCAGGCGCTGCGGCGCCCGACTGGGCGTTCGCCCAGATCGTCATCCGGGGAGGGCGCTGACAGGCAAGCAGGCCAGGGCCGACGGGGCAAGCCGCGGCCGCGGTGGGCGGAGCCGGTGCGCTGATGGGCCTCGAACCCCTCGTTGGTTACCCCAAGTGGAAGGTGTAAGATGCAGTAAGTAGAAGTGTTTTCCCCTAGCAAAGATGCCAAGGATCGATTCCCCAGAGACTCCTAGGTTCAACAAGTAGGTGTCAATTGCTACGGCGCCAGATTAGTAGCAATCAACGTGGACCTGCACACAGATACAAATAACTTTGCTCCCAACGAGTACAGAGAGGTTGTCAATCTCTCCGGCCTTGTAGTTCACAAAGGGTTAAAAGCAGTGATAGTAGTGATAGATAGTTTTTGCGATAGTAAGTAAATAACGGAAAGTAAATAGTGGATGTGATCAATGATGGTAATATGGACCGGAGTCTCATGATGTTCACTAGTGATGTCTCTCTCCCAAAAGACGATAAAATAGCTATGTGAGGTAAACAAATTACAGCTGGGCAATTGACAGGACCACGAACGCAAACCAATGCTGACTACATTGCAAGAAAGGTTGAGGTTCAAAGCATGGGCGGTACGCCAAAGTAAGTAGACCGAAATCCATCAATATCTACTACTAATCATCCACCTTGAGATATCTATCCAGAACATCTCGCTGGTATTAAGTTGCGAGTTCCACCCATAGTGTAAACTCAATGCAACAGACAACTGCATTAAAAGAACTTTGCGTAAAGTAAACAATCCTTGCACCCGCGGGCACAAGCACCGTTGTTTTCCCCCTTGTGGCAACAACACATCCCCTAGACTCATGTTTCTGTCACTCAAGCTAGTCATCGAGGGGCATGAACCCACAATAAAGCATAACGTTCCCTCTTGGAGTCACTACCTATTACTCGGCCAAAGCAATAAATAACAACGGAGAACATGCAAGAATTACTTATGAACTAAAATATAAAAGAGGTGAATCAAATATATTACTCAAGATCAATCTGAACATAATCTCATAATCCATCAGATCCCAGCAAACTCAACATAGCAACAGCATAAGGATTACATAGGTGCCTCGATCATGTAGGGCAGCTCACGAGGACTAATTAGTGAAGCACAAGAACGGGAGGAGAACATCACATAGCTACTGGTCATGGACTCATGGTCCAAGGGAGACTACTCACGAGTCATCCGGGAGGCGTCCATGGTGGTGGAGAAGCTCCCGGTGGTGATCCTCCCCTCCGGCAGGGTGCCGGGAAGAGTTCTCCTAGTGCTCCCGATCTTGGAAGCGGCGGCGGCGGCGGAACAGAGATGGGATCGCGAAAAGAAGTCCTGTTCTGAGGGTTTCGGAGGTCCCTCTAAATATATGCCAAAGGGGGGCACCGGACGGGCTTCGGGGGGCCCAGGCGCCCCCCCCCGGCGCGGCCCAGGGGGGGCGCGCCCACAGGGCGCCTGGAGCCCCTGTGCCCCCCCAGGCTGCCCTTCGGAGGCAGTGTCGTTCCCGGATCGCTGATTTTTTATATAATTTTTCTGGATTTTTCTGGGCAGTTCTCGAAACGTGAAAACCTGAAATACAAAAACAGCCGAAAACAGAAACTGGCACTGGGGTGCACTGGATTAGTAAGTTAGTCCAAATTTGATCAAAAGTGTATGGAAGTGTATGAATATCATAGCAATATCACCCAAAAGTGGCATGGAGCAAGCAGAAATTATAGATACGTTTTGGACGTATCAACATCCCCAAGCTTAATTCCTGCTCGTCCTCGAGTAGGTAAATGATAACAAGAATAATTTCTGTGGTGACATGCTATTAACCATAAAGGACTTTCTCATAGTCATATGACAAAAGCTTACTGAGACAATGATTCTAGAGCAATTAAGTTGTCTCAAGAGAAAATCACAAATGACTGAAAGTTTTACAACATGAAACTGAAACATCAAAAAGATTTGCAATGAACATGATGTGCAAATATGATAAAGTGATATCTAGCTTGCCCCCCTTTAGTGATGCAAAACATAAGTGCAGGGGCACCTTCAAGGTTTAAGTGATGACTAGATACAATCATTTCAAAATAAACGATATCACAATCATGCAAAAGACAATGCTACTTTGGGACAATGCACATTATACTCAGAATGACAATCATGCTCTCAGTAGCTGGTGCTTCAACATAAAGGTAAAAGAAAGGTTAAGTGCTAAAGCTTTTTATTTGAAAACATGGAAGCAATTGTGTCAACGGTAGTAGTACTTCATATGTGTCATGTATAAAACATCTTATAAGTTGCAAGCCTCATGCATCGAATACCAATAGTGCTCGCTCCTTGTCCTAATTAGCTCGGATCCCCATGGGTTATCATTGTGTTGCATATGTTTTAACCAAGTGTCACAAAGGGGTACCTCTATGCCACCTGTACAAAGGTCCAAGGAGATAGATCCCATTTGATTTCTCGTTTTTGATAGATCTCAACTTGAGGACATCCATACCGGGACAACATAGAAAATAGATGATGGACTCCTCTTTAATGCATAAGCATATTCTCATGAGAGATTGAGGATTAAGGTCCAAGCTAAAACTTCCACCATGATGCATGGCTTTGGTTGGCGGCCCAATGTTCTTCTCTAACAATATGCATATTAATTAAACCCACGGTAAATCACCCTTACTTCAGACAAGACGAACATGCATAGCAACTCACATGATATTCAACAAAAGTGTGACAGTTGATGGCGTCCCCAGAAACATGGTTACCGCTCAGCAAGCAACTCATAAGAAATAAGATACATAAGCAACATATTCTTTACCACAATAGTTTTTAGGCTACTTTCCCATGAGCTATGTATTGCATGGTTAATTTGCTTAGTACAGGTGGAGGTTAGCAAAAGACTGGGAGCGACCAACTAAGAGAGCAATGACGGTCATAATCATGTAGAGCGACAAAGCAATATTGAATCGTGCATGGTAGTTATATCGCTACTTAGAAATAAGAGATCATCAAGGCTTGACAGACTTTCTTTACAGTCTTAAATATGCGTGAGCATACGCCAAGTCAATCAAAATAAATTCTCGAAGGAAGATATTACTAAACCATACCACATCATAGGCAAACAAACCAAGTTGGTACTCCAATAACACATTGGGAACCCCCCAGCTATTTGAGATTAACCATAAGAAAACCTGAACTACTAAGCACCATCATGAAAGTAGCATCTTTATCACAGACACATTAACCCATGCAACGGAAGCAAACTCTCTTAATAAGGTGAGCATGGTAATTAAAGAGAGTTCAAGCAACCAACTAAATAAAAGCTCTTGAAAAGATAAGCATGAATACTAAGAGCAGAGCACGATAGTAGCTATTAAAAGACAAAGAACACACACAACATAGATAGACATGAAAATTCTATGTAATGTTCTAGGTAGAAGTGTAGCGTGTTTCTCTCCCACATAAAGGAATGCTGAGTTCCGACTCGTTATTAAAAACTAAAAAGAAAACTAAAAGCAAGACGCTCCAAGCATAGCACATAACACATGAAGTGATAAAAATATAGCGAAACGAAAGACGAACTGATAATGTTGATGGAGAAGGGGATGCACGGGGGCATCCCCAAGCTTAGACGCTTGAGTCTCCTTGAATATTTCTTGGGGGTGCACGGGGGCATCCCCAAGCTTGAGCGCTTCACACTCCTGAATCTTTTTATCATCTTCCCTCGCACACTTGAAAACTCCCTTCATACATAACTCATCATAATCTGATTAGCGAGGTTAGTACCCTTAATAAAATAATTATACCTTGCTGGAAATAAGGATATTCTTGAAGTTCTACTGTTTCTCAAGATTGCCAAAAGGTTTTTGCAAATAAAAAGCAAGTTCTCAATTTGCAAAGTGAAGGCAAGGCAAAACAGGACAGAATCTGTGAAAAACAGAACAGCAGGCAGTAATTGACCTGTTCGGGATACTTCTGCAACTCAAATAAAAAAACTCAGAAATG
The DNA here is from genome assembly GCA_902687465.1 of Secale cereale. Taxonomy (NCBI): domain Eukaryota; kingdom Viridiplantae; phylum Streptophyta; class Magnoliopsida; order Poales; family Poaceae; genus Secale; species Secale cereale. Next base: position 758,340,294 of record LR738715.1, on the reverse strand, counting down.
ACGCACGAAAGACAATTATATAGAGAACGCTGTCGAAAAAATTCAGACGAAAAAGATGATCTGGTGATTTTATACGAATTTTTCTATCCAAGGACATAATCTGTTTCCTGGACAGCACCTCACAACTTTTGAACTTTCTAGCAATCAGAGGCTATACTTGGCACAAATATGAAAAGCAAAAATACAATGATGATGCCACAGCAGTAAACAACATCAAGACACAACAAAAGCAAAAAATTTATTCATGTGGGCTGCCTCCCAAAAGCGCTTTCTTTTATGCCTTTAAGCTAGGCATAATGCATAGATCAAGTTTTATCAAAAGTAAAAGAATAGCTAGCCCGTACAACGGACTCAAAAGGTAACTTGACCTTCTTACGAGGGAAGTGTTCCATCCCTTTCTTGAGAGGAAACTGAAATTTTATATTACCCTCTTTCATGTCAATGACAGCACCAACGGTGCGTAAAAAGGGACGTCCCAAAATAATTGGACATGAAGGATCACATTCAATATCCATAATAGTAAAATCAACGGGCACATAATTATCATTGACAACAATAAGAACATCGTCGATCCTCCCCAAAGGTTTCTTTATGGAAGAATCAACGAGAACATCTCCAAAAGAACAAGAATCAAAGGATTTCAATTTAAGCATATCATATAGTCTTTTGGGCATAATAGAAGTACTAGCTTCAATATCACATAAAGCAAAGCATGAGAAGTTATTTATCTTAATTTTAATCATAGAATCCCAACCATCTCCTAGCTTTCTAGGTATGGAGGCTTCTACTCTGAGTTTCTCCTCCCTAGCTTTGATGAGAGCATTAGTGATATGCTCTGTGAAGGCAAGATTAAGCATGCTAGTGTTGGGATCCTTAGCCATTCCTTGTAGAAAGGCGACAACTTCTGAAATACTACAATTGTCAAAATCAATTTTATCATTAGTGGGCAGAATTGTAGTGTCATCCTCTTTGTTTAATTCGCTCTCTATTATAAGAGTTTGAACATCTTCCCAAGTTTGGGGAAGCTCAGGAGCAATTTTAAACTGAGGCTCATACTTTTTTCCTGGAAGACCATGCCATGGGCATAACTCTCCGTCATAACTAGTGTAATCACAAGGTTTATTTTTTTTGTAAATCCCGTCAGAGATAAGTGGGGCAATGGAAGTAGGGGTGTACCCCTCCCATTTAGTGTTTTTGGTAGAACCCATAGTAGCAAGCAAGCAAGATAACTATTTTTGTGATTTTCGATAAAAGGAACTAAAGCAAAAATGAAAGGTAAACTAACAAGACTAAAAAGCAAAGGTAAAAGATAGCATGCAACTCCCCTATCCTGAAGAGTGGAGTCCCCGGCAACGGCGCCAGAAAATACTCCTTGATGGGCCTCGAACCCCTCGTTGGTTACCCCAAGTGGAAGGTGTAAGATGCAGTAAGTAGAAGTGTTTTCCCCTAGCAAAGATGCCAAGGATCGATTCCCCAGAGACTCCTAGGTTCAACAAGTAGATGTCAATTGCTACGGCGCCAGATTAGTAGCAATCAACGTGGACCTGCACACAGATACAAATAACTTTGCTCCCAACGAGTACAGAGAGGTTGTCAATCTCTCCGGCCTTGTAGTTCACAAAGGGTTAAAAGCAGTGATAGTAGTGATAGATAGTTTTTGCGATAGTAAGTAAATAACGGAAAGTAAATTGTGGATGTGATCAATGATGGTAATATGGACCGGAGTCTCATGATGTTCACTAGTGATGTCTCTCTCCCAAAAGACGATAAAATAGCTATGTGAGGTAAACAAATTACAGTTGGGCAATTGACAGGACCACGAACGCAAACCAATGCTGACTACATTGCAAGAAAGGTTGAGGTTCAAAGCATGGGCGGTACGCCAAAGTAAGTAGACCGAAATCCATCAATATCTACTACTAATCATCCACCTTGAGATATCTATCCAGAACATCTCGCTGGTATTAAGTTGCGAGTCCCACCCATAGCGTAAACTCAATGCAACAGACAACTGCATTAAAAGAACTTTGCGTAAAGTAAACAATCCTTGCACCCGCGGGCACAAGCACCATTGTTTTCCCCCTTGTGGCAACAACACATCCCCTAGACTCATGTTTCTGTCACTCAAGCTAGTCATCGAGGGGCATGAACCCACAATCAAGCATAACGTTCCCTCTTGGAGTCACTACCTATTACTCGGCCAAAGCAATAAATAACAACGGAGAACATGCAAGAATTACTTATGAAATAAAATATAAAAGAGGTGAATCAAATATATTACTCAAGATCAATCTGAACATAATCTCATAATCCATCGGATCCCAGCAAACTCAACATAGCAACAACATAAGGATTACATAGGTGCCTCGATCATGTAGGGCAGCTCACGAGGACTAATTAGTGAAGCACAAGAACAGGAGGAGAACATCACATAGCTACTGGTCATGGACTCATGGTCCAAGGGAGACTACTCACGAGTCATCCGGGAGGCGTCCATGGTGGTGGAGAAGCTCCCGGTGGTGATCCTCCCCTCCGGCAGGGTGCCGGGAAGAGTTCTCCTGGTGCTCCCGATCTTGGAAGAGGCGGCGGCGGCGGAACAGAGATGGGATCGCGAAAAGAAGTCCTGTTCTGAGGGTTTCGGAGGTCCCTCTAAATATATGCCAAAGGGGGGCACCAGACGGGCTTCGGGGGGCCCAGGCGCCCCCCCCGGCGCGGCCCAGGGGGGCGCGCCCACAGGGTCCCTGGAGCCCCTGTGGCCCCCCAGGCTGCCCTTCGGAGGCAGTGTCGTTCCCGGATCGCTGATTTTTTATATAATTTTTCTGGATTTTTCTCGGCAGTTCTCGAAACGTGAAAACCTGAAATACAAAAACAGCCGAAAACAGAAACTGGCACTGGGGTGCACTGGATTAGTAAGTTAGTCCAAATATGATCAAAAGTGTATGGAAGTGTATGAATATCATAGCAATATCACCCAAAAGTGTCATGGAGCAAGCAGAAATTATAGATATGTTTTGTACGTATCATGCGCCCAGGCGCCGGAGAGGGGACGGGCTGCAGCGGCAGTGGCCTGCGAGGCCATTGGCGGAGGGGGGGCCGGCGGCCCAAGGCGGCGGCGAGCGTGGCCAGGCGCGGCCATCGGCGAGCTCGCGCGCGACGCGAAGCGCCGGGCGGGCGTGCAGCCGCACGGGGAAGCAGCGCATGGCTACGACGTGGCGCGAGGGCCGACGGGCGTGGCAGGCGGGTGAGCCACGGTGGGAGCCTGCGGCGGGCTTCGAGCGAAGCAGCGGCAGCAGGCAGCACGGGGAGGGGGAAGTAGAGAACAGCTGCGTGCATCAACGGTGGGCGAGGCGGGCGAGGTTGCGGCGAGGAGCACGATGAGTACGGGGACCAGCGCGGTGAGCGCGAGTGCGGGTCACGGTGGGGGAGAGAGGAGGAGAGGTCGGGCCTCACTTGCGATTCAAGGGAGCGGCAGTGTGCTCGAGGAGGAGGACGAGGAGGCGACGGCGAAGGTCACGGTGGTGGAGAGAGGAGGAGAGGTCGGGCCTCACTTGCGATGCAAGGGAGTGAGTGCAGTTCACGATGGGGGAGAGAGGAGGAGAGGTCGGGCCTCACTTGCGATGCAAGGGAGCGGCAGTGTGCTCGAGGAGGAGGACGAGGAGGCGACGACGAAGGTGGGTGGCTCCGGCGAAGTAGTGGCGGGATGAGGTGGCGACGTTGTGCGATGGCGCTATCGAGGGCACCAGGGGCACGTCCTAGATTCGGTCGGGGAGGTGGAGAAGACGAGGAAGAGACGTTCCGGTGGATGACGGGGAGGTCAAAGTGGAGGGCAGCGGTGGCATCTCCGGTGACGTGGTCCTCGGCGGCGGCATCGGCGCTGATTCCCCCGATCTAAATCGGGGGGAGGAGGGGAAGGTGGATCGTGGTGGGGGGGAAGAAATGGGGTTTGGGTTCTAGGTCACAGGGGGAGTGGGGTTAAGGGGGAAATGGGGTGGGCCAGGCTGGCAGCCGAGAGGCTAGTTAGGTCGAAGCCGAGTGGGCCATTTAGCTTTGCTTTTGTTTTGCTTTATTCCTTTCCTATTTTATTACATTCATCAATTTCTTTTAGTTTCTATTATTTTAGCTTTATAAAATATGATGTTAGAACCTAAATTAGCATTACTAATTATACAATTGCCACAAAAGGTTTAACCGCCAATTAAAATAGTGTAATATTTTATAATTTGCAAATGGCATTTTATTAATTGTTATTGCCACGGTTTTATTTATTATAGTGCATTTAACTACTTTATAATAAAGTGGTTTCTCCATCGTAAATAGTTATGGAATATTTTCAACACATTAAACATTTTAGTTTTGACATTTGAAATATTTAAACTTGGACTTAAATTTGAATTTGAATTTGAACCTGATTTGAATCTAAGCGAGATTAGCAACAGTAACAATGGTGACGTGGCGTCATTAACATGGGATTACTGTAGCCTAATTATCTGGGCGTCACAGAGGGACTCGCGCGTGGTCTCCTACTGGATTGATACCTTGGTTCTCAAAACCTGAGGGAAATACTTACGCTACTGTGCTGCATCCCCCTTTCCTCTTCGAGGGAATACAACACTGTAAGGGCATATTTCTCCCTAAGTAGTTTTGGTGATTGATGACAATGCATTTGGGGACTAATCGTGTGCAATAAGCTTTTTCAGATATATATCACCTAGGCACAAGACGATTAAGTACCCCTCGGATCTTATGGAAGACGGTGTTTCCTTTTGTTTCTTTTTCGGTGGAATTGAGTCATAGGAAAGCCGTACTATTAAGAGAGGGTCCGCTTCGGAAAGGTTTGGGTGGAATCAACACGTACACGTCTACTCATTCGCTCCACCTTTCCTTTGCTTCTCTGGAGCTCCGGTTGTCTTCCTCGCCAGTACAAAACAGTGGCTTCCTACTACTACAACTACCTGGCATGCGGTAGTACCGCTCAGAGTGAGCGGTAGTACCGCACAGCCACACGGTAGTACCGCCTCAGGACCACGGTAGTACCGCACAGAGCGGTAGTACCATAGCATGAGCACGGTAGTATCGTGTGGCTAGCCCAACGTCGTAACTAGTACGGTAGTAGGTGCAGAAGTAATTTTTTACTTCCGCATCCTACGCGGTAGTACCGCTTGGGTCAAGCGGTAGTACCGTGTCGTGTTTTTACTACGACCGTATTTCTGTGGATGTATTTTATTTAGTCCGCACTTCTCCTCGGCCTGTCTAGCCCTGCCTTGCGGTAATACCGCAGGGACGTACAGTAGTACCGCTCAGGCAGTACTACCTCCCGTTGCTTCAACGCAACAGGGCTAGTCCTGGCAAGTACTGCACCAGCGGTAGTACCGCATCCAGAGCGGTAGTACCGCAACTTATGTGCGGTAGTACCGCGCTCTGCGGGCAGAAATATGGGATAATGGTTGGATTTGTTCTCCCACTATATATAGGGAGTCTTCTTCTTCAAGAAGACTTACCTCTTCCTCCCCAAAGCTCCATTGTTGCTCAAAGCTCCATTTCCGCCCGATCTCTCTCCCTAGCCAATCAAACTTGTTGATTTCCTTGGGATTGCTTGAGAAGGCATTGATCTACACTTCCACCAAGAGATATTTGATCCCCCCACTAATCCCTTGCGGATCTTGTTACTCTTGGGTGTTTGAGCACCCTAGACGGTTGAGGTCACCTCGGAGCCATATTCCATTGTGGTGAAGCTTCGTGGTGTCGTTGGGAGCCTCCAATTTGGTTGTGGAGATAGCCCCAACCTTGTTTGTAAAGGTTCGGTTGCCGCCTTCAAGGGCACCACTAGTGGAATCACGGCACCTTGCATTGTGTGAGGGCGTGAGGATAATACGGTGGCCCCGGTGGCTTCTTGGGGAGCATTGTGCCTCCACACCGCTCCAACGGAGACGTACTACCTCTCAAAGGGAAGGAACTTCGGTAACACATCCTCGTATTCACCGGCTCCACTTGTGGTTATTTCTTCCCTTTAGTTGTGCAAGCTTTCCTTGTTTATCTTAGATAGCTTGCTTGTGAGGTTATTATCTTGCTTCCTATAAGTTGTCATCATAATAGCATATCTAGACAACTTACTTGGTTGCTTAATTTTAATTGGTTAAGAAAAGCTAAAAATTGTTAGTTGCCTATTCACCCCCCCTCTAGTCAACCATATCGATCCTTTCAATTCGTATCAGAGCCTCGTCTCTTTTTAAGAACTTTACCGTCCAAAGAGTATGGGTGACAACGTAGTCGAGACAGAGGAACATTCCGGTGGAACTCCGTCCTTGCCTACGTCCGATGGGGGAGCCTCGGTCTCTCGTGAGGAGTTCAATGTGGCTATGACCACATTGAAAGAATCACTAGCGACCGAGGTTAAAGGCATGTTTAAGGAATTGCTTGAGGGGCTTAAATTATCCACCACACCGTTGGAAGTGGTTTGTCCCGCTACCATCGTGTCGGAGGCTACCACTGACAAGGGAGAAGCTAGTAGTGAACAAGCCTCGGTTACTAAGAATGGGAGTGGGATCTTTGCCCACTCCGCTCCTCCTACCCACTATGGAGGACCCGTTCCTACACCGCATTTAAATTCCGTTGGGCCTCCTCCTAAGTTTATGAAAAAAATCTGATTTTGCTACTTGGATGTTTCGCTTTAAACGACATTTAAATCATTGCTCTACTAATCTTTGGAGAATCATTGAGCAAGGTTTTTATTCACGTGATCCCGACAACTTAACTCCGAGAGAAGCTGCAGATCATCAATTCAGCGAGTCCGTTCTTTGCATACTTCAAGATGCTATCCCTCCCGAAGACATTGCACATCTTCGACCCTTCACCGTGGCCAAGGAAGCTTGGGAGCATGTTGGCTCCATGTACAAGGGGAGCGCAAGCATTCAACGCTCTAACTATGAAGTTGTGCAAGATGAAGCCGATGAGTTTGCTATGATCGAAGATGAAGATCCTCGTGAACTTTATCGGAGATTAACCACTCTTGCGGTTTCTCTTCGAGATCATGGGAGCAAGGACATGGATGACAATTGGATCAAGCGCAAGTTTCTCAAGGCCATGATGCCTTACCACAAGGCCATGTCCTCCGTCATTCGCCAAAGACCGGACTTCCACACTTTGTCATCAAATGAAGTGTTGGATGAGTTCGTTGCCATGAGGATCTTGGACAAGACCGCCGACAATGCGGTTTTAAGAGCTCAACGATCAAATAAGCCTAACCTTGCCTTGAAGGCCAAGGCTTGTGTGGAAGAAGAGGAGGAGGAGGATGAGGACGAGTGTTGCCCCGAGGACACCAAATATGCCTATCATGAGCACATGGCCCTTGTTTCACGGCAATTTTGGGGCAACAAGAAGAACTCAAGGCCCAACTTCAACAAGAACAACTCAAGTGGCAACAAGGGCAAGCAACGAGTGAGGACATGCTTCAACTGTGGGAATGTGAGCCACTTTGTTGTAGATTGCCCATATGAGAAAAGAGAAGACTTTGGAGGCAAGCTTATCCAGAAGGATAAGGCCAAGTCTTATCCCAACAAGAACAACTTCAACAAGAAGACCCCTCCTAAAGGGTTGGTGGCCCAAGAAGAATATGTTGAGGATGATGATAATGATGAAGATGATGAGATGGTCACCATGACCACAATTTCTATTGCAACTACTCCTCGCTCATCTCTCTTCGACTCACCAAATGAGAACATCACCGCCAAGTGTCTCATGGCTAAGGCCACCAACAAGGTAACTCCTAACATCAGCACTACCATCATCACTAATCCTTCATTGACGGATTGTATTGATGAGAGTGAGGGAGCTAAGGAGAAAGAGAATGAATTTGAGTTGTTTATGAGTAAACTCAAGGGCAAACCCAAGAAGCATTTTGTTGCTCTCTTGGAACAACTCGGTGAGGCCAATGACATGATCGAGGCTCACGAGGAGACCATTGCTAAAATGGAAGGACATAGTCGAGACTATGCCGATGAGATATCGGATCTCTCTAATGCTATAGAGGAAGAGCGTGGTCTTCGTTTGGCTCTTGAGGAGTCACACAACGATGATCATGCTAAACTAAAGAAAGATCTCGATCATGCTCTAGTTGTCTCTCGTATGATTAATTCCGAGAAGGCAAAACTTGGGGTTGACCATGCTAGACTCAAGGAGGAGTTTGTTACACTTGACAAGGCTCACAAGGCCTTGAAAGGTATGCATACTTCTCTAAAGGAGTCTCATGATCAACTCCAAGTTTCGCTAACCAAGGAAAAAGCTATCTTTCCTCGCATGGTGTTGATTGATAATGCAAATGCTACTAACCCATGTTGCGAGCATGTGCATCTTGTTGAAGAAAATGCCAAGTTGAAGAAGCAACTTGAGAAAGGCCTTGTGACATGTATACAAGGTGAGAAGAACCTCAACAATCTTTTGAGTAATCAAAAGAAGGTTCTGGCAAAGGAAGGAATTGGGTTTGCTCCCAAGCCCAAGAAGAAAAAGAACGACAAGACCAAGCTACCTCCCCCTCTCCATCAAACCTTTGTGAAAGAAGGAGAGGGTGCGTCTAAGAAGAAGAACAATGTGAAGGGTGGTGGAGTCAAGAAAAATCCCACAATACCATCAAACATGGTCGGCGACTTTAATCCTTCTTATGTTTTATGTCGTGCTAGTGATGGTCATGTCTTTCCTGAATTTGTTGGTTCTTCTTATGAGTACATTGAATGGTCTATTTGGGTTCCTAAGACCCTTGTTACTAACCTCAAAGTACCCATTACCAAATGGGTACCTAAATCCAAGCATTGATCTCTTGTAGGAGTTTGCTTCCGGTGGGGGATCATGGTTGCTCGATAGTGGAGCCACAAATCATATGACCGGAAGCAAAGACTTGGTGGTGGACGTGCATCTAGGTTCATCCATGGCCACCAACATCGAATGGGGTGATGCTTCATCTTCTAAGGTATTGGGTCTTGGCAAGGTTGTAGTTTCTCATGATCTCACGATCGATAAAGTCATGCTTGTCGAGTCCCTTGCATATAACTTACTTTCTGTTCGTCAACTTGCACTCATGGGCTTTGCTACATTCTTTGATATTGATACCGTGGCCCTCTTGTGGAGCAAGACTCTTAAAGTAGCCTATGTTGGACATGTCGAGAACGGTCTCTATGTGGTGAACTTCTCGGAGCAACCCACTAAGTCCGCGACATGCCTAATGGCTAAAGTTGATGTGGGATGGCTTTGGCATCGCCGGTTAGCCCATGTCAATATGAGATCTTTGCAAAGTCTTCTCAAGGGGGACCATGTTCGTGGACTAACAAATGTTAGCTTTGCCAAAGATTGTGCTTGCAGTGCTTGTATTGAAGGAAAGCTACATGAGATGGCTCACCCTCCCACTACTATCATCTACTCAAAAAGACCTTTAGAGCTCCTTCACATGGATCTCTTTGGGCCTCCATCTTTTGATAGTCTTGGGGGTAGAAAGTATTGCTTGGTGATTGTGGATGATTATTCAAGATACACCTGGGTATACTTCTTCAAGAAGAAGCATGAGACCCAACAAACCGTCATCAACTTTGCAAATGAAGCTCAACGACAACATGAAGCAAAGATTTTGATGATTCAAAGTGACAAAGTCACCGAGTTCAAGAACTACACATTGGATGAGTTTATTAGTGATGAGGGGATCAAACATCAATATGCCGCACCTTATACCCCTCAACAAAATGGTGTAGCGGAGAGAAAGAATCGGACATTGATGGACGCGGCAAGGACCATGATGGCGGAATTCAAATCTCCATACAACTTTTGGGCCGAAGCCATCAACACCGCATGTCATGCATCCAACCGGTTCTATCTCCGCAAAGGTTTGAACAAAACTCCATATGAGATTCTTACCGGTAACAAGCCCAATCTCAAGTACTTCCGGGTGTTCGGGTGTAAGTGTTTCATCTTCAAGAAAGGTGCTCATTTGTCTAAATTTGAGTCTAGAGCTCATGAGGGCATATTTGTTGGTTATGCTACAAACTCTCATGCTTACCGTGTCCTCAACAAGTCCAATGGACTCATTGAGGAGACGTGTAACGTAGAGTTTGATGAGAATAACGGCTCTCAAGTGGAGCAAAGTGGTACTTCTGATGTAGGTGATGAAATTCCTCCTCAAGCCATAAGAAGAATGGGTGTTGGATATATCCTGCCCATTGAGGAACCCCTTGTGGCTGAAGGAGAAGGACAATGTTCCACCCAAGTGTAACCATCATCAACCCAAGACCCACACGCTTCCGAAGAACAAAGTGAAGGCCCTCAACCGGACGAACAAGGCCAAGTGCAAGATCAATCACAAGATGGTGGTGAGCCACCAAATGATGCACACGGTCAAGTTCACTCATCTGATCAAGATCAAGATCAAGAGGAAGCTCGGGATCAAGATCAAGCTCGTGACGTCGCTCAAGATGATCAACTCAGTGCTCCTCAATTGTCACTTGAAGAGCAATTGGAGCGTCGTGCTGCAAAAGTTGCCTCCAGGCTTGCTTCTAGAGAACATCACATGGAGAATATTCTTGGAAGCATCACAAAGGGGGTAAGCACTCGTAGACAATTAGCAAACTATTGTGCTCATTGTTGGAAATATGCCCTAGAGGCAATAATAAAAGAGTTATTATTATATTTCCTTGTTCATGATAATCGTTTATTATCCATGCTATAACTGTATTGATTGGAAACTCAAATACACGTGTGGATGAATAGACAGACTTTGTGTCCCTAGTGAGCCTCTACAGGACTAGCTCGTTGATCAAAGATGACCGCGGTTTCCAGGTCATAGACATGAGTTGTCATTTGATAACGGGATCACATCATTAGGAGAATGATGTGATGGACGAGACCCAAACGTAAACATAGCTTTTTGATCGTGTCAGTTATCGCTATAGTTTTCTGCATGTCAAGTATAAGTTCCTATGACCATGAGATCATGTAACTCACTGACACCGTAGGAGTGCTTTGTGTGTGCCAAACGTCACAACGTAACTGGGTGACTATAAAGGTACTCTACAGGTATCTCCGAAGGTGTCTGTTGAGTTGACATGGATCGAGACTGGGATTTGTCACTCCGTATGACGGAGAGGTATCTCCGGGCCCACTCGGTAATACGTCATCTCAATGAGCTCAAAGTGACTAAGTAGTTGGTCACGGGATTATGTATTACGGTAACGAGTAAAGAGACTTGCCGGTAACGAGATTGAACTAGGTATAGAGATACCGACGATCGAATCTCGGGCAAGTAACATACCGACGAGACAAATGGAACTGTATACGGGATTGCCTGAATCCTTGACATCGTGGTTCATCCGATGAGATCATCGAGAAACATGTAGGAGCCAATATGGGTATCCAGATCCCGCTATTGGTTATTGACCTGGGAGTGTCTCGGTCATGTCTACATGGTTTCCGAACCCGCAGGGTCTACACACTTAACGTTCGGTGACGCTAGGGTTGTTAGTGAGAAGAGTGCATGGTTACCGAAGGTTGTTCGGAGTCCCGGATGAGATCCCGGACATGACGAGGGTCTCCGGAATGGTCCGGAGACGAAGATTGATATATAGGATGAAAGGTTTCGGAGTACCGGAAGTGTTCCGGGGAGCATCGGGAAATCGGCGGAGTACCGGGAAGGTTTTCGGGGGGTCCGGAAGGTGTTCTGGGCCTATTGGGCCACAAGGGGGGACACCACAGCCCTCAGGGGGCTGTGCGCCCCCCCTGGGCCCTCTCCCCATGCGGCTAAGGGGGTGGGACCCCCTAGGGCTGGCCGCACCCCTTGGGACTTGGGGGGCAAGGCACCTAGGGGGGAAACCCTAGGGCCTGGGCGCCTCCCCCTGCCCTGGCCGCCGCCCCCTTCCCCTTGCCCTGGCCGCCGGCCCCTAGGGGGAAACCCTAGGGCGCCCTAGCCTCTCCACCCCCCCTATATATAGTGGGGCAAAGGGAGGGCAGCCAACACAGTTCGTGCCTCGGTGCTGCCCTCCCTCTCCCGTCATATCTTCTTCTCCCGCGGTGCTTAGGCGAAGCCCTGCTGGAGTTCTTCTCCACCATCACCACCACGCCGTCGTGCTGCCGGTTCTCCATCAACCTCTCCTCCACCCCTTGCTGGATCAAGAAGGAGGAGACGTCCCCGAGCCGTACGTGTGAAGAACGCGGAGGCACCGTTGCTTCGGTGCTAGGTCTTCGGCGATCTGAATCGCGACGAGTACGACTCCATCATCCGCGTTCATAACGCTTCCGCTTAGCGATCTACAAGGGTACGTAGATCACACTCTCCCCTCGTAGTTGCATCTACTAGATTGATCTTGGTGAACGGTAGGAAATTTTTTGTTTCCCATGCAACGTTCCCCAACAGTGGTATCAGAGCTAGGATCTTGCGTAGATGCTTTCTCGAGTAGAACACAAAAGGGTTTGTGGCGTTGATGTTTAAATTGCTGCCCTCCTTAGTCTTTCTTGATTCAGCGGTATTATAGGATGAAGCGGCCCGGACCAACTTTACATGTCCACGTACATGAGACCGGTTCCATCGACAGACATGTGACTTTTGTTGCATAAGATGGCTGGCGGGTGTCTGTCTCTCCTATCTTAGTTGAATTGGAATAGAACAAGGCGGTCCTTGTAGAAGGTTAAATAGCAACTTGAATATCACCGTTGTGGTTTTGCGTAGGTAAGAAGCGTTCTTGCTAGATACCCATAGCAGCCACGTAAAACATGCAACAACAAATTAGAGGACGTCTAACTTGTTTTTGCAGGGTATGTATGTGATATGATATGGCCAATGACATGATGAAATATATTTTGATGTATGAGATGATCATGTTGTAATAGTTAACATCGACTTGCATGTCGATGCATACGGCAACCGGCAGGAGCCATAGGGTTGTCTTTATTTTTTGTATGACTTGCGTGTCAATCATTAAGCGCTTTGTAATGCTTTACTTTATCGCTAAACGGTAGCAATAGTAGTAAGAGCATGGTGGGGCGCCGACAACCCCGATGGCAACACGATGATGGAGATCATGATGATGGAGATCATGGTGTGGCGCCGGTGACGATGGAGATCATGCCGGTGCTTTGGAGATGGAGATCAAAAGCACGAGTTGATGGCCATATCATGTCACTTATGATTTGCATGTGATGTTAATCCTTTTATGCATCTTATTTTGCTTAGGACGACGGTAGCATTATAAGGTGATCCTTCACTAAAATTTCAAGATAAAATTGTGTTCCCCCCGAGTGTGCGCCGTTGCGAAGGTTCGTCGTTTCGAAGCACCACGTGATGATCGGGTGTGATAGACTCTACGTTCGCATACAACGGGTGCAAGCCAGTCTTGCACGTGCAGAACACTCGGGTTAGACTTGACGAGCCTAGCATGTACAGACATGGCCTCGGAACACGGAGGACCGAAAGGTCGAGCATGAGTCATATAGTAGATATGATCAACATGTTGATGTTCACCATTGACACCACCTCATCTCACGTGATGATCGGACTTGGGTTGGTGAATTTGGATCATGTCACGCTCGAATGACCGGAGGGATGTCAATTTGAGTGGGAGTTATAATTAATTTGATTAGGTAATAACTCACTTATCATGAACAATAGTCTAAAATGTCTTTGCAAATTTATGTTGTAGATGGCTCGCGCAGGAGTTCCCCTGAATTTTAATGCGTTCCTAGAGAAAGCTAAACTGAAAGATGATGGGAGCAACTTTGTGGACTGGCTCCGCAATCTGAGGATCATCCTCACAGCTGCCCAAAAGGTTTATGTCCTAAATGCACCGCTAGGTCAACCCCCCGCTCCTGGAGCCTCTGCGAACGATATGAACGTCTGGCAGACGCGTTCGGATGACTATTCGATAGTACAATGTGCCATGTTGTACGGCTTGGAAGGAGGACTCCAAAGGCGTTTTGAACGTCATGGTGCATATGAGATGTACACGGAGTTGAAATTCATCTTTGAGAAGAATGCTAAGATCGAGAGGTATGAGACCACCGATAAATTCTTCGCTTGCAAGATGGAGGAGAATTCGTCTGTCAGTGAGCACTTACTGAAGATGTCTGGGTACTATACCCGCATAGCTGATCTGGGACTTGTGTTCCCGGATGAGGCTATCATTGACAGAATTCTCCAGTCACTCCCTCCAAGCTACAAGAGCTTCGTCCAGCAGTACAACATGCAAGGGATGAATAAAACCATCGCCGAGCTGTTTTCGATGCTGAAAGTCGCTGAGGCAGACATCCAGAAGGAGTATCAAGTGTTGATGGTCAATAAGACCACCAGTTTCAAGAAGAATGGCAAGGGTAAGAAGGGTAACTCTAAGAAGGGTGGCAAAGCAGTTGCTAATCCAGTGAAGAAACCCAAGGCTGGGCCCAAACCAGAGACTGAGTGTTTCTATTGCAAGGGGAATGGCCACTGGAAGCGGAACTGCCCCAAGTATCTGGCGGACAAGAAGGGGGCCAACAACAACAAAGGTATATATGATATACATGTTATTGATGTGTACCTTACCAACTCTCGTTGTAGTGCCTGGGTATTTGATACCGGTTCGGTTGCTCACATTTGCAACTCTAAACAGGAACTGCGGAATAAACGGAGGCTGGCGAAGGACGAAGTGACGATGCGCGTGGGAAATGGTTCCAAGGTTGATGTGATCGCCGTCGGCACGCTCGCTCTTCGATTACCATCGGGATTAGTTATGAACCTGAATAATTGTTATTTAGTGCCTGCGTTAAGCATGAACATTATATCTGGATCTTGTTTATTGCGAGACGGTTACTCATTTAAGTCAGAGAATAATGGTTGTTCTATTTATATGAGTAATATCTTTTATGGTCATGCACCCAAAGTTAGGGGTTTATTCTTATTGAATCTCGATAGTGATGATACACATGTTCATAACATTGATGCCAAAAGATGTAGAGTTGATAATGATAATACCACTTTCTTGTGGCACTGCCGTCTGGGTCATATCGGCGTGAAACGCATGAGGAAGCTCCATGCTGATGGACTTTTGGAGTCTCTTGATTTTGAATCACTTGACACATGCGAGCCGTGCCTCATGGGCAAGATGACGAGGACTCCGTTTTCAGGGACAATGGAACGGGCAAGTGACTTATTGGAAATCATACATACTGATGTGTGTGGTCCGATGAGTGTCACGGCGCGCGGTGGATATCGTTATTTTCTCACCTTCACTGACGACTTAAGTAGATATGGGTATATTTACTTAATGAAGCATAAGTCTGAAACTTTTGAAAAGTTCAAGCAATTTCAGAGTGAAGTTGAAAATCATCGTAACAAGAAGATCAAGTTCCTACGATCTGATCGAGGGGGAGAATATCTGAGTTATGAGTTTGGCAATCACTTAAGAAAGTGTGGAATTATTTCACAGTTGACGCCACCTGGAACACCACAGCGTAATGGTGTGTCCGAACGTCGTAATCGAACCCTATTAGATATGGTGCGTTCTATGATGTCTCTTGCCGATTTGCCACTATCGTTCTGGGGATATGCGTTAGAGACAGCTGCATTCACTTTAAATAGGGCTCCATCTAAGTCCGTTGAGACAACACCGTATGAACTGTGGTTTGGTAAGAAACCTAAGTTGTCTTTTCTCAAGGTTTGGGGTTGCGATGCTTATGTCAAAAGGCTTCAGCCAGAAAAGCTCGAACCCAAAGCGGACAAATGTGTCTTCATAGGATACCCAAAAGAAACTGTTGGGTACACCTTCTATCTCAGATCCGAAGGCAAAGTGTTTGTCGCTAAGAACGGGTCCTTTCTCGAGAAAGAGTTTCTCTCGAAAGAACTGAGTGGGAGGAAGGTAGAACTTGATGAGGTTATTGAACCTCTGCTTCAACCAGAGAGTTGCGCAGCACAGAAAGATGTTTTTGTGGAGCCTGCAGCGGTTGAAGAGGAAGCCAATGATGATGATCAAGAAGCTTCTGATCAAGTTACTACCGAACCTCGTAGGTCGACAAGGGTACGCACTGCACCTGAATGGTATGGTAACCCTGTCTTGGAGGTCATGTTGTTAGACAACGGTGAACCTACGAGCTATGGAGAAGCGATGGTGGGCCCGGATTCCGACAAATGGTTAGAGGCCATGAAATCCGAGATGGGATCCATGTATGAAAACAAAGTATGGACTTTGGAAGTATTACCTGAAGGGCGGAAGGCCATTCAGAATAAATGGATTTTTAAGAGGAAGACGGACGCTGACGGTAATGTCACCGTCTATAAAGCTCGACTTGTGGCAAAGGGTTTTTCACAAGTTCAAGGAATTGACTACGATGAGACTTTCTCACCCGTAGCGATGCTTAAATCCGTCCGAATCATGTTAGCGATAGCTGCATATTTCGATTATGAAATTTGGCAGATGGATGTCAAAACAGCGTTCCTTAACGGTTTTCTTAAGGAAGAGTTGTATATGATGCAACCGGAAGGTTTTGTCGATCCAGAGAATGCTGACAAAGTATGCAAGCTCCAGCGTTCCATTTATGGGCTGGTGCAAGCATCACGGAGTTGGAATCTTCGCTTTGATGAGGTGATCAAAGCGTTTGGGTTTGTACAAGTTTATAATGAAGCTTGTATTTACAAGAAAGTGAGTGGGAGCTCTATAGCGTTTCTAATATTATATGTGGATGACATATTGCTGATTGGAAACAATATAGAATTTTTGGATAGCGTGAAGGGGTATTTGAACAAGAGTTTTTCGATGAAGGATCTCGGTGAAGCTGCTTTCATATTGGGCATCAAGATCTATAGAGATAGATCAAGACGCTTAATAGGACTTTCACAAAGTACATACCTTGATAAAGTTTTGAAGAAGTTCAAAATGGATCAATCCAAGAAGGGGTTCTTGCCGGTATTGCAAGGTACAAAGTTGAGTAAGACTCAATGCCCAGTGACTGCGGAAGATAGAGAAAAGATGAGTGTCGTCCCCTATGCTTCAGCCATAGGCTCTATCATGTATGCGATGCTGTGCACAAGACCAGATGTCAGCCTTGCCATAAGTATGGCCGGAAGGTTTCAAAGTAATCCTGGTATGGATCACTGGACAGCGGTCAAGAATATCCTAAAGTACCTGAAAAGGACTAAGGATATGTTTCTCGTTTATGGAGGTGATCAAGAGCTCGTCGTAAAGGGTTACGTCGATGCAAGCTTTGACACTGATCCGGATGACTCTAAGTCTCAAACCGGATACGTATATATTCTCAACGGGGGAGCGGTAAGCTGGTGCAGTTCCAAGCAGAGCGTGGTAGCCGATTCTACATGCGAAGCGGAGTACATAGCTGCCTCAGAGGCGGCAAAGGAAGGTGTCTGGATGAAGGAGTTCATGACAGATCTTGGAGTTGTGCCTAGTGCACTAAACCCAATGACTCTGTTCTGTGACAACACTGGTGCCATTGCTCTAGCCAAGGAACCAAGGTTTCACAAGAGGACCAGACACATAAAGCGACGCTTCAATTCCATCCGCGATTCGGTCAAGGAGGAGGACATAAGTATTTGCAAAGTACACACGGATTTGAATGTTGCAGATCCATTGACTAAGCCTCTTCCACGGGCTAAGCATGATCAACACCAAGACTCTATGGGTGTTAGATTCATTACCTTGTAATGCTAGATTATTGACTCTAGTGCAAGTGGGAGACTGTTGGAAATATGCCCTAGAGGCAATAATAAAAGAGTTATTATTATATTTCCTTGTTCATGATAATCGTTTATTATCCATGCTATAACTGTATTGATTGGAAACTCAAATACATGTGTGGATGAATAGACAAACTTTGTGTCCCTAGTGAGCCTCTACAGGACTAGCTCGTTGATCAAAGATGACCGCGGTTTCCAGGTCATAGACATGAGTTGTCATTTGATAACGGGATCACATCATTAGGAGAATGATGTGATGGACGAGACCCAAACGTTAAACATAGCTTTTGATCGTATCAGTTATCGCTATAGTTTTCTGCATGTCAAGTATAAGTTCCTATGACCATGAGATCATGTAACTCACTGACACCGTAGGAGTACTTTGTGTGTGCCAAACGTCACAACGTAACTGGGTGACTATAAAGGTACTCTACAGGTATCTCCGAAGGTGTCTGTTGAGTTGACATGGATCGAGACTGGGATTTGTCACTCCGTGTGACGGAGAGGTATCTCCGGGCCCACTCGGTAATACGTCATCTCAATGAGCTCAAAGTGACTAAGTAGTTGGTCACGGGATTATGTATTACGGTAACGAGTAAAGAGACTTGCCGGTAACGAGATTGAACTAGGTATAGAGATACCGACGATCGAATCTCGGGCAAGTAACATACCGACGAGACAAAGGGAACTGTATACGGGATTGCCTGAATCCTTGACATCGTGGTTCATCCGATGAGATCATCGAGAAACATGTAGGAGCTAATATGGGTATCCAGATCCCGCTATTGGTTATTGACCTGGGAGTGTCTCGGTCATGTCTACATGGTTTCCGAACCCGCAGGGTCTACACACTTAACGTTCGGTGACGCTAGGGTTGTTAGTGAGAAGAGTGCATGGTTACCGAAGGTTGTTCGGAGTCCCGGATGAGATCCCGGACATGACGAGGGTCTCCGGAATGGTCCGGAGACGAAGATTGATATATAGGATGAAAGGTTTCGGAGTACCGGAAGTGTTCCGGGGAGCATCGGGAAATCGGCGGAGTACCGGGAAGGTTTTCGGGGGGTCCGGAAGGTGTTCTGGGCCTATTGGGCCACAAGGGGGGACACCACAGCCCTCAGGGGGCTGTGCGCCCCCCCTGGGCCCTCTCCCCATGCGGCTAAGGGGGTGGGACCCCCTAGGGCTGGCCGCACCCCTTGGGCTTGGGGGGCAAGGCACCTAGGGGGGAAACCCTAGGGCCTGGGCGCCTCCCCCTGCCCTGGCCGCCGCCCCTCCTCCCCTTGCCCTGGCCGCCGGCCCCTAGGGGGAAACCCTAGGGCGCCCTAGCCTCTCCACCCCCCCTATATATAGTGGGGCAAAGGGAGGGCAGCCAACACAGTTCGTGCCTCGGTGCTGCCCTCCCTCTCCCGTCATATCTTCTTCTCCCGCGGTGCTTAGGCGAAGCCCTGCTGGAGTTCTTCTCCACCATCACCACCACGCCGTCGTGCTGCCGGTTCTCCATCAACCTCTCCTCCACCCCTTGCTGGATCAAGAAGGAGGAGACGTCCCCGAGCCGTACGTGTGAAGAACGCGGAGGCACCGTTGCTTCGGTGCTAGGTCTTCGGCGATCTGAATCGCGACGAGTACGACTCCATCATCCGCGTTCATAACGCTTCCGCTTAGCGATCTACAAGGGTACGTAGATCACACTCCTTCCTCGTAGTTGCATCTACTAGATTGATCTTGGTGAACGGTAGGAAAAATTTTTGTTTCCCATGCAACGTTCCCCAACAGTGGAAATATGCCCTAGAGGCAATAATAAAAGAGTTATTATTATATTTCCTTGTTCATGATAATCGTTTATTATCCATGCTATAACTGTATTGATTGGAAACTCAGATACACGTGTGGATGAATAGACAGACTTTGTGTCCCTAGTGTGCCTCTACAGGACTAGCTCGTTGATCAAAGATGACCGCGGTTTCCAGGTCATAGACATGAGTTGTCATTTGATAACGGGATCACATCATTAGGAGAATGATGTGATGGACGAGACCCAAACGTTAACATAGCTTTTGATCGTGTCAGTTATCGCTATAGTTTTCTGCATGTCAAGTATAAGTTCCTATGACCATGAGATCATGTAACTCACTGACACCGTAGGAGTGCTTTGTGTGTGCCAAACGTCGCAACGTAACTGGGTGACTATAAAGGTACTCTACAGGTATCTCCGAAGGTGTCTGTTGAGTTGACATGGATCGAGACTGGGATTTGTCACTCCGTATGACGGAGAGGTATCTCCGGGCCCACTCGGTAATACGTCATCTCAATGAGCTCAAAGTGACTAAGTAGTTGGTCACGGGATTATGTATTACGGTAACGAGTAAAGAGACTTGCCGGTAACGAGATTGAACTAGGTATAGAGATACCGACGATCGAATCTCGGGCAAGTAACATACCGACGAGACAAAGGGAACTGTATACGGGATTGCCTGAATCCTTGACATCGTGGTTCATCCGATGAGATCATCGAGAAACATGTAGGAGCCAATATGGGTATCCAGATCCCGCTATTGGTTATTGACCTGGGAGTGTCTCGGTCATGTCTACATGGTTTCCGAACCCGCAGGGTCTACACACTTAACGTTCGGTGACGCTAGGGTTGTTAGTGAGAAAAGTGCATGGTTACCGAAGGTTGTTCGGAGTCCCGGATGAGATCCCGGACATGACAAGGGTCTCCGGAATGGTCCGGAGACGAAGATTGATATATAGGATGAAAGGTTTCGGAGTACCGGAAGTGTTCCGGGGAGCATCGGGAAATCGGCGGAGTACCGGGAAGGTTTTCGGGGGGTCCGGAAGGTGTTCTGGGCCCATTGGGCCACAAGGGGGGACACCACAGCCCTCAGGGGGCTGTGCGCCCCCCCTGGGCCCTCTCCCCATGCGGCTAAGGGGGTGGGACCCCCTAGGGCTGGCCGCACCCTTTGGGCTTGGGGGGCAAGGCACCTAGGGGGGAAACCCTAGGGCCTGGGCGCCTCCCCCTGCCCTGGCCGCCGCCCCCTCCCCTTGCCCTAGCCGCCGGCCCCTAGGGGGAAACCCTAGGGCGCCCTAGCCTCTCCACCCCCCCTATATATAGTGGGGCAAAGGGAGGGCAGCCAACACAGTTTGTGCCTCGGTGCTGCCCTCCCTCTCCCGTCATATCTTCTTCTCCCGCAGTGCTTAGGCGAAGCCCTGCTGGAGTTCTTCTCCACCATCACCACCACGCCGTCGTGCTGCCGGTTCTCCATCAACCTCTCCTCCACCCCTTGCTGGATCAAGAAGGAGGAGACGTCCCCGAGCCGTACGTGTGAAGAACGCGGAGGCACCGTTGCTTCGGTGCTAGGTCTTCGGCGATCTGAATCGCGACGAGTACGACTCCATCATCCGCGTTCATAACGCTTCCGCTTAGCGATCTACAAGGGTACGTAGATCACACTCCCCTCTCGTAGTTGCTTCTACTAGATTGATCTTGGTGAACGGTAGGAAAATTTTTGTTTCCCATGCAACGTTCCCCAACACTCATCAAGCTTTTGTCTCTTGTGTTGAACCTCAGAAGGGCTATGAGGCGCTCAAAGATCCTGATTGGCTTAATGCCATGCATGAAGAACTCCGCAACTTTGAGCGCAACAAAGTGTGGCGTCTGGTGCCGAGGCCAAAGGAGAACCATAATGTCATTGGAACCAAGTGGATCTTTAAGAACAAGCAGGACGCTCATGGCATTGTCATTCGCAACAAGGCGTGTCTGGTGGCTCAAGGCTACTCCCAAGTCGAGGGTATCGACTACGGTGAAACATTTGCCCCCGTTGCTCGCCTTGAATCTATCTGTTTGTTGCTTGCCTATGCTTCTCATCATAATTTTAAGTTGCAACAAATGGATGTGAAAAGTGCATTTCTTAATGGTCCTATTAATGAGTTGGTGTATGTCAAACAACCCCCGGGGTTTGAGGATCCTAAGTTCCCCAATCACGTGTATCAACTCGATAAGGCACTCTATGGCCTTAAACAAGCCCCACGTGCGTGGTATGAGCATCTTACCGAGTTGTTACAAGATCGTGGGTTTGAAATTGGGAAAATCGACCCCACTCTTTTTACTAAGAAGGTCAAAGGGGAGTTGTTTGTCTGTCAACTATATGTTGATGATATTATCTTTGGTTCACCTAACAAAGCTTTCAATGATGAGTTCGCCGCACTCATGACCACGCATTTTGAGATGTCCGTGATGGGAGAGTTGAAGTACTTCCTTGGGTTTGAGATCAAGCAAAGAAGAGAAGGAATCTTTATCAAACAAGCCAAGTATACTCACGACATGATCAAGAGGTTTAATCTAAGTGATGTCAAGCCGACTACTACTCCAATGCCAACCAAGTGCCAACTTGACATTGATCCCAATGGTAAAGTGGTGGATCAAAAGGTATATCGTTCTATGATTGGTTCCTTGCTTTACCTTTGTGCATCTAGACCGGATATTATGTTGAGTGTGGGAATCTGTGCACGATTTCAAGCCTCACCTAAGGAAAGTCACTTTGTGGCAGTCAAGCGAATCTTTCGATATTTGGCTCATACTCCAAACTTTGGCTTATGGTACCCAAGAGGAGCAAACTTCAACCTTGTAGGTTTCTCTGATACGGACTGGGCGGGAGACAAAGTGGATAGGAAGTCCACTTCTGGAGGGTGCCAATTCCTTGGTTTCTCTATGGTAAGTTGGTCTTCCAAAAAGCAGAGTTGTGTGTCTCTCTCGTCCACCGAAGCGGAGTATGTGGCAGCTGGCAGCTGTTGTACTCAACTTCTATGGATGAGGCAAACTTTAAAGGATTACGGTGTCACTTGTGACAAAGTGCCTCTTTGGTGTGACAATGAAAGTGCCATCAAGATTTCTCTCAACCCGGTGCAACATTTCAAGACGAAGCATATAGAGATTCAGTATCATTTCATCCGGGATCATATTCGGCAAGGAGAAATCGAGCTTCACTATGTCAACACTCATGATAACCTTGCAGATATCTTCACGAAGCCTTTGGATGAAGCAAGATTTCGCGAGTTAAGGCATGAGCTAAATATCATAGATTTGAGCAATGTGGCTTGAAACCTTGCACACACCTCCCACTCAATATAGTTATCTTGCCTAGATGTAGGCATGGACATAGGGGGAGTATTGTTCTCTCAATGAACTCTTCCTCCCCCCATTATGCATAAATCGATCAAGTCTTTGTCATTTGCCATGTTAGATGGTATAAGTGCTTCAAGACGAGTGTTGGTCATGGGCCCAAGGATAGTTCTTTGCGGTGCCATACCAAATAACTCAAACATAGGTGGCTTCGGCCACCGGCCTCCTTCTTGGAGGAGTGTCTTGTGTGTTGTTTCGGTTGTGTGTTGTCTCTATTTCCGTGTGCCTTGCGTGTGCGCTTTTTGCTTTGCTCAAGCCTCTTTTCGAAACTCGCATCTCCTTAGGGAGCGGTACTACCGTGAGTAGTCACGGTACTACCGCAAGAGAGAATACAATACTACCGCAACCAGCACGGTAGTAATTTTTTACTGCCGCTGGTAGAGCGGTACTACCGCTCCGAGTGCGGTACTTCCGCCCGGGCGGTACTACCGCGATGACCGCGGTACTACCGCTCTTGTTCGAACGGCTGGGGGTTATAAGCGGGCAGGGGGAGTTCTAACTCCCCCCATACCCATTCATCTCGTCTTCCCCACGTCGTTTCTCTCTCTCTCTCTCCCTCAAGAACGCCACCGGAGGACCTCGCCGGATCTCCTCCCTCGGCCGCTCTCCTTGCATTCCGACCGGTGGGATCGATCCCCACCTCGACCTCTTGCCATGGATGAAGGTTTCTCTCCAAATCCCCTCTTCTTTTTGCCCGATTGTTGTTTTTAGGTTTTGGGGAGATGCTTGTTGTTCTTGTGTTCTTCTTGTCCTTACCCATGGAAGATTAGGATGTAGGAGAGTTGTTATGCAATAGAAATGCTAGTAAGTATGCTGCTACTAAGTTGCTATGATCAGCCGTAGTATCGTTCGCCGTTCTACGCGTTCTTGTCTAGATCCGTTTTCAGATCTGACCCGAGCAGTACTACCGCTGGCTGACCGCGGTACTACCGCTTTGTCGCGTAATGGTACTACCGTCCTACGGAGCGGTACTACCGTGATGAACGCGGATGTAAATTTTTAGTACCGAGTTCTGAGCGGTACTACCGCAACTCTTCCAAGTGGTACTACCGCCCCCTAAGCGGCACTAAAATTTTACATCTGCTTTCGTCAAGCGGTAATACCGCTTGATTCATATCTTCTTCGTAGTGCATACATATTATCCTTTCTACATGCTTTGTATGCCTTTTGTGGCTTTTGCATTGATTCTCTTTGTGTTTCCGTCGTGTTCTTGTGCTTGTGTCTTAGGTGGTGGCTCCGGTTCCAATGTTCATCGCACCAATCCCAGCCGTGACACCGGGTCCAAGCGTCTGCGCACCCAAAGTGATATGCCTGAGGGCTCCAATGCCCCCCAACGCAGATTCAAGACCGCCGCCAACAAGAACAAGGAACCAACTATGACCATGGAGGAGATGCCAGCTCATGAGTGCATGGCAAGGAGGAAGATCAACCCTTATGCAGATCCCCGAGCTCAATTCCATGGAGATGAACTGTTCTGGACCAAGCAGCTGTATTGTATCTACACAGAGGTACTCAAGAGTAAGCACAACATGTATGTGGATGCACATTGGATTGACATGGCCCACATGCGGAGGGATGATCACCGGGCCTACTTTGCCGAGGCTCTAGATCTGGTGGAGCAGTTTGGGATTGAGCACATCATGACATTTCAGATGGATTTTGACCCAGAAATCATGGCATAGTTCTATGCTTCGGTGCACTTCCATACCAAGGAAGAACGCACCATGACTTGGATGACAAATGGTCACAAGATGACTGCTTCATGGAAGGACTTTATGGATCTGCTTCAGGTTGCTGACGAGGGGCTCCACACCCCTCTTGGAGCGCGGCCTCATGCCAACGAAGAATCTGCCAACAAAGACCGTTTGCTGCCCTTTTATGTGGAAAAGACACTTGCTAGTGGCAAGAAGACATGGGTGATGAACCCCTTCCTCGATATCATGCATAGGATCTTCCGCAACACCCTGTTTCCTCGAGTTGGGGACAAGGACAAGGTACATGCATACCTCGTTGACATGCTGTTGATGTGTGAGGAGGCCCGCAATGCTCAGACTCAACCACTTGATATCTCCCATATCATGTGGTGTGAGCTTCGCTTTGCGATCTACACTCGCAAAGTGCCCATCGATGGTCCGTTTCTGTTTCTGCTTATCTCCAAGACTTGGGAGAAGCTTTACCCTGATGAGGAGTTCGAGGCCCCGCAGTGGATTCGTCATGAGCCTATCCGACTTCGCATCAAGAGTCGTTGGGCTAATACCACTACCCGTGCAGAGGCTGCTGCATCACAGATGGGTACATATGAGGAGCCTGTGGAGGAGGAGCCAGCCGAGGACAGTTCTGGAGGATATGCTCCTCCCTCGTTTGAGCCCTCTTGGGCTAAGAAGCTAAAGAGAAAGATGAAGGCACTATTTTGTATGCAGGCAAAGGGACAGTACAAGGCTCATGTGATTAACAAGCAATCTCGTCAGCGTGACAAGAAGATCATGAGGATCTTTGGTGAGCATGTGTCTAGTGGGTCAGAGGATATCATCACTCCAGAGGCAGAGTGGATTGCCCAACAGGGCTACAAGTGGTCTGAGTCTGAGGAGGAGCAGTAGGAGTCTGATGGAGAGCATGACGACTGAGTTCTTCCGCCAGAGCTACCACCTATCTTAGGTGTCCTCTTTCCCTTTGTGGTGTCTCGATGCCAAAGGGGGAGAGAGTGTTAGGATTTGCGTCTTGTGCCGTGTCTATTTGCTTTTCGTTGGTCGAACTTTGTCTGCTTGCTTGTGTTTGTGTCGTGTGTGTGAGACTTTCATATGGTGTGAGACATATGCTCCTTCTCGTTATCTCGTTTTTATGTCTATGATATCTGTTAGGTTGTGAGAAATTGCTTTACTTACCCTTTACATGTGCTCACCCTATCCTCCTTACATCTGTGCGTAGAATCTTATTCTTTGTATGCAAGGAGTATATTGTTTCTAGAATATATGGGGAGCATTGATCCTAGTATGTGTGTTGTGCAGTCCAAAGCACCCTCTCTTACATGCACACATCTAGGGGGAGCTTACCTATATTCTATTGCTTTGCCTGGTTTGCTTACTTTCTTCTATATCCTTGTGCAAATCTCGTATTGTCATCAATCCACCAAAAGGGGGGAGATTGTAAGGGCATATTTCTCCCTAAGTAGTTTTGGTGATTGATGACAATGTATTTGCGGACTAATCGTGTGCAATAAGCTTTTTCAGATATATATCACCTAGGCACAAGACGATTAAGTACCCCTCGGATCTTATGGAAGCCGGTGTTTCCTTTTGTTTCTTTTTCGGTGGAATTGAGTCATAGGAAAGCCGTACTATTAAGAGGGGGTCCGCTTCGGAAAGGTTTGGGTGGAATCAACACGTACACGTCTACTCATTCGCACCACCTTTCCTTTGCTTCTCTGGAGCTCCGGCTGTTTTCCTCGTCAGTACAAAACAGTGGCTTCCTACTACTACAACTGCCTGGCATGCGGTAGTACCGCTCAGAGTGAGCGGTAGTACCGCACAGCCACACGGTAGTACCGCCTCAGGACCGCGGTAGTACCGTAGCATGAGCACGGTAGTACCGTGTGGCTAGCCCAGCGTCGTAACTAGTACGGTAGTAGGTGCGGAAGTAATTTTTTACTTCCGCATCCTATGCTGTAGTACCACTTGGGTCAAACGATAGTACCGTGTCGTGTTTTTACTACAACCGTATTTCTGTGGATGTAGCTGCAGATGTATTTTATTTAGTCCGCACTTCTCCTCGGCCTGTCTAGCCCTGCCTTGCGGTAGTACCGCAGGGACATACGGTAGTACCGCTCAGGCAGTACTACCGCCCGTTGCTTCAACGCAACAGGGCTAGTCCTGGCAAGTACTGCACCAGCGGTAGTACCGCATCCAGAGTGGTAGTACCGCTGGGCCGAGCGGTAGTACCGCTACTTACGTGCGGTAGTACCGCGCTCTGCGGGCAGAAATGTGGGATAACGGTTGGATTTGTTCTCCCACTACATATAGGGAGTCTTCTTCAAGAAGACTTACCTCTTCCTCCCCAAAGCTCCATTGTTGCTCAAAGCTCCATTTCCGCCCGATCTCTCTCCCTAGCCAATCAAACTTGTTGATTTCCTCGGGATTGCTTGAGAAGGCATCGATCTACACTTCCACCAAGAGATATTTGATTCCCCCACTAATCCCTTGTGGATCTTGTTACTCTTGGGTGTCTGAGCATCCTAGACGGTTGAGGTCACCTCGGAGCCATATTTCATTGTGGTGAAGCTTCGTGGTGTCGTTGGGAGCCTCCAATTCGGTTGTGGAGATAGCCCCAACCTTGTTTGTAAAGGTTCGATTGCTGCCTTCAAGGGCACCACTAGTGGAATCATGGCACCTTGCATTGTGTGAGGGCGTGAGGAGAATACGGTGGCCCTAGTGGCTTCTTGAGGAGCATTGTGCCTCCACACCGCTCCAACGGAGACGTACTTCCTCTCAAAGGGAAGGAACTTCGGTAACACATCCTCGTATTCACCGGCTCCACTTGTGGTTATTTCTTCCCTTTACTTGTGCAATCTTTCCTTGTTTATCTTAGATAGGTTGCTTGTGAGGTTATTATCTTGCTTCCTATAAGTTGTCATCATAATAGCATATCTAGACAACTTACTTGGTTGCTTAATTTTAATTGGTTAAGAAAAGCTAAAAATTGTTAGTTGCCTATTCACCCCCCCCCTCTAGTCAACCATATCGATCCTTTCAAACGCAAGCTCAAGAGGTAGCATCGGCCACCCCGCCTACTTCCAGGCGGAGATCGAGCCCGTGCGAGCTTCGCTGAGAGAGGAGGAACGGGCCCGCCCGGAGTACGCCGTCGGCAACCACGATGCGTGGGCGGCGTACTTCGAGCGCCGGCATGCCGAGCGGCTCATCTCCACCAAGAACGAGCCGATGGTGCGGGGCCGCAGCAACAGCGGCAGTTGCCGCCTGTGGTGGGGCGTCCCCGGCCGCACGCTCCACGCCGTCCTCGAGCACCTCGAGGGCGGCAAACGATCCCCCGTTCGAGTACCCGGCGGCCCCGGCCTTCCGCCGGATCGGCAGTCGCAGCGGTTGCGCGTGGCTGCCGAGGAGGATGCTCGGCGAGTCCTCCTCCTCCTCTTCCTCCTCTCGGTCCACCTCCCACTCCTCCGGGTTGCCGGCGCTCGTCTCCGTCAAGGCGGAACCCGCGGAAACGCCGCTCGGGAGGCGCACCCGCAGCGCCGGCATCGTCATCAACGAGGGGTGCGCCTCCTCCTCGGCTCCTCCCCGCCTCGTCAAGCTGAAGACGGAGCCGGGAATCGCCGCCGTAAAGACGAATCCAGGGGTCGCCGACGTGAAGACGGAGCCGGACCTTGACGACTCGGCGGCCATGAAGTGGGCGTGGGAGGAGCTGAATCGCCAGCGCTGCGCCCTAAAGGATATTGCTGCTCGGCAGTGTGGCCGCGACGAGGGAGGCGTCGTCGTTCTCGACGACAGCGACGACGACGCGCCGCCGTCGGTCCGCCAGGGCGACCCTGAGCAGGGCTCCAGCAGCGGCGTCCGCGTGAAGGAGGAAAAGAACGACGGCGGCAGTGGCGACGACGACGACTACACCATGTTCAGCCAGTTCTTCAGCCTGTAGTGGCCTTTGTTTTTTTTCTTTAATGTTTTCTATGTAAAAAATTATTCGCTTTCGGCGAATATTTGTCCCGTTTGCCGAATTATCGCCGAATTGCTATTTTGTAAAAAAAATAAAATATGCGTATGGGAGCGACCCTGGGGCCGGCGGCTGGGAACCGGATCGACCCCAAGGCCGATTTTAGCGCCGGTTCACCCCCAGGCGGCGATTTTTCGAGCCCCCCAACGGCTGGAGATGCTCTTATAGACAAACTGTTTTGGGGAGATTCGATGATAACCCCCCGGTTGGTTGGCTTCTATCATAAACCCATTTTGTGTCTTGCCCCAAACAGTGCCAAACAGTGGGAAAGGGGCTTATGATCGAGAGGCAAACCAACAGGCCAACAAGGAGGGTTATCATCAATTCTTCCACTGTTTTGTACCCCATATGTTCCTAAATACAAGTCTTTACAGAGATTTCACTATGGAGCATATACGGATGTATGTAGATGCATTTTCAAGTGTAAATTCACTTATTTAGCTTTGTATGTAGTTCAAAGTAAAATCTCTGCAAATACTTATATTTAGAAACGGAGGAAGTACAAAATATAGATAGATGAGTGAGGAGTGGATGACGAGGGGTCCTCGGACATGAAGAAGTTTTTTTTTCTTCACGATAGCAAAAATAAATAGGAGAGGTGAAAATGGTGATCAGCTAACTATAACCAGCGCACGATGCATCATACGTGTCCTTTTTTTCCATGGATCATACATGTCCTTGGCTATCGTTTTTGTGCGGTCGCATATTTCTAATCCACGCAGAAATCTTCTTGATTAAAAAAAGAGTAATAATAGTTAACTAGTTCTTGATAAATTACCAAAAGATATGGAAATGGGAAGTCTTAAAAAAGGTGCAAGTTGCAAGTATTTTGAAAAAACCAACTATTAATAAAAACTAACAACTAAACCATATTTTCTCTTACCATGAGTTCTCCCAAAACTTTCCTCTTTAATATATGAATGCTGTGTCCAATAATTTATACTTAATTTTGCGTTCTTTCATGATTATAAAAGGAATTATTATGATTAGATATTTTTCATTTTCTTCATTTAACTTTTATGAATGTCTTTCATTGTTGATTGGCTAAAATCCTAAGAGTAATAATAGTTAGCAAGTTCTTGATAAGTTACCAAAAGTCATATGCAAATGAGAAGTCTTAGAAAATGATGTAATTCATACTCCATCAGTTCCAAAATAAGTGTCATGGTTTTAATTCAAGGAAGGAGTAAGTATTTTCAAATGGCCAGCTATTAGTAAAAAATAGAGTAACAAACAATCCATATTTCCTCTCTTCGCTAGTTTTCCTAAAATTCCTGGTCCAATAATTTATAATTTCAGTTATCGTTCTTTCATGATTATAAAAGGAACTTTATTATTTTTAGATACTTTTCAGTTTCCTTTTTTATTTTTTATTTTTGTGAATGCCTTTCATCTTGTATTTGGGTTAGTAAGTGCATGTCTGGTTCATGTTGTAGCTGAGAAACTAAAATTGGTTCTCCAAATTCCTTTACTAAAGGGCACCGATAACCGTCACATGTGTGGCACAATGGACACCCGACCACACGATCCTGTGTGACATACCCAACAGACAGCCCACATGTCCCTGTGTGGGTGAACATCAAAACTGCTCACACGCCTGGGCGCAGCTACTTCGTGTCACACACAGAAACAACAACAACTACTCATCCCCATCCCGCACGTGTGGCACGAAGTAATTCCGCCCTAGCATTTTTTGATGGCAGCTTCAGCTAAACAATGATGGGAACTTTAGTTGTGAAGTATGGCAACTTCTCTGTTTTGGATGACAAGTTTTGGTTTTTGTTGGATTTTGTTCGGGTTAACTATAGTTGCCATGCGTAATTAATGGTAGTTGCCATCGTGTGATCAAACCACAGTTGTTACGTATGATTGACTAGTTACCATGTGTGGTCAAACCATAGTTGCCATTTATGGTCAAACATAGTTACCACGTATGATCAAGCCATAGTTGCCATGTATGGTCAACCATAGTTATCGTGTGTGATTAACTAGTTGCCACATATGCAAAACTGTAGTTGCCATCTATCACCGTGCGAGCATCGTATGGGCGAAGAGCAATTCACCCACATGCGACGCGAGCAGCCGCACACTAATAGACTGGATGGTGTTCGTGTGGGCGAGGAGCGCTTCACCCACACGACAACGCGAGCAGTCGTGCGCTAATGAACTGGATGGTGTCTGTGTGGGCAAGGAGCGGTTCACCCACACGACGCTGAGTGCTTATGTGGCTCTCCACCCAGATGACAACTATTGACTCTCCACCCAGATGACAACTATTTTAAAATTCATGTAAATAGAACAAACGACATCGAGTATGTGTGGGCATGTTGATACATATGGCATGTTTATACATATCGACGTTATCATTTAGGTTACTAAAACATTCACAAATCAATAATGGAGATTTTTTTTTCGTGTTCATCAAAGAGTTGAACAAGGAAGATATCATTATTTTGCAACGGAAATGAGCAAAGTTTACCAAATAATTGACGTATTAGAGCCAATTTTGCATTCTCCTCTCTGCCATCATTCACATCAAGAATTACATTTCCATAGGTACAAGCCGCTACTGAAGTTTTACAGTGTAAAACGCCCCGTCAAAATAACCCCCGCGCGTGTGTATTATAAATATCTACCGTGTGAATTAATGCCGTGCCTTTCATCAAATTCCTATTACATGTCAACCTACTCAGCCGGCGGCGCGAGGTTGAGCACCATGTCGGGCCCCTTCTCCCCGGCGACGGAGAACTCGTCGGGCACCGGCACGCCCAGCTCCTCGCACACGAACCGCACCACGCGCCGCGTGACAGACCCCAGCGCCATCTTGTTCACCGTCACGGCGATGGCGAACCCATGCTCCGGGTCGCAGAACCCGTTCGACCCGCCCATCCCGGAGTGCCCGAACCCCGTCGGCGGTGCGCCGGACCTGCCGTACCTCCTGAACCCAAGCCCGAACTTGCCGTTCGGGTAGATCATGCCCGAGTACTCGCCGACGCCCATGAACGCGTCCATGATGGCGCTGTCGCTGTTGCTGAACAACCTGCCGCCGGTGCTCCCTGATGTCGCCACCGACACTTCGCTGTCGGCGTCGCTGGTGCGTAGCTGGGCGTACTCGACCTTCTCCAGCGAGCTCGAGCTTCCGCTGCTCTTCTTCGCGGAGCCTTTCTTCTTCTTCTTCTTGGACGTGGTGGCAGTGGAGAGCGCGGGCGTATGCACGTGGCTGCCCAGGAGCGGCTTGGCGTTGCTGGAGTGCGGCGGGGGAACGGCACCGCCAGCTGCCAGCGCCGCATAGTACCGAGCGAGTGCACGGGCGGATAAGTGGCCGTTGGCGGCGGGGATGATGGCGCGGCGAACGTTCAGCGTGTTGAACATAGCTGGTACGCCAGCCGCCATCTGCGCAATGCCGCTCAGCAGTTCTGGTGGGACGTCTGGCCCTGGCTTGATCCCTTCTAGCTTCTGAATTTCTTCCATGTCGACGGTCAGCGTTGCCAAGCGAGACTCAACACCTAAAAAGGGCACAGATTATGAATAACGTCAGCCTTGTAAGAGAAGTGCCTCTCAGAACCGGAAATTGTGAAGCTAAGTCCAAAGCTGTCTTGATAACATATGCAGAATTAGTAAATCCAATGTGTTATAAACTTAAATTTCAAATTGTTCCAGTACTTCAGTTTCTGACTCCTTCTGACTGAAGAAAAGCAGCATATAGAAGACAATTTGCATAATCACGGAAAAACCAAAGAACAGATATTGTAAACTATCTGAACACTTTCTTTTCAGATCCGTTAACATACCTGGAGGAATTCCGACATATAGCTCTCCCTCGATGTGAAGAGGACGAACAATAGCCTCTTCTAGGATCTCTTGAAACTTCCTCCCTGATGCATGCTGTTATTGTCAAATGCCAGTGTTAGGATTCCTGAAATAAAGTTATAATACAAGCAATATGAGTGCACTTTCTTAGATTAATTATACCTCTATGAGACCGCCACACAGCCAACCAAAGGATAGGTAGTGATAAATTTGTGATGAACCAGGCTCAGTTTCGGGTGTAGATTTGGCAATCTGGTCTAGCATCTCTTCCCAATCACATACCGACATAGGATCGGTTTTGATCACATCTCCCAGAGCATTATGTAAACCAGATGTATGATTGAGAAGATGGTGCACCTTTATTACGAAGTGACAAATGAGTCTGTTAGTATCCTGAACTGTGTCTCATTACATAGCATAAGTGAAATAAGTTTGTGCACCTTGATTAGCTCCTTTTTGTTAGTCCCAAATTTTGGCCATATATCGGCAACTGTTTCTTCATACTTCAACTTCCTGAAAGATGAGAGCATACAGTCACTATATGGACAAGATAAAGTGTATAAAAGCATAAGGTAACATGGAAAAGATGCTTAGTAGTCTCCAAAGAGAATCATGCACAGCAGTCAGAGATCCAAAGGATCTGCTTCACATAAGAATGAGATGCTTGAAAGCCTAAACTAGAAGCACAGATCCTTTTAGGTGCGTCAGAAAACACATAATGTCAAAAAAAAGTGTGACTTTTGTAAAGTGAGACTTTCTTTTCGACCAACAGTGGATGCTGCCAATAATATCCACAAAGTGCGAAGCCCGGGGTGGAGGCCGCGGCGGAGAGGCTCTGCTCGGCGGTGCGGCGG
>LR738715.1:758274593-758306939 GCA_902687465.1 Secale cereale | reverse complement strand
ATCTCATGGGAAAGTGGGGGTGGGATGGGGCCCTTCGGTCGGGGAGAGAAAGAGAGGGACGCTCAGGGCTCTCCGTTTTTTGGGGACTGAGATCCAGTGACTTGCTGTGGGCGAGTCACCAGTGAACAGTATAGCGACTTGCCACCCTCTTTATACCATTCGACGTAAACAACGAGACAGCTACAGTGTACGTCCACAGTACCCAGTGAACAGTACATCATGAATGGTCCTTGTTGCTACTGGACTTGATCTGGGCTGTCCATTTCAGATCAAATGGATGAGTGCCCGCAAGTTACGGCGTGACTCACCTGATCCCTGTCCATTTTTTAGACGCAGGGAAGAAATGGAAAGGGTAAAGTGAGACTGCAACTAAAACTACAGCAACATAATACACTGAATGTTGAGTATACCGAGACAGAATACCCTGTTTCCTTGCAACATGCTACCATGTTTATACTTCTAGGCCCTTTTCATGTAGTACGAGTAAAACTAAGATGAAGATGAATACGACGATGAGCAAAAAATTGCACATAGCACGACTAATTCTACAGCATAATGCAGCCCGATGGCCTGCAAACAGATTTACAGTGGCATGCTAAGAAAAAACATGGTGCTGAAATTAACCACTCACCCTTGGTCGACGAGCCAATGTACCATTCCAGCAGTGATGCCCTTCGTCACCGAGAAAACCGGAAACAGAGAATCAGGCTGAACGGGACGTGGATCGTATTTCCCTAACGTACCAGCAGCGGTGTCTATTATGACCTTTCCGTCTTTGTATGCGCATACCTGCGGGAGGAATATCAGTAAGGCTGCGTTGCAACAAGACAACCGTATGCAGATATCGTTGGTAAAATTATGATGTGAAGTTTTGGCATACAAAATATTGCTACAGTACTGTCATGGCATGTAAATGAGTAACATGAGATTATTGACCCACTTGTAGTCCCAAAATTTTGTCGCTTCCCATCTCGAGTAGAAGACTCCTCAGTTTAGACTCCACTTCAGAGTTAACAGGTGAGTCATAAATCCACTCGCTATTAGTTGAGGGCCCACGTGTCATATTCCTGATATCAATGAAGCCTAATTTATTAGCAATTCGAAAAGAATGATCCGCACAAAGCTGATGCAAAACACAGGCATGGCATGCATCTCACCCTAGCAAAGTTGATTCAGCAAATGGCCTCATGATGTCCAGATAAACTATCCTTACATTCAGTGAAGCTGAAAGCCCTGCAGGTATAAATGAAAAACAGCCGCTGTGAGATGATGGACATGTCAGAGGAATGTACAAGTTCAAGAGACAAAGACATACCTCTAAGAAGATTCAAGACCCTCATAAAAATTATCGCATCCCCAGGGAAAGCATCAATCTAATAGCAAGAAAACCTTCATTTAACACCGGTCTCTTGGTTGACAAACCCAACACAGCTTAAAGGAAAGTAATTAGCTGGGCATGGCTACTCACAGGATTGAAATGTTTAACCTCCTTCTTGCTCAATTTCATCTTCTCTTGAAGGGCTTTGTTGTTTCGTTCTCTTTGCTCATTCAATGCTTTAATGTTCTCCTAATAAGTAGGAACAAACCACAACCAACCAGTTACTACAACTTCCTGCAGTACTAGGAACAAAAAAAAAATCTAGAACAGGCCTTCAGCATACTTTCGCTTCAGTTGCTGTAGTGGACTGGCGAAAAAATATTGAGGCAATCTCCATAGACTGCTGAGGCATGTCAACTCGCAGCTTAAGCCCCATCTCTGCAAAGGCTGACAGCAGTGCCACTTGGTCCCCCTACACATTGATCTCAGAATTGTAATTATAGAGTTTAAACAAAAGAATGCCAGGCTAGTAATAAGCAACAAAAGATAGAATGAAGCGAACATCTCACAAAAATTTACATTTGTGCCTATGATCACGTAGTGTTGCGTGAAATTTAATAATTTACTATACGAAAAAACATGGTCGCAAAAATAAAGCCAAGTTCCTGATTCTGTCTTGCTTATCTTATAGTACAATATTTATTACATGAAAAAAGTTAAAATATTAAAAGATATGCTTCTTTTGATTCAACCATAATACAAAAGAGGGGTTACAGTTACTCCTAAGGAAATGCTTGTTGCTTATAGCTACAAAATATACCCTTAACTGACTTCGCTCTTTGATGCCATGTGTATTATTTGTAAGATCAAAATGTTACAAACCTCAGCGCATGATAAAAACATCTTTGCTAGTGCCTGCTTCATTGATTGTGATATGCGTTTAGTGAGCCCAAAATCAAGGAGAATCGGTTTGTGCGGAGGTTCCTTGCTTACAAGAAAATTGCCTACAGAAAAGAAAAGCATGTTCGTATGATCCGCTGTGAAAGCAACACAAAGAAATCCAATGGAAATATTGGAGAACAGAATTTATGTGACACAAGATCTGCCTAAAGAAGCATAGAATTACAATACCAGGATGAGGATCGCCATTGAAGAAACCGTCAATGTATATTTGATGAGCATAAGCACGGGTTATCTCTTCAACAAGTCTTTTCTTATCAACACCATATTCTTCCAATGAATCATTGTCATGTAAGCGAATGCCGTCCATGTATTCCAGAATTAGAATTTTTTCAGTAGACTGATACAAAGAAGAATGGGTCAGACGATGGTCATGTGATTTGCAAACACCAATGCAAGACAGGCAGAATAAAATTCGGGCTGAGACCTGAATAATTTCTGGTATCAGTACATCAACATCGCTGGAAACACCGCCACTCCCACCTTCAGTTTTCCGACTAAGATTCTTGGAGACAGTCCTAGTGTTCTCTGAAAGTAGATTTTGCACCTTACATTATCATGATGACCTCTTTATGAATGGCTGTACCTAAGAATCTGAGCAAGGAGAACTACCTGCTTCATGATTGAAATCAAGTTCCTTGGGTGCCTCCTTGCACCATTCATCAATCATTGGGTTGAAGTCATACTGAGGTTCTGCCCATGCAATCCATTCGGTCAATGATTTTGCATTCTTCAAATCCTGATCACAGATGAAAAGTTACAATAGCAATCCTACCTGTCTTACAAAACACTATTGTCAGAAAAGAAAAGAACCTCTAATATGATCTCTTTGATACCATGATGCTGAACTTTGACAACCACTTCTCTGCCATCTTCCAGAGTTGCACGATGAACTTGTGCTATCTGTCAATAAGTGTTCATTCAGATGACCATGGTATGAATTTACACCAGAGAAAATACAGTTCATTTGATAGCAACAGAACTTACTGATGCGGTCGCAAGAGGGTCAACGTCAAAAGTAGCAAATAGATCACGCATGGGTTTCCCAAGTTCCTTTTCTATGGTTCCACAAACCTGCACACGACAGACCAAAACTAAAGACTAAGATGAAGTACATTAAGTCATGCTATATGATGTTGGCAGATTGGTTGGCTACAAAAATGGAAATGCTTATGATTAAATTATTTTTCAATCTACCATTCACTAATTAATGTATACATACCTCTTGAAGAGGGCGTGGAGGAAGCGAGTCCTGCAACTGCTTCAGGACCTCTATGTACGGCTCAGGAAGAACGTCTGCTCTCGTGGACAGATACTGGCCCATCTTCACCCACAAACCTTCTAGCTCTATCATGAGGTTGAGAACACGACGCGCATTCCGCTCGTGCGTCTTTGCCCATATGGAATTCTTCTTAACAGCGCTAACCCATTGAACTCTCTTCTGAACAGCCTGCTTGCAGCTCAGAAAGATGTTATTCTGCTTCCACCAGGACAACGGGAGTCGAAAGAAGAGCATGGAAAGAAGCAAACAAGCGCACCTTATAGTCCAAGTAGACGAAGAGGGCCAAGGAAAAAACTTTGAGGCGCCTGGATATGAGGGTTCCCCATCCCATCGGAAGTCAGCTGGTCAGGAGGAGGGGCGACGGAAGATTTCGGCACGCCGTGGTCAGCTCTGCTCGGGGCTCCTAGCAGGACTGCAACGCCACAAATAGGTTCAGCGAAGCAAAGCAAAATCAGCCACTTTCTTGACCTTCACAAGTCAGGTATTCAGAGAAAGCGACTTGATATGAAAAACGCGTTCGCTTGACTTGATAGCTCTCCACTTGCTTGCGTTAATGCAACAAAAAACAGAGTGAAATTGAAAGGCAAAAGCAGATGGCCCGGGTTAGCAGAAGCAGAATCCGTGCGACATGACAAAGGCATGAGCAAGTGGTCGTTTCCGAGACAACGCCACCCCCAACAACCACAACAACACGCGCAGCAGGCACCAGGCAAGCCGCACAAGAGGGAAATGCAGGTGCGTGTGCGGTGGTAGTTGTACAGCTTACAGTAGTAAGTACGTAGGACTAGACTCTCACTGTTCTCCTCCTCCTCCCCCTACAGTTTACTCACAGGGTCTCCCAAAAACGTGGACAGAAACTTCGCCTTATCAAGCACGAACCGTAGAAGTAGAACCCACTGCTCCAGGGGACGATGAATCACAGCAAACTCCTATGGGGGAACTGAAGCACGGACTTGGCTTCGTCAGGCACCAAGAACACTAGAAAGAATACATCGCTGCAGCCTGCAGAGGGGATGAAGATGAACTACAGCAAACTCGCGGCAGGGAAGGCGGTTCCTTAGCAACGAAGCGACGAATTCTCTCCCGATGGCATCCTCCAGTCCGGCTGCCGTTGCGTGTGGGATTAATTCCCATCCCACGGCGAGGCGAACCCCCGAGGAACCTCCCTCCCGGGTCATCCACGGCCACAGAACCGAATTCCATCCCCCGAGCTGGGGAATTTCCATACTCGGCTCGAGTAGATCGCCGCAGAAACCCAGATTATCCCCCCCAGGAAAAAAAATCGTCGAGAGGCGAGATTACCTGGGCTCGCGGTCGGTCCCGGGACCGCGGAGTGAATCGCCGGGCTCCCCCGCGCGGCCGGGGATCCGACGCGCCCGTTCGCTCGCGAGAGCACCAAAAAAGAAAGGAAAGAAAGCGGTTAGGGGTGTGAGGAAAAGAGGAAGAGATTTTGTGAGCGAGGGGGGTTTGGTCTTTGGTGGTCGTCAGAGGACCCTCGAGCCACACTGCGCCAGGTATTTATATTTGTTTACGGACTCCGAGCGGGCCGGGTTTGCGCCTAAGCCCTCACGTCACCTTGTTATTAGCTTCGGATTTTTTTTTTGTCTCAAAAAAAAATTAGCTTCGGATTTTCAGAGTCAAATGATGATGTAGCGATCACTGGTCATCGGTCGCCCGGCCGGCCGGCCTTGCGGAACCTAATTCAAAGACGATTCCGTCCATCGTGCGAACTATGGAATTGATTCGTCGTCTATTAGACTAGAAAGGCGCGCCTGCGACAGGATGTAGATCTGCTCCCTTCATTCATTCTTCTTCTTCTTCTTCTTCTTCTTCTTGGTATTGCGAGTAAAAATGTTCCGTCAACCCTGTGATCATCACTGTAATACGTAGTACTCCATCCGTAAAGAAATATAAGAGCCTTTAGATACGTACATTGCTTGGTAGCACGTCGTTGATCCCTGTGCGTAAGAAATTGCAGGCATGGAGCCGCTCCTTGAGACCTTAATTAAGGTGCAAATTTAACCCATGATCGTGTCCCCATCGCATGACCCCCGCCGAGCAAATGTTGCCTAGCTTAATTTGGTTCCAGGAGAATTCATACGGACGGAGGTGATGCTTGCGTTGGCCGATTTTTACATCCGAGTGGTCAGCAGTACGCCAGTGCTGGGCCGGGCCTGGCCTGGCCGGTGGTGGTAGCTCAGCGGATGCGTCAGCCCCCTCGTGCAAGAAAGAAGGGTCAAATGGGTCAGCTTCTGGAAGATTGATTGAAGCCTCGCGGTGACAGAGCGAGCCACGTGCTTTGCTTCTTCCACGGGGAGAGTCCAGGGCTCGCGAGTCGCCCACCCACAGCCTCGTCGTCCGATCGTCCACTGCACATGTCCTCTGCTACCGTGGAAAACAAACACAGGCACGCAGCCACCGGATCCACAAAGGACTCTCACAAGATTTGTCAAACTTGGAATTTTCTTACTGATTTGTGGCGCGGGAGACGGTACGTG
Source organism: Secale cereale (assembly GCA_902687465.1). NCBI lineage: Eukaryota > Viridiplantae > Streptophyta > Magnoliopsida > Poales > Poaceae > Secale > Secale cereale. The sequence goes on along the minus strand of LR738715.1, from coordinate 758,300,881 downwards.
GTCTTTGTATGCGGGAACGCCCGAGGCTTTATTCGGCGTGTAACCCAGTTCCCTCAATAAGGGCATGTACAATTGTTGATAAGATATGCGTCGTCTCTTAGTTTTACCTTCAATAATTAGTTATTTCTAAAAACGTGGTGAGACATATTGTGCTAAGAGATCATATCTTGTCTTTTCTTAAATAAGAGAAGACAAGCCTTCTCTTATGATTTCTCTCTCTTTCACCTCATCATTTATCCTACATGGCACTCTTAAGATAGAATCATTGTACACAGGGGCGGATCAACATGAGGTCATGGGTGTACATCCGTACATCCAATTTTTTTGGCAATAAAACCCTACATATGATGTATATTAGTTATTTGTGTTAACAATGGTGTAGTTTAAGTAATGTAAATCACGCTTCATTTAGATGCCTCGTGCCCTCGTCCAACAAGTGCATCTCGCTTTGACACTCCCGCACACGACCTGACTAGCCCAGCGCCACTTCTTTGATCCCCTGGCACATAGACGCCTTATTATATTGTTGCTTAAAAAAATGAATTTTGTTACATTTTGTGCGCATGTTTTCTTCTACCAGACGCCATGCCATGTTTATTTTCATGAAAAACTGTAGGGTTGCACAGTAAATAATCTTCAGTTTTAACCATGTCCTTAAGCTATTTTAGGTATTGTCAGTGTGAAGTGAAAAAAAAATCTTGGTATGTGAATATTTAAGATATCACATCCGTAAAATAATAAAATTGAACACCCAAATCTGAAATCCTGGATCCGCCACTGATTGTTCATGCACTAACCCTTCTTCTCATATAAACCCGGCTATACTATCATGCACTCGCCCACTGAACAATATTGTTGTGATGTTGTATTGCTATACAAGCGTACAAGGAACATCATAGATCTTACTCCCTCGAAGTTAGTACAAAGTTGAGTCGTTTATTTTGGAACGGAGAGAGTACAAGTTTAGAGAGAGTGCCCTTTTGGTGCTCGGGCTATCACCACGATCCAGAATTGTTTCAAGATGGGTGCATCCATTCGTTTTCATGTCGTACAGCTCGCGACACGTGAATATGGTGAATGTGATGAGAACATGATACAAGGTCGGTATCAGACATGTGCAGCGGGTGGTGTGTGTTGGTGAACGTAGTATTTTCAAAATTTTCCTACGATCACGCAGTATCTATCTACTAGATGCATAGCAACGAGGGGGAGAGTGTGTCTACGTACCCTCGTAGACCGGGAGCGGAAGCGTCTAGTGACGCGGTTGATGTAGTCGAACTTCTTCTCGATCCAACCGATCAAGTACCGAACGTACGGCACCTCCGCGTTCAGCACACGTTCAGCTTGATGACATCCCGCGAGCTCTTGATCCAGTTGAGCTTCATGAGAGAGTTTCGTCAGCACGACGGCGTGGTGACGGATATGATGAAGTTACCGTCGCAGGGCTTCTCCTAAGCGCTGCAACGATATGACCGAGGTGTGTTACTGTGGAGGGGGGCACCGCACACGGTTGGGAGAGATCAACTGATCTTCTGTGTTCTAGGGTGCCCCTGCCCCAGTATATAAAGGAGCAAGGGGGAGGCCGGCCGGCTCTCTATGGCGCGCCAGGAGAGGCAATCCTACTAGGAATAGGATTGCAATCCTATTCCTAGTAGGAGTCCACCAAGAAGGAGAAGGGGGGAAGGAAGGAGAGGGAGAAGGAGAAGGAAAGGGGCGCCGCCGCCCCCTCCTTCCTTGTCCAATTCGGACCAAGGGGTGGGGGGGGGCGCGGCCCAGCCCTGGCCCTCCTTCTCTCTTTCTCCTATGGCCCATTAAGGCCCATAGCTTCCCCGGGGGGTTCCCGTAACCCCCCCGGTACTCCGGTTAATTCCAAAACTTTACGGAACACTTCCGGTGTCCGAATATAGTCGTCCAATATATCAATCTTTACATCTCGGACATTCCGAGACTCCTCGTCATGTCCGTGATCTCATCCGCCACTCCGAACTACCTTCGGTACATCAAAACTCATAAACTCATAATACCAATCATCATCAAACGTTAAGCGTGCGGACCCTACGGGTTCGAGAACTATGTAGACATGACCGAGACTCATCTCCGGTCAATAACCAATAGTGGAACCTAGATGCTCATATTGGTTCCTACATATTCTACGAAGATCTTTATCGGTCAAACCGCATAACAACATACGTTGTTCCTTTTGTCATCGGTATGTTACTTGCCCGAGATTCGATCGTCGGTATCTCTATACCTAGTTCAATCTCGTTACCGGCAAGTCTCTTTACTCGTTCCGTAATACATCATCTCGTGACTAACTCATTAGTCATTTGCTTGCAAGGCTTATTATGATGTGCATTACCGAGAGGGCCCAGAGATACCTCTCCGACACTCGGAGTGACAAATCCTATTCTTGATCTATGCCAACACCACGAATACTTTCGAAGACACCTGTAGAGCATCTTTATGATCACCCAGTTATGTTGTGACGTTTGATAGCACACAAGGTGTTCCTACGGTATTCGGGAGTTGCATAATCTCATAGTCATAGGAACATGTATAAGTCATGAAAGAAAGCAATAGCAGTAAAACTTAAACGATCAAAGTGCTAAGCTAACGGATGGGTCTAGTCCATCACATCATTCTCCTAATGATGTGATCCCGTTGATCAAATGACAACTCATGTCTATGGCTAGGAAACATAATCATCTTTGATCAACGAGCTAGTCTAGTAGAGGCATACTAGGGACATACTGTTTTGTCTATGTATTCACACATGTACTAAGTTTCCGGTTAATACAATTCTAGCATGAATAAAAGACATTTATCATGATATAAGGAAATACAAATAACATCTTTATTATTGCCTCTAGGGCATATTTCCTTCAGTGTGCTGGCGCATGAGCCTTTCAAAGCATTGGTGTTCTTGGCACAGAGGAATGGGTGGCGTGTGGTTGGGAAATTTAGTGACATGCGTTGATTCCATCCCCCCCGCGGTGAACTCAAGGACACACATGGCAGCGGAAAGGCTGAATACCACGGAGTTGTCAGCAGACGCCTGTCAGCAGGATATATAGATGAGCTCGAGGTCTTCTTCCAAGGGTGAGAGGTAAAGTAATTTTCATATCTATAATTTAGAGTGCTGAATTGCTGGATTAAATTTATGATTTACTGTATGTGTTTACCTAGATTTGTGATGCACATCAATCAGGTTAGGGGCGAACAAGAGCTTCGTTTCATTGCTCAATAGAGTTTCCGCGGTACAAACGTTTGTAGCAGAGCTTGATGGCATAGAAGTGAACCCATTGATCTCATAAGACGTGGTGTAGCTATTTGATTGTCAATAATACGTCTCCAACGTATCTACTTTTCCAAACACTTTTGCCCTTGTTTTTGACTCTAACTTGCATGATTTGAATGGAACTAATCTGGACTGACGCTGTTTTCAGCAGAATTGCCATGGTGTTATTTTTGTGCGGAAATAAAAGTTCTCGGAATGACCTGAAACTTCACGGAGCCACTTTTTGGAAATAATAAAAAATACTGGCGAAAGAATCAACCGAAGGGGGCCCAAGCCCTGGCCACGAGGGTGGGAGGTGCGCCCTACCCCCTGGGCGCGCCCCCTACCTCGTGGGCCCCCTGGAGCTCCACCGACCTCAACTCCAACTCCATATATTCACGTCTGGGGAAAAAACAGAGAAAAGAATTCATCACATTTTACGATACGGAGCCGCCGCCAAGCCCTAATCTCTCTCGGGAGGGCTGATCTGGAGTCCGTTCGGGGCTCCGGAGAGGGGAATCAGTCGTCGTCGTCGTCATCAACCATCCTCCATCACCAATTTCATGATGCTCACCGCCGTGCGTGAGTAATCTCATCGTAGGCTTGCTGGACGGTGATGGGTTGGATGAGATTTACCATGTAATCGAGTTAGTTTTGTTAGGGTTTGATCCCTAGTATCCATTATGTTCTAAGATTGATGTTGCTATGACTTTGCTATGCTTAATGCTTGTCATTATGGCCCGAGTGCCATGATTTCAGATCTGAACCTATTATGTTTTCATGAATATGTGAGTTCCTGATTCTATCTTGCAAGTCAATAGTCACCTACTATGTGTTATGATCTGGCAACCCTGAAGTGACAATAATCGGGACCACTCTCGGTGATGGTCGTAGTTTGAGGAGTTCATGTATTCACTAAGTGTTAATGCTTTGGTCTGGTACTCTATTAAAGGAGCCCTTAATATCCCTTAGTTTCCAATAGGACCCCACTGCCATGGGAGGGTAGGACAAAAGATGTCATGCAAGTTCTTTTCCATAAGCACGTATGACTATATTCGGAATACATGCCTACATTACATTGATGAACTGGACCTAGTTCTGTGTCACCCTATGTTGTAACTGTTGCATGATGAATCGCATCCGACATAATTATCCATCATTGATACATTGCCTACGAACTTTTCACATATTGATCTTTGCTTAGTTACTTTTTCGTTACCACTGTTACAATTGGTGCAAAAACTGCTATTGTTACTTTTGCCACCGTTACCGTTATTTCCATACTACTTTGCTACTAAATACTTTGCTACAGATATTAAGTCTTCCAGGTGTGGTTGAATTGACAACTCAACTGCTAATTGATGACCCACAAGTGTAGGGGATCTATCGTAGTCCTTTCGATAAGTAAAAGTGTCGAACCCAACGAGGAGCAGAAGGAAATGATAGGCAGTTTTCAGTAAGGTGTTTTCTGCAAGCACTGAAATTATAGGTAACAGATAGTTTTGTGATAAGGTAATTGGTAGCAAGTAACAAAAGGTAAAAGTAAATAAGGTGCAGCAAGGTGGCCCAATCCTTTTTGTAGCAAAGGACAAGCCTGGAAAAACTCTTATATGAAGGAAAGCGCTCCCGAGGACACATGTGAATTATCGTCAAGCTAGTTTTCATCACGATCATCTGATTCGCGTTCGGTACTTTGATAATTTGGTATGTGGGTGGACCGGTGCTTGGGTGCTGTCCTTGGACAAGCCTCCCACTTATGATTAACCTCTAATGCAAGCATCTGCAACTACAAAAGAAGTATTAAGGTAAACCTAACCATAGCATGAAACAAGTGGATCCAAATCAGCCACTTACGAAGCAACGCATAAACTAGGGTTTAAGCTTCTGTCACTCTAGCAACCCATCATCTACTTATTACTTCCCAATGCCTTCGTCTAGGCCGAAGTAATGGTGAAGTGTCATGTAGTCGACGTTCACATGACACCACTAGAGGAGAGACAACATACATCTCATCAAAATATCGAACGAATACCAAATTCACATGACTACTAATAGCAAGACTTCTCCCATGTCCTCAGGAACAAAAGTAACTACTCACAAGACATAATATTGTTTATGATCAGAAGGGTATTAATATGCATAATGGATCTGAACATATGATCTTCCACCAAATAAACCAACTGGCATCAACTACAAGGAGTAATCAACACTACTAGCAACCCACAGGTACCAATATGAGGTTTGGGTACAAAGATTGGATACAGGAGATGACCTAGGGTTTGAGAGGAGATGGTGTTGGTGAAGATGTTGATGAAGATAGCTCTCCCCAAGATGGGAGAGTTGTTGGTGATGACGACGGTGAAGATAGCTCTCCCTAAGATGCTTATTTCAATGTTCATGCTTTATATTGCTTTGTATCTTAGTCATCATCAGTTGTCTGCTCTTTCAAAACCTTTGCTAGCCTAACTCTGTACTAAGCGGAATTCTGCTTGTGCGTCCATACCCTTAAGCCAATACCTTCCATATTAGTCCACCATACCTACCTATTCGTGGTACCCCACTACCACCTCCTAAGTATATAATTTATGTGTTATCCTTAAATATTCAAAATCTTTTATTTTGTGCCTCTGTTTTAGCTCATGAGGAAGTAGTAGCTAATTCATGACCTTTTTGAGTTGGACAAGCTTCACTCCAGGATTGCATGTATAATGTGCAAACCCATAATACGAAAAGGAACTGGCATTGAGTGTGCCCGGCTTAAAAATAATATAACAAACAAACCCTCCTTCACCCTTTGTTCATGAGAAATCAGAAAACTTTGGCAGTGATAAACAAAGGAGAATAAGAGGATGTTACCGTCCTCATACGGGAGCCGTTCCTCGAAACTTGTCCAGTTCAAGAAGTAATTGAGTTATCTGTTAGCATTCGTTGACGAATCATGCACCTCTCAAAAATTTGTTTTCATTCTGTTTGATTTGAGGATAGCACATGAGTTTTCCCTACTACCCTAGAGCAGGGCCTATCTTTTAATTTTAAAGTTGAGTCAGTTATTCCTACTTCCTTCTATTTCTCAAAGAGAGCAGACGTTTGATGTTGATAAGGATTCATGCATATAAAGCTGCATTAAGATTTGTCATACCATATCCTTGTTGACATTATCATTTGATAAGTAAGTTGTTTGTCATGCCCAGCTAAGGCCAATATCTTCCTTTGTGTTAACACTTTCACTTCTTGCTTATTAACTTGTTATTTCAAAAAGCTTCGATTAATCCCATCAAAAGCAAAAGCTAAAATTATTTGTTGTTCCTTGACCAAAGGACATGTTTGCCATGATGTAATGAGTTTCTATTAGTCCTACTTTCGAATATAAGTGTTGACACTCTTTCATAAGAGCCTTATGAGTTGAAGATTGTTGCTGAGGATATTTGAGTTGGTGAAGAGACTATGATGCTTCTTGTCCGTATTCTATTTATCGACACTTCACTCTCTAAACTTGTGGACAGGTTTACCGAGTTCGTATTCGCTTGGGGACAAGCGAGGTCTAAGCTTGGGGGTGTTGATACGTCCAAAATGCATCACTATTTTGTATTATAATTCATCCTTATTCATTGATATATTTCACGTTATGATGATGTTCTTATGTTGTTTTGGTCTATTTTACGCAGTTTGCAACTTTCCGATGCCAGAACAGCAGACGCAGGATTCAGCAGGAAAAAGTGGATGCTGAGTTGCTGAAGAAGAACACCTCCAAATTACCTGAAAATTGACGGGACGTGTTTTTCAGAAGAATAACGAAGACACGCAAAAGGGGAGTCAGAGGGGGGCCACAGGGTGCCCAGGCGCCCTGGGGGCGCGCCCCCCTGGCCGCGCCGGGGGGGCGCCTGGAGCCCCTGGCCCACTTCTGGTCACCCCCTTTTGCATATATGCTCTCCGTCTCCCGAAAACCCTAGGGACGGGACTTTTTTCGGAGTTTTGCCGCCGCTTCGAGGCGGAAACCTACAGAGAAGAAAAGGGCATCTTCGGCGGGCAGATTCCGCCGGGGAGATCACCTCCCGGAAGGGGAGATCATCGCCATCGTCATCACCATCATCACGGGCATCATCGAGATCATCATCAACATCATCCCCAACACCAGCACCATCTCCATCTTCATCCAAATCTCATCTTTCCATCGCAACTCGTGTTGTAACTTGTACTACCTATCCTCTCTACTCTATCGGTGTTGATTACTACTTTGTGGTGAATGCTATTGAGTTTTGTTGGAGAAATATTATTATGTACAGATTGTTTATCACATATTTATCCCCTCTGATCATGATCTCTTTTATGTCTTGTGAGTAGTTACTTTAGTTCTTGAGGACATGGGGAAAGTCTTGTTGTTAGTAGTCATATGCTGTTGAAGTAATATGTGTTGTTTGATACTTAAGTTGTGTTGTCATTCTACTAGTGGTGTTGTGTGAGTCGAACACCCAACACTTCGCCTTATTAAGGACCTAGGGGAATGCATTGTGTATAAAGAATGCTTATGGTGGGTTGCCGGAGTGACAGAAACCTGAACCCCAGTTCGCACGCTTTTGCACAAGGGAATAATGGATCCTCGATCGTATTGCTATGGTTAGGCTTTTGCCTTAAATTCTATCTTGTATTTGCGGATGCTTGCAAGGTGTTTAATCATAAGAGTGCATTCATCTTGGTCTAGAGAGTGCACTAGCATAGATCCACCCACCAACACTTATCAATACATAACATAGTATGGATACGGAATACGACGAAAGCACATGACTGCCTCTCCCGTGTGTCCTCAAGAACACTTTAGTCTTTATAAGTTCAGTTGCTAGGCCTCTCCTTTGCTAAGAAAGGATTGGGCCACTTGTTACTCTCAGTACCTTTTACATTACTTGCCATTACATTTCTATTGCTTATATCGAGAAAACCCCTAAAAAGTTATCTTTCAGTGCTTGCAGTAATTTCTTGCTCAGAATCGCTTATCAATACCTTCTGCTCCTCGTTGGGTTCGACACTCTTTACTTATCGAAAACGCTGCAACAGATCCCTTACGGTTGAGGGTCATCAAGTACCGTTTTCTGGCGCTGTTGCCGGGGAGCGTAGCGCTATTGGTAAAGTGAGACTGGTAAGAAAGTCTTTTTATAATTCTGTTTTTATTTTTACTATTGTTGCTCTTTGTCCTTATGGATAACCCTATTATTGGAGCGTTGCTTGCGGGAAGACACCCCACACCTATGGTGGTTGATCCTCCCCCTACTGAAATTGTGCCTTATAAAATACCAGCTGGCATTATCGATTATGTTTTGACTAATCGTTATGCAGGAGACAGACATCCCGGTGAACACTTGCTATATTTTGTCACGACTATGTTCATTATTTAAGCTTGCAGGTGTATCGAGGGAGTTTGTCATGACGAAATTGTTTGTCGTATCCCTTACAGATAAAGCTTCAGATTGGTATGGGCTTCTCGATAATCCACACTTGCTGGACTGGCAGGAGCTTATGTCTCTCTTTTATACTAAATTTTATCCTCTTCATGAAATTCATCGAGACAGGAATTATATCTATAACTTTAGGTCTCGTGACGGAGAAAGCATTGCTCAAGCTTGGGTGAGACTGAAGTCTCTAATGCTCAAATGCCCTATTCATAAGCTTCCCAAGGAAATTATACTTACAAATTTTTATGCCAAGCTTTCTCGTCAGGATAAGGAGATGCTGGATGCCTCCTCTAGTGGGGTATTTCAGAAGAAGAGTGTTGAAGAAAGGTGGGATCTCCTTGAAAGAATCCAGAGGAATACCGAAGATTGGGAAATTGATAAAGGTATTGAACCCGCTATAAATTATGAACATGATTATATTGAGAGCTATGTAGAAACTGGTTACTTCAATACTTTTTGCTCTAAGATTGGTCTTGATTCCCATCTAGTGATTGATTTATGTAAGAATTTTGCCTCTCATGTTGATTCTTTTAAAAAGAGTAGAGACCAGCACCATGCACCTTTTAAAGAAAAACCTATTGATATTTATGTTGCTGATCCTATTTTGCCTGCAGTTATATATGAACAGCCTCCTTTTCCCACGAGGATAAAGGAGCACTCTCTTGTGACAGGCATAATAAATAAAAGTGAGAGAAAAGTTGATGAACCTGAGGACCAGATCAGGGTCGATCCTCGAGTTGCATTGATTAAAGACCTTGTTACTGATGATGTTTTGGATTCCAATATAACTTTTTGTGCTGTTTCCACTAATCTTGTCACAACCAAGAACAAAGGCCCAATTTCAGGTACTCCGGTGGTATCTGTTAAAATAGGAGATCACAATTATTATGGGCTATGCGATTTGGGATCAAGTGAAGTGCTATTCCTTATTCACTTTATGAAGAAATCATCGGTGAGATTTCCCCTTGTGAACTTGAAGAAGTTGATGTTACTATTCATCTTGCAAATAGATCAACTATCTCTCCTATCGGAATTGTGAGGGATGTTGAAGTCCTATGTGGAAAGGTAAAATACCCTACCGACTTTTTGGTGCTTTGTTCAGCTAGGGACGATTTTTGTCCCATAATTTTTGGTAGACCTTTTCTTAGAACTTGTGGAGCTATAATAGATTGCAAGAAAGGTAAAGTTTCTGTTGAATTCAATGGTGAGCCATATGAATTTAATTTTTCTAAATTCTCTAAGCAGCCTCGTGGTACTGATTTACCTAGTAATGATAAAATTATTGAAAGTATTGACTCTATTGCTATTCCTCCTGATGATCCTTTGCAGCAATACATAGAGGACCACGAGAATGATTTGCGGATGCAGGAAAGAAATGAATTAGATGAAATATTCTTGAGGCAGCCTGCTATCCTGAAGCACAACCTTCCGGTTGAACCTTTGGGAATTTTATCAAAACCAAAAGAAGACCCGGTGTTCGATCTCAAACCTCTTCCCGATACGCTCAAGTATGCCTATTTAGATGAAAAGAAAGTATATCCTGTTATTATCAATTCTAACCTTTTAGGATATGAAGAAGAGCGATTATTGGAAGTACTTCGTAAACACCGAGGCGCAATTGGCTATACCCTTGATGACCTTAAGGGGATTAGTCCATCTATCTGTCAACATACTATCAACCTTGAGCCCGATGCTAAACCAGTTGTTGATCATCAACGACGGTTGAACCCAAAGATGATGGATGTCGTGAGAACTGAGATTCTCAAGCTTCTAGCCGCAGGTATTATCTACCCTATAGCTGATAGTAAGTGGGTAAGTCCTGTACATTGTGTTCCTAAGAAAGGAGGTACAACTGTGGTTCCTAATGATAAAAATGAACTAATACCTCAGAGAATTATTATTGGATATAGAATGTGTATTGATTACAGGAAGTTGAACAAGGCAACCAGGAAGGATCACTACCCGTTGCCGTTCATCGACCAAATGCTTGAAAGGTTATCCAAAAACACCCACTTTTGTTATCTCGATGGTTATTCTGGCTTCTCTCAAATTCATGTTAACACTGTCGATCAAGAGAAGACCACTTTTACTTGTCCTTTTGGTACTTACGCTTACAGACGTATGCCTTTTGGTTTATGTAATGCCCCTGCTACTTTTCAAAGGTGTATGTCTGCTATCTTTCATGGTTTCTGCGGGGATATTATGGAAGTCTTCATGGACGACTTCTCCGTCTATGGAACTTCATTTGACCATTGTCTTCACAACCTTAATAAAGTTTTGCAGAGATGCGAGGAGACAAATTTGGTACTCAATTGGGAGAAGTGCCACTTTATGGTTAATGAAGGAATAGTTCTTGGTCACAAGATTTCCGAAAAGGGAATTGAAGTGGACAAAGCCAAGATCGAAGCTGTTGAAAGGATGCCTTATCCAAAGGACATCAAAGGTATTCGCAGTTTTCTCGGTCATGCGGGTTTTTATAGAAGATTTATTAAAGACTTTTCTAAAACCTCGAGACCCCTCACTACTCTTCTCCAGAAGGATGTTCCTTTTGCGTTTGATGAAAATTGTAAGGAAGCTTTTGAAATCCTTAAGAAAGCTTTAATAACTGCTCCTATAGTACAACCACCTGACTGGAACTTACCTTTTGAAATTATGTGTGATGCAAGTGATTTTGCTGTTGGAGCTATCTTAGGACAAAGGGTTGATAAGAAATTGAATGTTATACATTATGCTAGTAAGACCCTTGATAGTGCTCAAAGAAATTATGCTACTACTGAGAAAGAATTCATAGCTGTAGTTTTTGCTTGTGATAAGTTTAGGCAGTATATTGTTGATTCCAAAGTTATTATTCATACTGATCATGCTGCCATTAAGTATCTTATGACAAAGAAGGATGCCAAGCCAAGGCTTATCCGATGGGTGCTCCTTCTCCAAGAATTTGATTTGCAGATTGTTGATAGAAAAGGGGAAGACAATCCGGTAGCGGACAATCTTTCAAGAATGGAAGATATACCGCATGACCCCATTCCAGTTAACGATAGTTTTCCAGACGAGCAACTTGCCGTTGTAAAAGTACAACCTCTCTCCGATCCTTGGTATGCAGATTATGCTAATTTTATTGTTGCAAAGTATTTGCCTCCAGGTCTAACATTTCAGCAAAGGAAGAAGTTCTTTCATGATTTGAGGCACTACTTTTGGGATGACCCACATCTTTTCAAAGAAGGTCCCGACGGGATCGTGAGAAGATGCATTCCGGAACATGAGCAGAAGGACGTTCTCCAATGGTGTCATGACAGTCCCTATGGAGGACATCACGCCGGTGAGAGGACTGCACATAAGGTTCTTCAATCAGGTTTTTATTGGCCCACTCTCTTTAAAGATGCTAGAAATTATGTTTTAGCCTGTGATAAATGTCAGAGGGTTGGTAACATTAGTAGAAGGAATGAGATGCCTATGAATTACTCACTAGTGATTGAACCTTTCGATTGTTGGGGTTTCGATTTTATGGGTCCTTTTCCTTCTTCGCACAAGTACACTCACATTTTAGTAGCTGTTGATTATGTGACCAAGTGGGTTGAAGCAATCCCCACTGAAAGTGCTGATCACAAAACATCTTTGAAAATGCTTAAAGATGTAATTTTTCCTAGGTTTGGTGTACCAAGGTACCTCATGACCGATGGAGGATCACACTTCACGCACGGAGCTTTTAGAAAAGCTTTGGCTAAATACGATGTTAATCATAGAATTGCTTCACCTTATCATCCTCAAACTAGTGGGCAAGTTGAGCTCACCAATAGAGAGATTAAGTTGATCTTGCAGAAAACAATAAATAGAAATAGGAAGGATTGGTCAAATAAACTGGGAGATGCTTTGTGGGCATATAGAACTGCTTACAAAAACCCCATGGGCATGTCTCCCTATAAGATGGTGTATGGCAAGGCTTCCCATTTGCCATTAGAACTAGAGCACAAAGCTTTCTGGGCTGTTAGAGAGCTTAACGCTGACCCAAAACTAGCTGGTGAGAAGCGTCTCATGAACTTGACTTCTCTAGATGAATGGAGAAGTGAAGCTTACGAGAGCGCTAAAATGTTCAAAGAAAAGGTAAAGAGGTGGCATGATAGGAAGATTCTGAAACGTGAATTTAATGTTGGTTATAAAGTTTTGTTGTTTAGATCCCGTTTCAGGTTTTCTCCAGGTAAACTACTTTCCAGATGGGAAGGACCATCTCATATAGAAGAAGTTTATCGGTCTGGTGCAATTAAGAATAATAATTTTGAAGGCACCAAACCTCAAGTTGTGAATGGGCAAAGACTTAAACATTACATAGCAGGAGACCTTGTCGATGTTGATGTGAATATAATATACACAACAACCCATGAAGAACATGTTGCAGCCCTATTTCAGACGCCAGCAGAAGCAGAAGAAAGAAAAGGTACGTAGTACGGTAAGAAAACACCGCAAAACATCATAAAAGTTCCGTATTACGCGTTTTTGAAAAATTAGTAAAATTCCGAGTCGAAGTGGAGCCGGAGACGACCACCAGGGAGTCCAGGCGCCCCCCTGGCGCGCCCCCCTGGGCCGTGCCGGCAGGCCGCCTGGACACCCTGGTGCCCGACTCCGACCCCGCTTTGGTCCGTTACCTTCCTTTCTGTGCATAAATTTTTCCTATATATTTGTCCGGGTTGTTCCGGCAACGTATCTTGCGATTTCGTGAGTTTTCTCGTCGATCTGTTTCTGCCAGGAAATCTTTCAGCTAAATTTAGGTGCCATGCCTTCTCCAAGTTCCCCCAAGGACACGTTCGTCGTCAACGTCATCAACCCTTACCTCGCTGAGGTGAAGAAGCACCCTCAGGTGGTTCAGATGAAGGAGGGCGTCCTTCATCAAGAAGATCTGAAGGGACCTATCAAGGAGGGGAGCGTCCAGGCCAGGCTGGAAGAAGTGGAGCAAGAAGTCTTCAAGTACAAGAAGATGACCGAGCGTGGTGTCGAAGCTAACTTTGACATCACCAACGAGCTGAAGAACTACTTTCTGAAGGAGATGAAGGAGATGTGGGAAAGAATCGCCGTGGCTGAAGACAGAATCACAGAACTCCAGGGGCAAATTAATGATCTACATAACCAGAACTGTGAGTATGAACTAAGGTTTCTACACATGGGTTTGGGTGCTGAATGCAGGATCCAGGAGACGAGCTTCTCATATGAGACTGGAGAACCCCTTCCATGGAAGAGTTTCGCCAAGAATTACTTGATAAACGCCAACAAGGATGATGAGTGAAATCTCCGTGGGTAATGGCATTCCCTTGGCTTGTTCCAAGCTTGGGGGAGTGCCCGATATCTTTATCTTTTACCTTTTGTCTTTTAGAAGTCAAGTAGAGTCGTATCATGTCTAGGGAGATTATTATATGAGATAGGTGTGTGCATTGAGGTCTATCGCCCCCTTGGTGAAGAATTGTATCCGTGTGTGTGGAGTCGTCTATGATGGAATATTAATGAGAAGTTTATCGGTCCCTTTTTGCTGCACTCGGTATTCTCTTCACACAATCGACCTTATATGATGATTCTTATGGGAAGTATTGACCTTATGTCAGGTATGGCTATGAAACTTTATTTAATCTTGGCAAACATAGCTTTGGTCATAACAATAAGCATGATTCTCTCAAAGTAGCAACATAGCCAAAACCTTTATGTTATTATACTTGAAGTGTTATGTTGACAAGGAAGACAACTTGATGTGTTATGCTTATTTCAATGTTCATGCTTTATATTGCTTTGTATCTTAGTCATCATCAGTTGTCTGCTCTTTCAAAACCTTTGCTATCCTAACTCTGTATTAAGCGGAATTCTGCTTGTGCGTCCATACCCTTAAGCCAATACCTTCCATATGAGTCCACCATACCTACCTATTCGTGGTACCCCACTACCACCTCCTAAGTATATAATTTATGTGTATCCTTAAATATTCAAAATCTTTTATTTTGTGCCTCTGTTTTAGCTCATGAGGAAGTAGTAGCTAATTCATGACCTTTTTGAGTTGGACAAGCTTCAATCCGGGATTGCATGTATAATGTGCAAACCCATAATACGAAAAGGAACTGGCATTGAGTGTGCCCGGCTTAAAAATAATATAACAATCAAACCCTCCTTCACGCTTTGTTCATGAGAAATCAGAAAACTTTGGCAGTGATAAACAAAGGAGAATAAGAGGATGTTACCGTCCTCATACGGGAGCCGTTCCTCGAAACTTGTCCAGTTCAAGAAGTAATTGAGTTATCTGTTAGCATTCGTTGACGAATCATGCACCTCTCAAAAATTTGTTTTCATTCTGTTTGATTTGAGGATAGCACATGAGTTTTCCCTACTACCCTAGAGCAGGGCCTATCTTTTAATTTTAAAGTTGAGTCAGTTATTCCTACTTCCTTCTATTTCTCAAAGAGATCAGACGTTTGATGTTGATAAGGATTCATGCATATAAAGCTCCATTAAGATTTGTCATACCATATCCTTGTTGACATTATCATTTGATAAGTAAGTTGTTTGTCATGCCCAGCTAAGGCAAATATCTTCCTTTGTATTAACACTTTCACTTCTTGCTTATTAACTTGTTATTTCAAAAAGCTTCGATTAATCCCATCAAAAGCAAAAGCTAAAATTATTTGTTGTTCCTTGACCAAAGGACATGTTTGCCATGATGTAATGAGTTTCTATTAGTCCTACTTTCGAATATAAGTGTTGACACTCTTTCATAAGAGCCTTATGAGTTGAAGATTGTTGCTGAGGATATTTGAGTTGGTGAAGAGACTATGATGCTTCTTGTCCGTATTCTATTTATCGACACTTCACTCTCTAAACTTGTGGACAGGTTTACCGAGTTCGTATTCGCTTGGGGACAAGCGAGGTCTAAGCTTGGGGGTGTTGATACGTCCAAAATGCATCACTATTTTGTATTATAATTCATCCTTATTCATTGATATATTTCACGTTATGATGATGTTCTTATGTTGTTTTGGTCTATTTTACGCAGTTTGCAACTTTCCGATGCCAGAACAGCAGACGCAGGATTCAGCAGGAAAAAGTGGATGCTGAGTTGCTGAAGAAGAACACCTCCAAATTACCTGAAAATTGACGGGACGAGTTTTTCAGAAGAATAACGAAGACACGCAAAAGGGGAGTCGGAGGGGGGCCACAGGGTGCCCAGGCGCCCTGGGGGCGCGCCCCCCCTGGCCGCGCCGGGGGGGGGGGGGCGCCTGGAGCCCCTGGCCCACTTCTGGTCACCCCCTTTTGCATATATGCTCTCCGTCTCCCGAAAACCCTAGAGACGGGACTTTTTTCGGAGTTCCGCCGCCGCTTCGAGGCGGAAACCTACAGAGAAGAAAAGGGCATCTCCGGCGGGCAGATTCCGCCGGGGAGATCACCTCCCGGAAGGGGAGATCGTCGCCATCGTCATCACCATCATCACGGGCATCATCGAGATCATCATCAACATCATCCCCAACACCAGCACCATCTCCATCTTCATCCAAATCTCATCTTTCCATCGCAACTCGTGTTGTAACTTGTACTACCTATCCTCTCTACTCTATCGGTGTTGATTACTACTTTGTGGTGAATGCTATTGAGTTTTGTTGGAGAAATATTATTATGTCCAGATTGTTTATCACATATTTATCCCCTCTGATCATGATCTCTTTTATGTCTTGTGAGTAGTTACTTTAGTTCTTGAGGACATGGGGAAAGTCTTGTTGTTAGTAGTCATATGCTGTTGAAGTAATATGTGTTGTTTGATACTTAAGTTGTGTTGTCATTCTACTAGTGGTGTTGTGTGAGTCGAACACCCAACACTTCGCCTTATTAAGGACCTAGGGGAATGCATTGTGTATAAAGAATGCTTATGGTGGGTTGCTGGAGTGACAGAAACCTGAACCCCAGTTCGCACGCTTTTGCACAAGGGAATAATGGATCCTCGATCGTATTGCTATGGTTAGGCTTTTGCCTTAAATTCTATCTTGTATTTGCGGATGCTTGCAAGGTGTTTAATCATAAGAGTGCATTCATCTTGGTCTAGAGAGTGCACTAGCATAGATCCACCCACCAACACTTATCAATACATAACATAGTATGGATACGGAATACGACGAAAGCACATGACTGCATCTCCCGTGTGTCCTCAAGAACGCTTTAGTCTTTATAAGTTCAGTTGCTAGGCCTCTCCTTTGCTAAGAAAGGATTGGGCCACTTGTTACTCTCAGTACCTTTTACATTACTTGCCATTACATTTCTGTTGCTTATATCGAGAAAACCCCTAAAAAGTTATCTTTCAGTGCTTGCAGTAATTTCTTGCTCAGAATCGCTTATCAATACCTTCTGCTCCTCGTTGGGTTCGACACTCTTACTTATCGAAAACGCTGCAACAGATCCCTTACGGTTGAGGGTCATCAATGGGCATCGCGGGGCCCACGAGGCAGGGGGGAGCGCCCCCACCCTCGTGGACAGCTGGTGGCCCCCTGGTGATCTTCTTTCACCAGATATTTTTTATATTTTCTAAAACGGTGTCCTGTGAAGTTTCGGGGCTTTTTGAGTTGTGCAGAATAGGTTTCCAGAGTTTGCTTCTTTTCCAGCCCAGAATTCCAGCTGCCGGCATTCTCCCTCTTCATGTAAACCTTGTAAAATATGAGAGAAAAGACATAAGTATTGTGACATAACATGTAATAACAGCCCATAATGCAATAAATATCAACATATAAGCATGATGCAAAATGGACGTATCAACTCCCCCAAGCTTAGACCTTGCTTGTCCTCAAGCGAAAGCCGATATCGAAAAATATGTCCACATGTTTAGAGATAGAGGTGTCGATAAAAATAAAATACAGACATGAGCGCATCATGATCATTCTCATAACAACAACATATATATTGTCATATGATTCTTATGCTAAAGTAACAATTCATTCACAATATCGAGCATGAATCATAAACTTCATTGAAAACTAACAAACTTTGATATCGGTCATTGAAGCAATTGCAATTTATTGTAACATCGGAACGAGTCAAAATAAGAGCTTTTCAGCAAGCCTACATACTCAACTATCATATAGTCTTTCACAATTGCTCACACTCACGCAATACTTATGGTTATGAAGTTTTAATCGGACACAGAGAAAGATAGGGGCTTATGGTGTTGCCTCCCAACCTTTTACCTCAAGGGTAATGTCAACAGTAATAGACCTTGAAAACTTACATCCAAGTGGGTATATATGTCAGGATCTTTCCAACACAATGTGCTTGCCAAAGGATAAAATGCAAAAAGGAAAAGTGAATTTCACCTTGACTCTTATAAGGCAAGAATAATAGATAGGCCCTTCGCAAAGGGAAGCAGAGGTTGTCATGTGCTTTTATGGTTGGATGCACAAAGTCTTAGCACAGAAGAACGTCACTTTATATTGCCACTTGTGATAAGGACCTTTATTATGCAGTCCGTCGCTTTTATTACTTCCATATCACAAGATCGTATAAAGCTTATTTCCTCCACACTAATAAGTCATACATATTTTAGCGAGTTTGCAACATGACAACTTACTTGGAAGGATCTTACTCAATCCATAGGTAGGTATGGTGGACTCTTATGGCAAAACTGGGTTTAAGGAAGTATGGAAGCACAAGTAGTATCTCTACTTGGTGCAAAGAGTTTTGGCTAGCATGAGGGGCAAAGGAAAGCTCAACATGTTGAATGATCCATGACAATATACTTTATTTTGGATATAAGAAAACATAACCCATTATGTTGTCTTCCTTGTCCAACATCAACTCTTTAGCATGTCATATTTTAATGAGTGCTCACAATCATAAAAGATGTCCAAGATAGTATATTTGTATGTGAAGCCTCTCTTCCTTTATTACTTCCTATTAATTTCAACGCTGACCAAAACTATGTTTGTCAACTCCCAAAAACTTTTATTCATCATACTCTTTATATGTGAAGTCATTACTTCCCATAAGATCAATATGATCTCTTGACACTTTTTATATTCTTTTATTTTATCATGACCAAAGTGAGGAAATCAAGCCCTTGACTCAACACTAATCTTTATTATATAGCTCACGGACTCGATTACAAAGGGTAAAGATCATAAAGCAAAAGCTCACAACTAAATCATGCTAACTTCATTCTACTAGATCAAGATACTACCAAAAGGATCGAACTAGGAAAAACAGTAAAGATAGGAGTGATGGTGATACGATACCGGGGTCACTCCCCCAAGCTTGGCAGTTGCCAAGGGGAGTGCCCATACCCATATGATTATGTCTCCTTCGTCGGGGGTGGTGATGATGGAGTTGAAAGTAGTGACGCCGGATCATCATATATTGAGCGTAGGAGATCCTCCAACTTGCGGATAATACCATTGAGTGGAGCTGTATACTCCTTCAACAAAATATTTTCACTTGTGAGATACTTGTTTTGAATTTGAGCTAACTCAATCATCTTGAAAGCTTCTATCTCAGTTGAAGTAAAGAGGTTGGGAAGAGGTTGAGGGGTGTCTTCTTCTCCCATTACCGAAGCCTGATCTTCCACCTCCTTCTTGATCCTCTTCTCCTTGTTGATCTCCTCGGGTCCTTCCCTCTTCAGATCTATCTTCATTAGCCAAGCATCATTGCCTTCGTTGTTGGAGTCGGTTTACTTACCGTACCCCGTATCTCTTCCTTTTCGGAGTCTGAATCGTTCTGGAAAGTGTCCCTTATGTATTCCTCCGGGGTTACAATTTCAATAACATTGGTTTCAACATTTATAGGGTTACCTGAGATATAATGTTTGATTCTTTGACCGTTCACCACCTTCGGATTTGTGCCTTTGAAGTTGTTGATTTTTATGGCACCGGAACGATAGACCTCCTCGATAACGTAAGGTCCTTCCCACTTAGAGAGAAGTTTTCCTGCAAAAATCTTAAAGGAGAGTTGTATAGCAAGACATAATCACCTACATTAAACTCACGCTTTTGTATCCTTTTGTCATGCCATCTTTTAACTTTTTCTTTAAACATCTTGGCATTCTCATAGGCCTGGGTTCTCCATTCATCAAGAGAGCTAATGTCAAATAATCTCTTCTCACCGGCAAGTTTGAAATCATATTTGAGCTCTTTAATAGCCCAATATGCCTTATGTTCTAGCTCAAGAGGTAAATGACTAGCCTTTCCATAAACCATTTTATATGGAGACATACCCATAGGATTTTTGTATGCAGTTCTATAGGCCCATAATGCATCATCAAGTTTCTTGGACCAATTCTTTCTAGACCTATTAACTGTCTTTTGCAAAATTAATTTCAACTCTCTATTACTTAGTTCTACTTGACCAGTAGTCCGTGGGTGATAAGGGGATGCAATTCTACGATTCACATCATACTTAGCAAGCATTTTACGGAAAGCACCATGAATAAAGTGTGAACCACCATTAGTCATTAAGTATCTAGGGACTCCAAACCTCGGAAAAATAACTTCTTTAAGCATCTTAATAGAGGTGTTATGATCAACACTACTAGTTGGAATAGCTTCTACCCACTTAGCAATGTAATCAACATCAACTAGAATATGTGTGTACCCATTAGAGGCAGGAAACGGTCCCATATAATCAAAGCCCCAAACATCAAATGGTTCAATAACAAGTGAATAATTCATAGGCATTTCTTGACGTCTACTAATATTACCAATTCTGTGACATTCATCATGTGATAAGACAAACTTACGGGCATCCTTGAAGAGAGTAGGCCAATAGAAACCAGATTGCAATACCTTATGTGCAGTTCTATCTCCAGCATGGTGTCCTCCATAAGCTTCGGAGTGGCACTTGCGTAGGATCTGTTCCTATTCATGCTCAGGTACACAACGTCTAATAATACCATCTACTCCTTCTTTATAAAGATGTGGATCATCCCAGAAGTAATGTCTCAAATCATAGAAGAACTTTTTCTTTTGCTGGTATGTGAAGCTAGGAGGTATAAACTTAGCAACAATATAATTAGCATAATCAACATACCATGGAGCAGTACGAGAAGTATTTATGACAGCTAATTGTTCATCAGGAAAGTTATCATCAATAGGTTGTGGGTCATCAAGTATATTCTCTAGCCTAGACAAGTTGTCTGCAACGGGATTCTCAGCTCCCTTTCTATCAATAATATGCAAGTCAAATTCTTGCAGCAAGAGAAACCATCTAATAAGTCTAGGTTTATCATCTTTCTTTTCCATAAGGTATTTGATAGCAACATGATCAGTGTGAATAGTTACTTTAGAATCAACAATATAGGGTTTAAACTTATCAAGAGCAAATACAACTGCTAAAAATTCTTTCTCAGTAGTAGCATAATTTTTCTGGGCACTATCTAGAGTTTTACTAGCATATTGGATAACATTTAATTTCTTATCAACTCTTTGCCCTAAAACAACACCTACAACATAATCACTTGCATCACACATAATCTCAAAGGGTAAATTCCAGTCAGGAGGCTGGACAATAGGTGCAGAGATAAATGCTTTCTTAAGTATTTCAAATGCCTCTAGACAATCATCATCAAACACAAAAGGAATATCTTTTTGTAAGAGATTAGTCAGAGGCCTAGAGATTTTGGAGAAGTCCTCTATGAACCTCCAATAAAACCCGGCATGACCAAGGAAACTTCGTTTACCTTTGATGTCCTTGGGGCACGACATCTTTTCAATAGCATCAACTTTAGCCTTGTCAATTTCAATACCTCTTTTAGAAATTTTATGTCCCAAGACAATGCCTTCATTAACCATAAAGTGGCATTTCTCCCAATTCGAGACAAGATTGGTGTCTTCGCATCTCTGCAAAACTCGATCAAGGTTGCTTAAGCAATCATCAAAAGAAGTTCCGTAAACGGAGAAATCATGCATGAAAACCTCAACAATCTTTTCACAAAAATCGGAGAATATAGCCATCATGCATCTTTGAAAGGTAGCAGGTGCATTACATAAACCAAAAGGCATACGTCTATAAGCAAAGGTACCGAAAGGGCAAGTAAAAGTGGTCTTTTCTTGATCCCCTTTTGACACATGTATTTGAGAAAACCAGAATAACCATCTAGAAAGCAAAAATGAGTATGTTTGGATAACCTTTCTAGCATTTGATCAATAAAAGGCAAGGGGTAATGATCTTTCTTAGTAGCTTTATTTAATTTGCGGAAATCAATTACCATCCTATAACGTGTAACAATTCTTTGCGGGATCAATTCATCTTTATCATTAGGAACAACAGTCATACCTCCCTTCTTAGGGACACAATGAACATGACTTACCCACTGGCTACCAGCAACTGGATAGATAATACCTGCCTCTAGAAGCTTTAGTATTTCCTTCCTTACCACTTCTTTCATCTTAGGATTTAACCGTCGCTGATGATCAATAACCGGTTTAGCGTTTTCTTCCAACTTTATCTTGTGTTGGCATAAAGTGGGACTAATGCCCTTAAGATCATCCACAGTATAACCAATAGCAGCACGATGCTTCTTCAGAGTTTTTAATAATTTTTCTTCTTCCTGCTCTGAAAGGTTAGCACTAATAATAACATGATATATCTTCTTTTCATCAAGATAAACATACTTAAGATTATCGGGTAAAGGTTTAAGTTCAATTACGGGATCACCCTTGGGTGGAGGAGGATCCCCTATGATTTCAACAGGCAAGTTGTTTTTCAATACGGGTCCCTGATTAAAGAATATTTCATCTATTTCCCTTCTCTCATTCATATGCATATCATTTTCATGGTCTAGCAAATATTGTTCTAAAGGATCATTAGGAGGCACAGTAATAGAAGCAAGACTA
Organism: Secale cereale; assembly: GCA_902687465.1. Lineage (NCBI taxonomy): Eukaryota > Viridiplantae > Streptophyta > Magnoliopsida > Poales > Poaceae > Secale > Secale cereale. Next base: position 758,278,331 of record LR738715.1, on the reverse strand, counting down.
ATAATTTCATCCTTACTAGGTAATTCTTTATCAAGGGGTTGTCTACGAAATTTAGCAAAGTTAAAATCACGAGACATATCCCCTAAACCAACAGTAACAATATCTTTCACGCAGTCTATTTTAGCATTAACAATATTCAAGAAGGGGCTACCAAATATAATGGGACAAAAGTCATCTTGTGGGGAACTAAGAATAAGAAAATCAACATGGTATTTAACCTTCCCACACAAGATTTCAACATCTTTAACAATCCCTACTGGTGAAATAGTGTCTCTATTAGCTAGCTTAATAGTAACATCAATCCCTTCTAACTCAACAGGTGCAATGTCATGCATAATTTCTTGATATAAGGTATGAGGGATAATACTCGCACTAGCACCCACATCACATAAACCATGATAGCAATGATCTCCTATTTTAACAGACATAACATGCAAGCCTACAATAGGTCTATGTTTATTTCTAGCATCGGGCTTGGCCATTCTAGCAGATTCCTCTTGGAGGTAAATAACATGTCCATCTAAATCCTCTACCAAGAGATCTTTAACCATAACAACACTAGGTTCAACTTTAATTTTCTCAGGGGGTGTAGGTGTTCTAGTATTACTCTTACGAACTACAGTTGAAGCTTTAGCATGATCCTTTATTCTAACAGGGAAAGGTGGTTTCTCAATATAAGCAGTAGGAACGATAGGATCAACATTATAAGTGATAGTCTTTTCTTCAACTTTAACAGGTTCAACTACTTTTACTTCAATGGGAGGATGGTATTTAAACCACTTCTCCTTGGGAAGATCAACATGAGTAGCAAATGATTCACAGAAAGAAGCTACTATCTCAGAGTCAAGTCCATATTTAGTGCTAAACTCACGGAAAACATCGGTATCCATAAAAGCTTTAACACAATCGAACTTAGGGGTCATACCTGACTCCTTACCTTCGTCAAGATCCCAATCTTCAGAGTTGCATTTATTTCTTTCCAATAAATCCCATTTGAATTCAATAGTATTCATCATAAAAGAGCCAGAACAAGAAGTATCGAGCATGGAGCGATTATTGAGAGAAAGCCGAGCATAATTTTTTTGAATAATCATTTTTCTTGAGAGCTCATGATTGGGGCACGAATATAACATTGACTTAAGCCTCCCCCAAGCTTGAGCGATGCTTTCTCCTTCGCGAGGCAAAAAATTATAGATATAATTACGATCACGATGAACCTGGTGCATAGGATAGAACTTTTGATGAAATTCCAACTTCACACGATTATAATTCCATGATCCAATATCATCACATAGCCGAAACCATGTCAATGCATCTCCCTTCAAAGATAAAGGGAAGACCTTCTTCTTGTTAACATCCTCGGGCATATCTGCAAGCTTAAATAATCGACAAACTTCATCCACATAGATTAGGTGTAAATCAGGATGCAGTGTTCCGTCTCCTGTAAAGGGATTACCTAGTAGTTTCTCTATCATACCTGAAGGAATTTCAAAGCAAACATTTTCAGTAGGTGCAGTAGGTTGAGGAGCAACTCTTTGCTCTTCTGGTCGGGGTGAAGATACCCCGAACAAGCCCCTCAAAGGATTATGAGCCATAGTAACAAGTTACAATAAATTTTAGCACACTATATAAATTTTTCCTTACCAAATTCCACTTACCAAAGGCGCTTCACTCCCCGACAACGACGCCATAAAAGATTCTTGATAACCCACAAGTGTAGGGGATCTATCGTAGTCCTTTCGATAAGTAAAAGTGTTGAACCCAACGAGGAGGAGAAGGAAATGATAGGCAGTTTTCAGTAAGGTATTTTCTGCAAGCACTGAAATTATAGGTAACAGATAGTTTTGTGATAAGGTAATTGGTAGCAAGTAACAAAAGGTAAAAGTAAATAAGGTGTAGCAAGGTGGCCCAATCCTTTTTGTAGCAAAGGACAAGCCTGGCCAAACTCTTATATGAAGGAAAGCGCTCTCGATGACACATGGGAATTATCATCAAGCTAGTTTTCATCACGATCATCTGATTCGCGTTCGGTACTTTGATAATTTGGTATGTGGGTGGACCGGTGCTTGGGTACTGTCCTTACTTGGACAAACCTCCCACTTATGATTAACCTCTAATGCAAGCATCCGCAACTACAAAAGAAGTATTAAGGTAAACCTAACCATAGCATGAAACAAGTGGATCCAAATTAGCCCCTTACGAAGCAACACATAAACTAGGGTTTAAGCTTCTGTCACTCTAGCAACCCATCATCTACTTATTACTTCCCAATGCCTTCCTATAGGCCCAAGTAATGGTGAAGTGTCATGTAGTCGAGTTCACATGAAACCACTAGAGGAGAGACAACATACATCTCATCAAAATATCGAACGAATACCAAATTCACATGACTACTAATAACAAGACTTCTCCCATGTCCTCAGGAACAAAAGTAACTACTCACAAGACATAATATTTTTCATGATCAGAAGGGTATTAATATGCATAATGGATCTGAACATATGATCTTCCACCAAATAAACCAACTAGCATCAACTACAAGGAGTAATCAACACTACTAGCAACCCACAGGTACCAATATGAGGTTTGGGTACAAAGATTGGATATAAGAGATGAACTAGGGTTTGAGAGGAGATGGTGCTGGTGAAGATGTTGATGAAGATAGCTCTCCCCAAGATGGGAGAGTTGTTGGTGATGACGGCGGTAACGATTTCCCCCTCCTGGAGGGAAGTATCCCCGACAGAACAGCTTTGCCGGAGCCCTAGATTGGTTTCCGCCAAGGTTCCGCCTCGAGACGGCGATGTCTGGTCCCGAAAGCCTCCTTCTGATTTTTTCCAGGTCAAAACACCTCATATAGGAGAAGATGGGCATCGGGGGGCCATCGGGGGCCCCACGAGGCAGGGCCGCGCCCAGAGAGGGGGGGGGAGCTTACATATTAAGCTAGCCTACGCTATATAAGCAAGCACCAAGCCACCCATCCACCCACTCACTCACGCATGGACACACATGCTCACACTCACGGGTATGAAGCCCATGCTCATAGGCCCATCTAGCTAGTAGCTCTCTGCTACTGCTTTACATATACAAAGCCAGATGTCTATGGCACTGAGCTAAGATACAACTCTAGGAGCACTCTATACTGCAGATATACCACATATATTCAGACATGCAGGAGTAGGAGTATTATTTCTCTGTAGAGCCCCGAACCTGGGTAAACCACCACGTGCTACTCGCATACCCGTCCCGGATATTCCAAGATGTCTTGCCCTCACCTCAAGCCACCACGTGGCATCTGTCGTCTCGCGCCCCCCTGCCGAATGACGCGATAATACGACGACACTTGGCGCCCACCATGGGGCAAGCTGCTGCTGGAACCGTGGTCCGGGCGGGACCCTTTTCGTCATCCTCACCGCGGTGTCGCCGTCATCTCTCCGGTTGTGCTCGGGGACTCTACATCGACACGCCCCCCTGATACGTCCAAAACGTATCTATAATTTCTGCTTGCTCCATGCCACTTTTGGGTGATATTGCTATGATATTCATGCACTTCCATACACTTTTGATCATATTTGGACTAACTTACTAATCCAGTGCACCCCAGTGCCAGTTTCTGTTTTCGGCTGTTTTTGTATTTCAGGTTTTCACGTTTCGAGAACTGCCCAGAAAAATCCAGAAAAATTATATAAAAAATCAGCGAAATGGAAACAACACTGCGTCCGAAGGGCAACCTGGGGGGGG